>JAYEVI010000051.1:0-97500 GCA_036346575.1 Dendrocalamus sinicus | reverse complement strand
CGGGAGACATGGTCAAAGCCGGGTTGAAGCCCTAAAGGGGATAAGGAAGGCAGGTTTCTTTCCGCCTTCAAAACGAAAATGAATCTTTCTTTTTT
Organism: Dendrocalamus sinicus; assembly: GCA_036346575.1. Lineage (NCBI taxonomy): Eukaryota > Viridiplantae > Streptophyta > Magnoliopsida > Poales > Poaceae > Dendrocalamus > Dendrocalamus sinicus. The sequence goes on along the minus strand of JAYEVI010000051.1, from coordinate 97,405 downwards.
GAAAGATAAGGTCAGGGTTTATTATTCAACTATGGATCGCGGGGTGGAGAAGAGGAATCAACGAGAAATCCAGGAAAGAGCAGCGAAGGAAAAGCGTGACGAACAAAGGAAGTGAAGAAACTAAATGTTTCAGCCGTTTCTCGACTTTTGGGCTTTTTTCAGTGCAAAAGAGCAAATTGTTATATACTTTAACATAATTTTGGGTGTAGCTTTTGGCTACCTATGCTACCTATTCACTGCGCTATTGTGCTATGTGAGGATTCTCAAAAAAATCCTCCAACACAATATGAGCCTTGGATACGCGATTTCCTTTCACTTCAGCTGGAAGGGGGTCAGCATCAGTCCTGTAAAGGGCCCTTTCCCTCCAAAAAAAGAATCGAAATGTGGGGAAGAAGAATTATAAGTATCTATCTTCTCTATATAAAAGAAATGTGAGAATGTAGTTACAGATGTGAAAAAAGTAAATATCTCTCTGGTTTGTGAATTAAGAAAAATCAATAAGGAGTTGTCTCTTGAACTCGCAGATGTAGGAAGGCTTTTATCGCCAACTGAACTGCGTAACCAAAGTCGCGATCAGAAAGGTATCTATCCGGACTATGCATCCGGAAAGCGCTGGTTCGATCCCAGCTCGCGACAAGCGAGGTATGCTCGCTAGCAGAAAAAGGAAAGGGAAAGAATAGTGGGTATGTGGTCGATAAGTAAGCCCCCCGGACGTAGCCACTTTAATGAGTGGGTGGTGAACCGGGAAAAAAAAAGGAAGGACGCTTGGGATGGAAGGGTGCGCTCGGGACTCCTTCACCGGTTCGATTCCGGTTCCTTTCTATCAACCAGACGACAAGAAAATACACTCACTATATATATATGATAGCACATATAAAATACACTAAAAAGTGAAAAAGTAGGACTTTTGTCAATAGGGAGATCATACTTGTTTCTCAGTTTGTGACACTGACTCGAGGGAAAATTGACTTGAAAACTTTTGCACATAGGGCCAGTAAGATTGGATATAGTCGGGAACCCACCCTCCTCGAGCTGCTATTTTCCCAATAATACGGAGATAAAGGAACCAATAACACGAAGCGAAGCCATGTTTATGATCGAAATTCAACCCCAAATTTCACTCATTTGCAGCTTAGGATCAAGCAGACACGATAGTTTTTAGCAGAACTCTTTGCGGACACAGGGAAGAGCCCATAACTCCGAAAGACACAGCCCTTAACTAAAAAATGAGCGAGACCACATCATATATTAAATTCGAAGCTGCACGAGGGACTGACTGCGCGGAGACGATTGAGCGTGGGTGTGGGTCCCTAACGATTTCATTTTTGGAGTGAAGCCTTGTTCCGCTAAGGATGCGTTTAAATCGGCCCTGGCGCTATCAAATTGGGCTCGCAAGCGCTCGAGTTCTTCACTTTCGGCAAAAGATGGCACACCTCTCATGCTTTACCAAGTAAACTAAATATCTGTTTTTTAATCTCCAAGAGCTCTAAATCAGATAGCAGCTTATTCAAGTTTCTACTAACTTTAGTATTTAAAGTTAGACCTTTTCTTTCCTTTTTGGATCTAACCGCATTGAAATCACCACTACCCAGTCTGTAAAGTAAAATGCTAATCCCCCGTAAGGGGAGTTTGTGGATGGGGTGACACCCATCTCCTCTGATCGTCCGGTAGTACTGGAAGAGAAAGAGGTCCATGAGGCGCCAATGGAGGCTGGTTTTAGCGTGTTGGGTCACGCGGACCAGATATTCCATTGGGATCCTCAGTCTAGGTGCCTGGAACCACAGGTTTTTTAGACTCCTTTGGTTAGTCACCGAGGGTGCCTTCCTACACCTGACACAGGATGTCGGGTGAGTGGAATGGAAATAATCTTGCTGGGCTTATAAAAAGAGAGTACGGGAGGTCGGAAAGAACAGCGGATGACCGCCAAGGAAGAGACAGAATAAGAAAGGAAATAAAGTAGAGTAGATAGTCCGTAACTAGATATTCGTCTACTCAAGAATAGGAAAGAGAAGAGTAATTCATGCGTATAATGTCTTTTATATCTATATTGAGGTGTTTCAATATTCATATTATATATCGTAAATAGAAAGAGTAGTGTCGATGCTGTGATGTGAGTGCCAAGCAAGCATCCTTTCATCCTTCTACGGAACAAAGGAAGTGCGGTAAGTCCTCACTCAGTTGCACCCTGCCTTTGTAAACCGTGGTTTTATGTGTGCTGAACACTTGGGTGAAACGAAAGAGGAAGTGTTCAATTTAGTCGGTAAATTTTTTTCAGTGCAGTCGAATAGCAATCTCTTTGGAACCTAAGACGGATGGTTCTGGCGCCTGCTTTCGTGTATTGGTAGAGTGAAGCTCAGGGATCCTATAGAAGAACGCCTATGCTCATTTGCGTTCCAAAGTGGAAGACGAGGAGTTCACTAGAGTTCCATTGTACAGTTTTAGTCGTGGTCTCAAATAAATCTTAGCTGCAGAAAAACCCTTACTTTTTTAAAAACATTTGACTGACGGGTGTAGTTGAAACATTAGGTCTTTGCTTCGATCGCCAAAATTCGTTCAACATGAAGAAGAAGAAGGCGCGCAGAGTTCGGGTTCAAACCCCTTGCTCCGAAAAAAACTGACCAATAGCGGACCTTTGGAAGGCTTTGACCTGATCTTTCGATTTATAATGAGAGAAAATCCATAGAAAGATGGAAGTCATCATCATCCCCTTTATCGATCACAGCCTCTTCCTCCACCCATGATTTCGTTTTCCCATTGACAAATCTATCAGACGAAGACGAACTTGCATTTGTTGAATAAAAAAGAAAAGAAGAGTTCGATGTAGGAGGAGCGAGCCTCCCCCAGAGCTTTCGGCAGCCATACTTTCTTCACAAAACTTTAAGAGAAAGATGGACTCTCTTTCACCGCAACTTGCCCGCCCTAACAGATGGAATTGATTCACGATCAGCCTCCTTCGGACCCGGTAGCTACAGCCCGTAAGCAAAACAAGATTTGGTCTCGTACGCCTGCTAAGCAAGTTCCTCTCTTTTGAATTTCTAACAGATAGCCCTCTCGTTACTTGAAAGGAAATGGAATGCTTCTTCGGTGCCTAAGCTTGAGTGAGCGCATCGCAACTGTGCCGATTTCTTTCTTTTGGCTTTCAATTCACCCTCTGCCTAGCCTCAGCCTAGAAAAGGATAAGGAAGCTCAGCCCTTTTCGGAAAGGCAAGAAAGTGAAAGCACTTCGGTCTTTCAAGAAAAGAAGGCATTCTAGTTTTTGGTGTCTTTGAGAGGCTTTATTCTTTGAAGTGCCTAAAGTCAATAAAAGTGAAAGAAGTTTGAGACATGAGTGAACAGATGAAAGAGAGAGTTGAAAGCGCTGACTGACTAGTTAATGGGGATTTGACTCGTTAAGCTCCTGTGGCTTTGTCTCGTGCGCGGCTTGCTCAATTAGCATGACCATGGGTTCCATAACCAGCAGCTATTCCTTTCCCTTGGCTTGCTCCTTTCTTTAGCTCGCAGGTGTGAGCTTGGCTATCCGAGGAAAGATGTCTTACAAGGTGGGTTGGACAACGTACGTAGTGAGCCTGCTGCTATCAGTGTGAAGATGAGCATCTATCTTTCTTTTCAGGATTTAGTGTGTGTGTGCTTGTTCTTAAGGGAACGTGCAAATCACCCAATCATATCAGGATGGATCCAATGGGTGTGATTTTTGTCTGTATTGATCACTTACCCACGCTATAAGAAGAAGGGCGTCATGGAAGAGTTTGGGGTCCAAAGCCACACCTTCTTTCCCCCATCCATAGGAACAGAGGTCAGGAGCTGCCGGCAGGGCGCTGCATTCAATCTGACTGATGGCTCAAGATAAGTTGGAGACGTACTTGAGATAGATAATTTATGTATTTCGCTATTTCGAATACCTAAACTCAAGCGGTGCTAATTTGCTAATCCAAGCCTTATCAATAATACCAACACGCCGTCTGATCCAAGATTAGCAACCTCTCTTTCTCTCATAGAGGGAACCTCACTGACGCATTCAGGGCTCTGCAGTTGAAGCGTTCCTACCATCCATATATAGGGAATCCACACCGTCGGCTTGTCGATCCGGGATCGCCCAAGATCGGGTGGAAGGTCGGAGAAGCCAGTCTTCAGTGGTGCTTCCATGGCAGTTGGATAGTAGATCAGAGAGGCAGGCCAGTAGAATATGGAGTTGTTTTCGTTCTCTTGTTATTCTTTTATGGCTACTTGTTATTCTTTTATGGCTATAAGTCTTTCTGTCTTGGATTCGTAATGTTTGGCCATTAGGTTTGAATTGCCTTCTCTTTCTGTCTTCCATTTGAATTCTGTGACTTATCCTGCAATTTGGAGAGTAGTTGATATGGTCTTTCTTGGCTTTGGCTTTCAAAGTGCAGTTCGAAAAGAGTGAGTTGCTGTCAATGGCGGGAATGGAATATATAAGGATAAGATGGAAAATATGGCTTTCTTTCCATCTACCTATTTGAAGTAGTAAGCTTATCTTTTAGGTGGGAATAGTTTACAATCGAGTTTGAAAGCATTAATGAAGTGAGCCTATTACATCAAGTTTTTTTTTTACCTTTTCATTTGAAAGTAGCCATAGGCAAGGAAGGCTATCTATTGATACGGAAAGAAAGCCATCTCTGGCTATTCTTTTTTAGGGTGGAAAAGAGTGCTCCATATCCATATATGTGCTTGGAGGGAAGGCCACATCTTTAATTGTATTCTTTTCGAGGTCATCCTCTTCAGCCTGTGTTAGTAGTGCTAGTTTTGAGTTTCTTTTTAGTACCTTCCCTACTTAGGGGTTCTATAGAAAGGCTTAGAGGATCCTAAAGTGTCAGTTTATGTTGGAATTGCTTTGCTCTTTTCTTTACAGCTCAAGCAAATAAGCTTGAAAGAAAGTGCTTTTATTTGAGTTGAAATGAAAGAAGAAATCGTCTATCTAGACAGAGTATGTGTATTATTCGGTCCATGCTTGCCCTTCTAGGCCCTTTAGATCTATATCTATCTTACTATCGAAAAGGGTTTTAGGAGGAGCAGAGCAAGTCGCGTTTACAGCCAGCAGTTCTTATGGGCGTAACTCCCTCTAGTATTCCAATAATCTCCTTTCCTCCAATATGTCACTAGTATTCAAGTATGCGGCTCGTATTAGTATGCCAGGCGTTCGAGAGACCAGAATTCTTTTCATAGCCTTCCCTTCAATATGCCATCTTGTCTTGCGGCGCTCTATCCTTCCAAGCGAGCCTGTGCTCGGGGAGCACTCCTTCTATCATTCATAAAATATGCTTATCTCTCCTTGGTCGTAAAGCTTCGCTTTGCTTTCATTTACCGAAAATTCCATTGGAGTTTCCAGCCGGGAGGCGCAGTCTCGTACAAGCAACTTCTCTTCCTCTTTCGAAAAGTAGCAAAGCGGTGTCAGGTTGGAAGCCTGCGGGCCAGTCTGTTCTAGCGCCTCATTCTTTACATCCTTGCATTACTCTCTTCCTTTCCTCCTTGCCCTAACTTGAACTGGCTTAAACAAAAATGGCCGGACTTTCTAATGATGGCACTGGCTCGGCTGGATCGACATGAACTTCTATTAGGACAGCAACTGGCTCGTTTGGAGTCCCAAGAAAGTAAACTGGCTAACCCTCTATTGCTTTCAATTAATAAAGAACAAGAGACTACTTTTTTACTGCTTCCATTGAGCCAGGTACAGATACCGGAAAGGTCAAGATTGATACTCGCTTTACTGCCTATAATCTCACGAACCTTTATACATCCCCGTCAGACCCTGACGATTGCTTGCTAACTGCTGATATCGCTTTTGCCCTAGAACCCCTAAAGCCTGCTCTCTCTAGACCTATCATCTGCTAGATTGACCTTGCCAACTAAAAGAGGGATTCCCAGAGCCTTCCACTGAAGAAGAATACAACTTTAGACTTTCATCCCAGCCAGAGATAGACTACCTCTCACCCATTCCCACCTTGGAATGTAAACAAAGAGTCCTGTCTTGGGGAGAATCCTTCCTCATTGCCCTTGGAAATAAAAGAGCTTCAAAACTGGATTGAAAAAGTCTCTTTACTGGGAATGGTCTTCCCCTGACTCGTACTATCCACTATAAGGACCATGCCTTTTGGCACTATATCCTTCCCTCAAGACTTTGACTACACTCTGAGGGGCAACTACTCTTTATGCATAGACAACTACATCCTTGGGTAAAAGGTAGACTCAAAGAGCAGCTCACTAACACAACCTCGACGATTCAATAGCCACGGTCGGACATTGACTTTTTACACTCACTTATCTACATATTGGCAAGTAGCAAGTAATATATATGCTATGCTTAGTACTCGAAAATGAGCTTAGCTTCTAAATGGAAGAGGTGTAAACGCCCAGGAAAAGATCTCTAGTTAACAAAACCAATCCTAGACCTAGCAGATAAAGCGGGTAAGAAGCATACTACGCACCCTTGATCCTTTCCCCTCGCTCTGAACCTGTGTCTGCCCTTTACCCTGCAGCCTGGAGGGGAACTTAGACTGGCACTTTAGATGGCCGGGCACTCCTTATTTTCACTCCAAAAAGCTGGAAAAAAGAGAAAATTTTGAGAGAAGAATGGAGGAACGAAGCTTCCCCTTCCCGGAATCAAGAATAGAATGAGAAGTGTACTATTTACCGATAGATCGAGTTTCAAGTATCAGGTATCGCAGGTTGGAATTTCTGCAAATTCGACGTTATGGGAATGTGCTCGCTCAGGGATTAGTGTATAGGTTGGTGTTTCCTAGGCTACTTCATTCACTAGCTGGGTAAAGCTCCTTTTTTCTGCTTTGATGCTGGCCTACTGTGAGTAGGTTCAGGCAGCTAAACCAGAGAAGGTTAATCTATTGATTATTTGCTCTGCTGTGGGAGTAGAAGCCATGATCAAACTACTAGTGAGTATTCATGGGTCGAGGCATCGGATATATAAGAACTTGCCTAATAGTACCAGAGTAGAAAAAGCATACTCCATATATGTTACCCCTTTATAAGGTAAAAAATCCTAATCGTAAGCATACTACTTATCTGTTACCCCCTCAGAGAGTGATCTGTGAAAAATCGTAAGCATACTACTTATATGTTACCCCCTCAGAGAGTGATCTGTGAAAAACACAGTGTTTGAGCTTCCAGGTTTCATACTTGAACTTACCTTTATACTACCCGGTTGATAAGTGCTTTTATCTGGTTCTTATTCTGCTTTCAAAATTCTACTCACGACCAAAAAAAATGACAACTTTAGTTGTTGGGATAAAAGCTTATCCCATAGCCCTAAGTCGTTCTCATGTTACAACAACATGAGTAGGTATCCTAAGATAAAACACAATCTGAGGAACCACAGGTTAGTGACTTAGTTATGTAAAATCCAGTATATACAATCATATAGAAGTAAACAATGTTTAACATACTTGAGATGAAAAACCTTATCAAACTTATGGACAGTAAATCAGCATGGTTCAACAAGAGGATTCCAGTTGGTGAATATAAAACAGTAGCTCCTGCTAAGGAACTTATACCCGATAATTTGAAGGATTTTCTTCATAAATATGATAATAATAGTGTATATATACATAATATATCCTCAGTTATTGGAACTGTTAGTGGTCTTGCTGATCTTTTTATAGAATCTTCTGAAAGAATGAAGAGGATCAATCTCAGAGGTTTACTTGTACGGGGATATACACATGACTGGAGAATAATTATATATATTCTTATAACTACAGGTTTTACACTCTGGTTTAACAGTGAACCTCTTGAAGTACCTCAGATCGAATATACAAGACATATAATACATCACCCCTACTTTTATCAAATTTCACATTTTTGAATCAATCTAGAACAAACTAATGCTGAGTTAATACCATCTACGTCCTGCTTTATTACCAAAATTCCTGATCTGCATCTTATGCCTAATGTTGTCGTCGATTATGGACATTACAGTTCGATTGATATTAATTATACAAAACAAAGCTTTAATCAAGGTTGGAGTTCACTCCAACATATCAGACCTAATTTACTACTTAAATCTATAATGGAGTTGGAAAAGACCGATCCACTAGTTTTCGATCCACTGGAGTTGAATAAACTTCGTGAGGAATCCCTTGATAAGGCTACATTAGACTGGAAATCTACAGTGGAGTCACATAAGACAAAGAGAAAGAAGTCCTTTCTTTTTTGCTCAGGTATTATTATTCTCTTAATGACATTAGTAGAGTCTACTCCAGGTAGTATAGCAGCTTAGTCTATTAGCACTTCTAGTGGGTGAAGGAAGGTAACATCATTGTTACTTCTTCCTCTATATAAAGAAGGGATAATCTTTCAGACGAGTTGAAAGAAGGGGGTAATAATACAACACAACTGTTGTAAAACCGCTATAAATAAATAGGGCAAGGCATAATGAACCCTTGGGATATAGCGGTGTCCCTAAAATGCATACAATTTCACAAATTATCACAAAACTTCACCATGACACTATTTATGAATAAGGGTTCGTCCTATTCCTACAAAAGGACAACTGGTGTTATTTTAGTCAGCATGCAAACATTGTGTTTGAGAGGGAAAGCAGCGTGTCATACAGTAAAAAGATGCTTTTCAGAGTCAAGCAGTAAAAGTAACTACTTATCTGAGGTAAGGAAATACTTATCTGAGGTAAGCAATAAATGGAATGGAAAGATGTTGTTTAACTTATTGCTTAGGTTATTGAAAACTATAAGGAATTGTTTCTTCATGTTATTGAATTGGTATTTGAAAATAATCAGGATTTGTTTGTTTGCCCCATTTCGTTGGGTCTTTCGTAAAATCAGGAATATATTATTATCAATTCGTAGGATGTTTCGTTATAGGATACCACTGGTCTATATAGTGTTGGTAAATTTTTTTAGTATAGCAACTGGTATGTATGCGATGGGTATGTCAATTATTTCATACGATGAAAAATTGAAAGCTGAATCAGAAGCTGATAATCTCATAAAATTGTATCCACAATTGCAGGACATAAATTATTTTGAAGTTTCCCATAATCAATATATGGATATATTCCATAGTGGTCCTAGTCCTTTTACAGTTTTAGCTGCCCTGATAGCTATATATCTATATATAAGAGAATGAATGAAGTAAGAAAGAACATAATACAAAGTCAATATTACACTGTCTATTGTGTTCCGGTACATCCATAATGTGTTACCCCTTTAGTGGTGTTAAAAAAGCACAGTCCTCTTTCGGGACAAGCATACCACCTATATGTGACCTCAAAAGAGAGGTATAGTATAGTTATGAATCCTATGTGTGACTCTTATAGAGAGATAGTTATGGAACAAACACCACCCTATCTTCTCTAGATTACTCATATGTTGTAGGTTCTCTAGTAAATAAGAATACTAGAGGGTTGATGATTCATTAGTATTTGATCTTGTTCGATACTATTTGATAGACCGAGGTAGATACAACATCAAAATGAAAAACCTTACATAATTAAATTCTAAATGTTTTGACGCCAATGAAACTACAAAATATATTAACGGATTTTCTTAGTAGGTATTACTATAACTTGACTAATTTTAGTGTGTCGAAAGACATAGAGCGGCTGTCTCTAGAAGACGGATGGAGTCGATCTATGGTGAGAGATAAGTTTTTATTCAAAGTTCGGGATATATATAGGGACTATATGCATGTAAATACAGAATACTTGAAAGGAAGTAATGAATCTATCTCTTCTTTCTTCTGCGAGAAAATAAAATCGCATTCACTAAAAAACAAGAATAAGGTTTATGTTGTTGATAACAAATCTATATTGAATGAAATTCCTAACAGTTTGCTAGGTATAAAATCAGTAAATGATGATACTATCAATAACTTTGGAATTAGTTATCGAGTTTACAATCCTATATTAGGAAAAATGGAGGAATTCACCCCTATTAGTGAATTCTTATTACCAATAAGAAAGTCGAATTATCATGGTCTAAGAGATATGCTCGCTTTAAAGGCTATACCTGCTGTGATATATGATGAAAAACTCAGGCTATCTAGCCTACTATGGAAGTATTACAAAAGGTCTATAGATAATTTCTCTCTGAATTTCTCAGATTGTATAAATAATATATCTGATAAAATAACCAGTAAAATAACCGATTGTTTAATACATATACTTACAGTATCAAGCAATGATGGAATGGCGGTTGTATATGGAAGTTTCTTTGCTCTTGTCAAATTAGGGTTCTATACTACAGTATGGTTCAAGCTTGCACCTGGCGATGTTGGTATTCCACCCGTTGGTTTATTTCCTGAAACGTGTGATTTATTTCTCGATGAAAGATCATTAGTGCCTGGTTATAGAAAGATAACTTTCCAGGAAACTATGGATCTTACTAAAATAGTGGTGTCAGCCTATGATGATACTCTTTTAAAGAATTGGCTAATATACCGGAAACCAACAATCTTCTTGAAAGAAAATGGCAAGTATCCATTGGTTTAGGTCTCATAATAGGTTTCTGTTTATCGATTGGTGTGCTAACCAGACAATGGGTATTAGAAGGTGGACCCTTGGCACATTGCTAACATACCATTACTGTTGAGACAATGGCAGCCAAAATTTCAGTTGAAAAAATTGGAAAAAAGAAAAATCCCAATTTTCGAAAACTGTGGGGAGTTCCTAAGGAGTACATTAAAAAAGAAGGACTGAGCTATATTGCTAGAGCTAGTGGTTTGGGGAAGCCTCTCTAGATGGATAAAGTCACTGAAATAAATACAATATTTGCTTTTGCAAAAGTAAAAAAAGACTTTTTCAAGGATCTTGGAAACTATCTTAGTAATTACTTACTTATTAAGGAGACGAGATTGAGATTAAAGCTGAATATGCATGGAAGCCCAAATCCTGTGCTGTTTGCTAGGAGTTTGGTCATGACATTAGCAGATGTCCTAAGAAGAAGATAGTAGAGTTTGCTCCTGTCAAGAAGAGTATTGAAGCTGTTACTGCAAAGCAATATATGTAAAAAGAATTTCAGTTTATATTACCAATAAAGGACAGTGGTTAGTAAGTAAGTAGGGAAAAGAAGGTTGTAGCAGATGGAATTTTGAATTCTCAAGAAGACATTACCAATCACTTTAGCATTCTCTCTTTGGCTGAAATTGGAGAGTGGTTACAGCAAGCAAGGTGCAGGAGGAATCCATTGTATCTGCAAATTAAGGTCAAAATGAAGGGGGATGCTGGGATTTTTCGAATATGGGCCGCTTCCTTTTAATAGAGCAACTTTGGCCATTGAACTAGCCATGCCAAGAGGAATTGACCAAAGCGCCATACCTCTGCTTATATCTATTATGACATTTCTAGTGAGGGGCCTTGCACAGGAAAAGCTGATGCGGGTCTCCTTCCTTGTTAAAAAAGGTCTCTCGCTCGCTCCGAACTATTTCATCAAAAGCATCCCCTGGCGGTTCAATCGAGAGGCCCGAGAGAGAAGAAAGTCCGTGTTTCTTTTTGTTTGATCAATGGATATTGAAAGCTTCCACGTGACATACATCCTCAAGTTTGTTTTCTGCTTTTACTGCATCACCTGAGTCAAGGGATGTGCATTCCTTCTCCAAAACATAGGTAGATTGGAAATCCTCTTTAAGTGTAATATAAACCCCCGGTATTCTAACCAAGGAAGTGATAGAACAACCCCTTGCTGAGGATCATCTAAATTCACTTTCATCGCTGAGAGCATCATAGCGCTCCATCAATGCACTGTTTTGGTGCCTGCGGCTTCCACCACTACAACAGGTGGAAAGGAATGGGATTCCATGAAAGAAGACCGCTTTCCCTTGCTGCTAGCTTTCTGGCAAAAGACATATCTCCGAGTTTCCAGAGACTGATGAGGCATAGGATGGAATGGATCCGCTTCAACCGTCATCCTTGCCCACTGTTCATTCTGTCTTTATCTCATTCGTTGGGGAGTTTCGAGCTCCTTATGATAAGTTTGAGATGTGATCGCATGGATCTTCTTGCTTTGGATCAATTCCTTTGACAGTGAGTGGTTCACCACGGGAAGCACGAGCGAGACGACCGGCGGGAAATGGTTTAGATCGTTTAGAATTAGCTTTTCCTTGAGCTCCGACCAGAGGGAGAAGAGCGAGTGATCCTCGATAGGAGCACGAGCGATGCAACCGACGGGAGGACAAGACAAGCCCTTCCGAAAAGCTCGTTTGCCTTTCATCTGAGCGAAGTGATTCCTCAAGGTCAGGTTAAACAAGTGAATCATCGGTAGCAAGCACGAGAGCAAGCGATCGAAAAGGAGGAGAAAGAACCACGATAACCGGATGTCGAAGCCTGCTTTCCTGGTTGAGATTCACATTTGGAATAAAAGGTCACTAGAGCTCGGGCTGTTGAAATTGGTCCCAGGTAGGGAAGACATCAGTGGCAGTGGAATTGGCCTTAGCCCTTGTTTTCTACTAACAACTTGAGGCTTTGACCCTGGGTAGACCCCTTGTTTGGCAAACAGACGTGAGTGAATTGGTCGGAATGGGGAGAAATCCCAGAGTTGAAATACCCCGGTCAGAGTAGGTGAACGAAGCGATGTCCGGGTGGATATAGCGAGAGAGCCGACCTAAAGCAAGGTCAAGTGAGACAGCCCTGGAACTAGTTTCTTTAGTTGCCTTTCAATCAAAGGCTGCATCAGGCTCCTACTATTGATTCAATTCCTTCGACACCTTCCGCCAGCATTGCATTGGCTTCATTCTTACCTATGATATTCCCAATAGCTGATTCGATAGCAAGAGGAAAGAGAACAGCATATTCTTTTAAGAGCCCAAAGGGACCGGAACAGTCTAGTCTCTAGCTGCCTAAGAGCAACCCCTATTTGTCCAATCCAAAGTAAACCTATTGCCCAAGACCATCCCTCAATTCCTACTGTCCTAATTCTGCTCTAGCTCTAGGACAAAGGAAAGGGGAAGACTTCCTCTAATAAAGGAGGAAAGGAGAGATTTTCATTAAACCAAAAGCCAACCAAAGAACCGGAACCGATACAGTCGACGGTCAAGGTACCAAGACCGAGACCGAGACAGTCATTAAAGCAGTCAGAGTCGAACCGAAAGGAGAGGCACCAACCATTAACCAGATAAAACCGTATTCAATATCAATAGCAGCGGATATTGCGATAATCCCCATAGCTGCTGATTATGCGACAGCTGATATTGCGATAACCGATTCTTTCTAACTAAGAGCAGATTCTTCCACTTCACTTTCTAAGAGGGCATTCGATGCATCAATCCCCTTCCGCCTTGACTATTGGGTGGGATACCCTATTAAGTCATGGCATCTGTCAGTTCCTTGTCTTCATCCCATCGAGAAAGACTAATGCAAAAGGTGAATTGAATTCCTGATCTTTCTTCGTGCACGAAATCGAGAAAAGTGCTTTCTTTCACAAGCATGATCACTCCATTTAAAGGGATTCAATCCCCTAACCGCATTTGAGGCGGACGAGAAGAAGGATGTAGGAATCTCCTTTTGTTTATTCAACATGCTAGCAGCGGATTTGCCGCCATGAACCTGTCTATAGGAGCTAGGCAAGGAAGAAGACGTCTGAGAAGGGATGCCGAAAAGAAATGGAATCTGGTGCAAAGTCAGTAGTACTAAGGCCAGAGAGTTGGAATTGCTTTATATAAGCAAGTGTAGCGAAGTCACCTCCATTCTCGATTTCTATTGCGACAGAGGGAGGTAATATCATAATCGAGAAAAAATCACGATTAGACTCAGTCCGGATAAAAGAATCCAATCCGAAGTTAGTCTTGGGATAAAGGCTTCTTTCCTTTGCTGAATCAGGAATAGCCGACTCCAGGTAAATGCTTTTCCCAGCTCAAAGGCGATGACTAGTAGATCCGGGGGTACCTAGAAAGCGAACAAATGTTCCCATGGTCATGATTGTTGACTAAACTGCCCTTTCTCTGATTCCCCTTGCCGACTTTGAACGAACTCATGCTTGAATGAGAACAAGCGATTTGCGACTTTGGTCCATGAATTCTAAGATCATGAACAGCGGATATTGCGACATATGAGAGAATCTCTTTAACAACCGATTATGCGACATCTCTCTTAGCTTATAGAAAGAGCGGAAATACTACAACCGATATTGCGACATCTAATCCAAACAGCGTATCAGCGACAACCCTATTCTTTCTTTCCTTCCTTTTTAGGAAGGGGTCAGATTTATCCTTCTGGTAGCAAGAGTAACAATACAGTTTTTAATGCTACATCAACAGGTATAGTAAGCTAAATCGTACGTTTTAGTGGTAGTTCCAAGTGATCCGGATTTCCTTTTAAGCACTATTTGGATAATGGATTTCCTTTGTTTTTTTGGAAGTGTCAGTCTCAAGCAAGTCCAAGGCAAGTAGAAGAATCTTTCTAAGAATCCTCTTTTTTAGTAGGGCTATGCTATATCGATTTTTTTCTTCCTTGGTGAGGCTTTCTCTGCAGACAAAGAAAGCAAAAGTGAAAAAGCCTGCCCTTCCAGCGTCAGTTTCTGAGTAATAATAAAGACGATGTCAAACCAGTTATCAAACTTGATAAAGGAGGATAGTTACAATAGAAAAGATCCCCTAGTCTATCTAGAAAATCTCCCCTTGAGCGAATTGCAGTGAAAAGGGAAGCAAGCCCAATTGCAATCCTAAGGTAAAACCCAGAAGTTGCAGTGCCAGTTTCTAGCAATACAGTATCAGTGAGCTTTCTCCTTCCCCGGGGAAGGATTTTGAGTTTATCTTGGGAGTGTTCTTCCAGCTTGTCCTCTTCCCTACGGTTTTCTTGCAGTCTCTGGGAGGACTAAGGAAAGATCCTAGTACTCCGGGTAGGGCTCTAGAGAAGATTCCCTGAAAGAGCTAAGATAACTAAATTGATTTACGCTTTCCTCTTTCTTTTTTTTCATATATCTATAGAATTGGAACGATTTCCTTGCCAGTGATCAAACCTGAGTCTTTGAAGGCAGTGATAAAGCTACTCTGAATATCGAGCTAGCAGGGGGTCTATCCATCACCGGCCGGTCAGGTTCGGTTTGTTCTTATCGATCCATTTCATCGAGTGTGGGTGTTCAGTCTACCGTTCATGTTCACGTTCTCAAAATCCGGCTTTCCTTGGAAAAACCAAGGACAACCCCTATCTCAGTCTCCTTTCTCTTTTCGGGAGCAGAGCTGAAAAAGATGGAGTTACCCTACGATGAGATTGAGTTCAACGGATATGAAGGATAGAAATATGCTATTTGCTGCTATTCCATCTATTTGTGCATCAAGTCCGAAGAAGATCTCAATCTATAATGAAGAAATGATAGTAGCTCGTTGTTTTATAGGCTTTCTCATATTCAGTCGGAAGAGTTTAGGTAAGACTTTCAAAGAAACTCTCGACGGGAGAATCGAGTCTATTCAGGAAGAATTGCAGCAATTCTTCAATCCTAACGAAGTAATTCCGGAGGAATCCAATGAACAACAACGATTACTTAGGATCAGCTTGCGAATTTGCAGCACCGTAGTAGAATCATTACCAACGGCACGCTGTGCGCCTAAGTGCGAAAAGACAGTGCAAGCTTTGTTATGCCGAAACCTAAATGTAAAGTCAGCAACACTTCTAAATGCCACTTCTTCCCGGCGCATCCGTCTTCAGGACGATATAGTCACAGGTTTTCACTTTTCAGTGAGTGAAAGATTTGTATCCGGGTCTACGTTCAAAGCTTCTACCGTAGAACAAATTCGAGAGGCCTTCGTACCCATAGACCTAATTCGAGAAGGCTTGATAGTCCTAAGAAAGGTGAGGGCGGGGGGTTCTATTTTGGAAGAATAAGAAGAATCTCATTCATGTGTTCATGCTAACAGAAGAGCGGATCCAATACACATAAGACTTTTTTCTCAGGAAATTCCGAATGTAAATGATGAATTTGGGATGTCATGCCCCACAAGTTAGTTGCCCAAGCGCTCCCTAGGAGGGCAGTCTACCACAAGATAGAGTTTGAGCCTGGAGCCAAAGCCCCAACCCTCCATTTTTGGTTGAGCTCAGGAAAGAATTTCTGGAAGTCATATCGGCCAGATAAGCCTCTGACGGCTCCATATTTCTTTTTCCCCTGTTTTCTTTCAGAAGAAGCGGGAGCCATTTTGCATTGAAACTCGGGCGCTCAACCAGGTAACCTAACCATCAAGAACAAGTATCCACTTTGATTGCAGACTTGTTCGACTGAGCGCTTCATACTTTTCGAAGTTGGATCTACGGGCGGGCTATTACCAGGTGCGTATCGCAGAAGGAGAGGAGCAAAAGACGACCTGTATGACAAGCAAGGTACGGTGCCTTTGATTTTAGGTTATGCCTTTTTTTTGGACTCACAAATGCCCCTGCCACCTTCTGCACCCTCAGAAATGAGCTATTCCACCCTAAACGACAGGTGGTATACTTTGATCGTGGGCTATAGCCATTCGTTAAACGACCACGTTAGCCACCTCCGGACCTTAACTTAAGGTATTAAGGAAGAAGAACCTCTATGTAAAGAAAGAAAAAGACTCCTTTTGTTTGGAGGTACGGTAGGTTTCAAGTAGCTCTTCCAGTCGGATCACTTGTTGGAAAAACATAATGCTCACACATGTTCCACACGGGCAAGGAAGCATAATCTAATGAAAGCCGTCTGAGATTCTTTCTATAGGAACCCTGAAGAGAAAGGATCCTTGCCTAGAAGAGAAGGGATCCAGAAAAAGTTGGATGTAAGGAAAGCGGTCCAGTTCATTTGGGCAGCTGTCTTGAACAGTGTTTCCGTTTCTACGGTCATCTCTAACAGAGGAATACCCTGTTCGACGATTGTGCAGCATGTGTGGGATAAGGGAGGAGACAACTGAACGGTTTAAGGGCGGATGGAGGGATCCTTTCGAATTCGCATTTATTAATTATAGGACGCCAGTTCCTTTTGTTAAATCAAGATAAGCCAAGAAGAAGATGGAATCTTCATTTTGCAAAAAAAGTACACTTAGAATCTTCTGAAGAAATTGGAAGATGTATGGCTGCAAACCTGTCGCTACTCCTCTAGTGACAAATGAGAAGCTGATGAAAAAAGATGGATCAAAGAAGGCTAATGCCTCCATCTACCGAAGCTTAATTGGAAGCCTCCTATATTTGAAAGCAAGAAGGCCAAACATAATGTTCGCTGCAAGCCTATAAAAATGGTTCATGCAGAGTCCGAGCCAGCAAGAAAACGTATGCGCTTTAGCAACGGATTTCGCTCTCGTGCGCTCATCCCTTGCTTGTTCTTTCGGAACAAGATATTGTAGTTATTCAAAAAGCCCTGTTATCTGGTTTTTACAAGTTATCCCCGCTTCGAATTATTGTAACACAAGAAAGTTACCCCGGTGAAAATTTGCCTCCTACGCCTATGCTTGGATGGAACACGAACCAGCTGATGAATGGATTGTTGGTGCACTTGGAAGTTTATTAATTTATTAATTAAATAATTAGAGAAATCCTCATTTTTAATGAATCTTGCTATTGGTTGTTCAATTCTATTTTGTTTTTTTTTCTTTTTTTTCCTTACTTTTTAAGTTTAGCCCAATCATGCGAGATAGAAGAACCGTTCATGATGCTATATAAATATCATCAGGGTTATGATTCACCAACCTGCTAGTGCTTTTTTTCGGGCAAAAGTAGGGGAATTTTTCATCATCCGGCTCGAGCAAGAATCAAAGAAATAAGACCGTGGAAAATCCATAATAGAATAAGGTATATAATGACTCAATGACTCTAGGTAAGAAAAGCTTTATCAGATTCTCTTTTCCGAAGTTGCACCTACAACTACTCATTGCAAAGAATCCTATTCTTTAGGGTAAATGCTCAATATCCAAGTGGGCTTACAAATTTGATCATGATCAATTGCTTTGTGGATTGTCTCATGTCTCTTGATTGGTTGGTGTTTATCCCCTCAATATCGCAAATTTCTTACGTCCAAACAAAGTATTTACTTGTTACTAATAAAAAAGTCTAGCCTATGTTCTTCCTTAGATCCCTTCTTTCACTCCGATAGTATTGCAGATCATAATCGATGCAAAGAAAATGAATGCATTTCCATACTATAATAAAAAAGGTAAGTGTAATAAATAGAGAATTGGATCATGGCAAATAACTTCTTCTATTCTACTCTACGGGATCTTACGGAGCCTGTTCATGGATGACATGATTGGGGTATGATCTTCGAAAATATTCTCCTCAAGTGAACCAGCCTATCCTTCCTAGGTAGGGGACTTACGTGTTGATTGGATGCGGAGACACCTTTGGTCGTGAACTCTAATGTGGCAGATCCAATTCTCTATCTGCATGGCCAAATCAATAATTCAAGTCACACACTCATATTCCAGAAATACCGAAACAAATAAATTCCACGGTCGAACTACCTGAATGTCTAGAAATGTAAAGCTTAAGTAAAGTAGAAAGGCTTTTTTGGATGAAAAGACTATGACTTCGTAGTTTTAGTTATTATAAACCTAACTCATTAAAATTCCGTCCAGTAAATCAATTTAGAAAATGATAGATAGGAATATCGCGAATAAAGCCATTGCGACCCCCATAAAAGGAATAGTCCCCCAACCCGGAGCTACTTTACCATATTCCGAATTTTAGGGTTTCAATAAATCACCTACAGCAGTTCGTCTTGGCCCAGATCTAGAACTATCCTCAATGGTTTGTGTTGCCATAAATTATATTTAATCATGGGTGTTGACTTTGTATACTATTCCGTTGTAGTTGTAAATAAACGATCTTTTCGTAGATCCATTGTAATCTTTTAATTCTATAAAAATGGAAACAGCTACTTTAGTCGCCATCTCCATATCTGGTTTACTTGTAAGCTTTACTGGGTATGCCTTATATATCGCGTTTGGGCAACCCTCTCAACAATTAAGAGATCTATTCGAAGAACACGGGGACTAATTTAAGTAATGAGTCTCCCAATATGGGAGACTCATTATTTCAATGAAATTTTTTCATTTTTTTAGTCGGAACCTTAGGTGGTTCTCGGAAAAAGATAGCGAAATAAATTATCCCTAACTAAAGTCGAAACAAAAAGGAATGTATTTTCCAATGCGATAAAATAAAGCGACATAGTGTCTATTTTTCTTTTCTAAAAGGGTATTTCCATGGGTTTGCCTTGGTATCGTGTTCATACTGTCGTATTGAATGATCCGGGTCGATTGCTTTCGGTGCATATAATGCACACAGCTCTAGTTTCTGGTTGGGCCGGCTCGATGGCTTTATACGAATTAGCGGTTTTTGATCCCTCTGATCCTGTTTTGGATCCAATGTGGAGACAAGGTATGTTCGTCATTCCCTTCATGACTCGTTTAGGAATAACCAATTCGTGGGGTGGTTGGAGTATTTCAGGAGGAACTATAACGAATCCGGGTATTTGGAGTTATGAAGGTGTGGCGGGTGCGCATATTGTGTTTTCTGGCTTGTGTTTCTTGGCTGCTATCTGGCGGCATTGGGTATATTGGGACCTAGAAATATTCTGTGATGAGCGGACGGGAAAACCCTCTTTGGATTTGCCCAAGATCTTTGGAATTCATTTATTTCTCGCAGGGATGGCTTGCTTTGGCTTCGGCGCATTTCATGTAACGGGTTTGTATGGTCCTGGGATATGGGTGTCCGATCCTTATGGACTAACTGGAAAAGTACAAGCTGTAAATCCAGCGTGGGGTGCAGAAGGTTTTGATCCTTTTGTTCCGGGGGGAATAGCCTCTCATCATATTGCTGCGGGTACATTGGGCATATTAGCGGGCCTATTCCATCTTAGTGTCCGTCCGCCTCAACGTCTATACAAAGGATTACGTATGGGCAATATTGAAACTGTACTTTCCAGCAGTATCGCTGCTGTTTTTTTTTGCTGCTTTCGTAGTTGCCGGAACTATGTGGTATGGGTCAGCAACTACCCCAATCAATTATTTGGTCCTACTCGTTATCAGTGGGATCAGGGATACTTTCAGCAAGAAATATATCGAAGAGTTAGCGATGGGCTAGCCGAAAATCTTAGTTTATCGGAAGCTTGTGCTAAAATTCCTTCTTTTCTTTCTCAAGATAAGAGTGAATCAAACCCTCTTTCTTCCACATAGGCGGGATAGGGCTATGCTTTAGCATAGGGCTAAAAAGAAGCTCTATAAGCTGAAATATAGTACCCGTCAACCCCTTACTCTTCTTTACCATAGGTTGAAGCTATAGAAACAAAAGGCTACTTGCTAGCTTTGCGGTGGGACGCGTGGGCCAAGCTCTATAGGAAATCAAATAGCATAGGCATCGCAGCTCTTTGCATGTGCAATCTGCAGAACTGAACCAAGACGAGGGGGCTCAGATCTTCTCCTTCACTTGATTCGCAGCAGATTAAGAAGTTTCATTTCCAATTTCATATGCCTTTGGTCAAATCATTTAAAGTAAATTCAACACCAATGTAAGTGGTCCCATTTGGCTAGTGACACTTTTGGCTCAGGCATCCTTCCCTGGGCTCGAGAACGTCTTCCCCCTTCTACCTTGGGGCTTTGAATCTTATGATCATGTCTACGCCTCTGGTCAACGCCCCCCGAGACAAACGTTCGAACAATGTTGTGATTTGGATTTTCATTTACAGAGGAAAAGAAAAGGGAGTGAATGGACTCCTTTCAATGACAGAGTCTTTGGAGCAAATTGGTTCAGGATTCTAAGGTTAGAAAAGAGTTACCACTCAAGGGAGGAACAGGATATGTGGAAGGCTATCCTGGTGGCTCAAGACTGACCGGTATACCTGGACCAGTCTATATTGAGCCATATTCGTCAATTCGTCAGGCAATTTGGCCTCACACAATGTATCCCTGTTCCACCAGACGCTTAATCAACCCTGGAACACAAGAGAACCCTTCTTATCGAAGAGAATTGCGTATTAAAGAGAGACTTGAATCGCAAACTGAATGATCGGGCATAGGTCGACTAGCAGACAGCCAAAGGGATTCCCGAGTCGAATGAGATATACCGATTGGAATCCTTAAGAAATGCTTACAGAGTGGAAAGCGCAGATTTAGACCACTTTCAGGCTGACAACAAAGGATGGATATTAGGAAGAAAATAGAATACTGGCTGGACCAATAGGGACTTAGCCGGAATAGAAGACTCGAAGGCTAATTGAAACCATACCACAAGAAAAGCCCTTATTCGGATTGGAACCGATGACTTAAGCCCCTTTTCAAATCAAAGCTTATCGACCTATTAAGCATATAGTTGTTAAGCATATAGTTGAAGTAGCATGATTTAAGCTTCTTAGCGCTTAGGCTACTACCTTCAACCTCATCTTACTTAGATGGAGGAGATAGTAAGCAAGACTGTCTATGCTACGATCTTGCTTCTTTTGAGTTAGGCTGTAAATACTTCGTTGGAAATGTTTGGATATATTTTTATGGAATGATAGATGTTTATGTGACTGTACACTGGCACACCTATATCCAACTTTGTTTGCAGCTTGCTATGAACAGGAGATTACTGTGGCTAAAGCTCTGGAACATGATAGTTTGAATTTGACTATTTGAGTACAGGACGTTGTTCAGAGTGTTGGGCAGCATTGTGGAGAGATCACCCACAATTTGATTGTGATGTAGCTTTATGATATCTCCTCAAGGTATAAGTTAGAAATGGATGTGATATGAACTGAAGAGTAAGAAATGTGGCAATGGTAATACTTATTAAGTTACCAACTGATCTGTGAAAAGAAATTCCAAAATAGGATTTTCACAATGTCGTTGTTGACAATGCAACTAACTAGAACTGCCATGCTATGTATCTCTGTGTTGTAACTACTTCTAGATATATACGTATGCTGGGTACTAATTTTGAATATGAAACACTGCAATTGTTCCAAACAAATTTATTGTACGAAAAGAAGCATCACAGTTTCACAGTACATACAAGTCAAACATAACCAAAGCATAACACTTCCACTATTCTACCCCCCAAAACACCAATGAGAAGAGTGATCGGAGTGAAAAACAGCTATTGACTAGTAGGAATACGACTTGTATAGGCAAGCAAAGTGGAACGAGCAAAGGCTTTCTATAGAGTAAAAAAAGGGAGTGAACAAAAGGGCGGCGGATGCACTATCAAGAAGGAACAACACAAACCATACTGAACTAAACCAGGTGATATGTGCATTAAGTCCTGAAAATGATAAACCTTGCAATTGATTGATTGAAGATCTTGGTCAACTTTGACATATTTACATATCTAGTGTAGCTGCTTTCTTCTCTAGCTTTCTAAGAACTTCCACTAAAATTGTAAGGTTTTTTGAGGAACTAGAGCACGACAGCATTCATTTGAATGTTCTTATAAAACAATATTTATCATATATTTAGTTTTACTAAAACTTCAGTTCTTTCACTTCGACACGTCTTCCATCAACAACTGATGATAAGTCAACTCAACATTTCCAGCTTAGCTGCCCCTTTTACTTGCGCATATCCACTCAGATGATGAAAAGTGGGCTATGGGAATCCTTGGATAGATCTTTTAAGCCGATGAAAAGAGGAAAATAGATTGAGTTGCAGGAGTGGTCATATTGATCTTCTTTGGCCTAGTTCAGTGTTGGCAATGTACCCTCCCCTCTTAGTCTTTTATCTTCTATCTTACTTATCGCTCCATTTATGTCTTTTTTTAGCTATTCTTTTTGATCCAGATTGAAAGTATGTAGAATGGGGAAATCCATTTACGCTGGAATTCACTCTGGTTTTTTTGTAGGAAGCTCGGACTATATGCTAAAATAGATTTAGGGGATGATATTTTTCTAAAAAAGTGGACGAGCAAGAAAACGGATGCGCTAACGCGCAACGAGCAAGAAAACGGATGCGCGTGCTAACGCGCAACGAGCAAGAAAACGGATGCGCGTGCTAACGCGCAACGAGCAAGAAAACGGCTGGATTGACTGGCTAGCTTGCTTGACCGGGCGAGCCAGCATATAGTGCAAAGCACCTTTTCGGAAAAGTCCAGTTCAAGCAAAGGGAGGACAGAGAGAACTCCATAGATCCCTCCTAGGTCAACGGGCTTTGACTTCGTTGAGCTTCAAAGCATTCCCGCTCCCTTTGCAATCCAATCCCGGAACTACGGCTCAAAGGATCGTGCAGTGGATGTGTCGGGTTCGAAAGTCTATCCTCCTCCTCCTGCCGTTGGAATGGTGTGTTCGTCTCTGCCTGTTCAAAGAGCGACAATCAAAGGTCTTAAAGGAGCACCTATCTGCCTGACTGGAAAACAATCCACGCTCCTCCGATGAATGATTGTTTGTTCTTGCTTGATTACCGGAGGACCAACGCAGGAAGGCGTTGTCACTGCGACTTGGTGCCTACTATGCTCTTCACGGAAAGGAGTGAAACGAGCAAGGAGAGAGTCAACCTTAATGTCAGTGATAATAGTAAAGGAAGAGACAGAATCTCATCTGCTTGGCTGGTCGACACAAGCAATGCCCAAAGAGCATTCTTTTCTATTTTCATGCTTCATAAGTACTGTATCCGCTGGATTGAAACAGTCTCTTTTGTGCCTGACCTAATCCTCTAGCTCTTTACTTGCCAGGAGAAGGAAAGCAATTCCAACAACTGAAACTAGCTCGTCAAGTATAGGATAGGATGCAGGGGCTGAAAGGAAAAGACCACTTGATGCAAGTATCGAAATCGAACTAGGAAATAATTTAGTACTAGTGAGAATAAAGCATCTTATGGTAAAAAAGCTTTTTATAGTCATCCTTCTTATATAAGGCAAAGCATGAATCAATTATGTCAGCCCTCCTTGGCCTTCACTTACAGGATTTCCTCTTCATTACCATGCTAAAGTACCGAGAAAGACTTTCCACTCACTTCCTTTCATTTGTGTTTCGACTTGGTGTTACGTGAGCCATCAACGATGAGCTGGCAGTGATTTGAGTATGGTGTAAACGTATGGTATCAGTGATGGGTGAGACATGCGAAGGGTTTTGCATGGATGCATGGAGATTGCAACTAGATTTGACGTGCCCCGTACGTTGCATGTTAGGTCCTTGTTCAGTGAAACCTAAAAATCATTAAATTGGTCCTTGGCAAAGATAGGCCTTATCGAGCCTTTTGGGGACAGAATAAAGGCTGGTAGAATAGGCTGCTAGCCTTCTGACTTTCCTGACCCACGGACAGAGAACAAGCTTAGTAAATAAGGCAAGGAGCACTTCCTTCTGTGGCATTTGTAACCTATTCAGATTTCCTTGCAGAAGCCCGTGTTTCAACTTTCTTTCAGCTCTATCAAAGAACCTAGGGGAGATCTTATTCTCAGGTAATAAGTGACATCGAAATGTGCCATTTGATTATTTCCTTGGTAAATTTGTCCTAAATGCCTATTTCCTTTATAAAGTTCAAGTAGAAGCTTGAGCAAAGGGCTTATCGAAGGCCTATCTTTGGGCATTCAAACTTCCAAGGCTGATACGCACCTCTATGTCTGGCTTCCTTCCTCCACTGAACACTGGCTGCCGTGGCGTGGGATAACAGCCATTTTCTTTTCTTATTCTTTAGCACCTGAACTCCTGAGCTTGCTTGGGTGAGTAGTGGGATGGGAAATGGACTGACCCTCTCAAAAGTTTCCTGTTAATCAAGCCTTTCTTTAAAGAGCCATTTCGGTAAGTTTGACATTTAGTCATTAGAGGAAAGGAATAGCAGACCCCGAAGACCCAGACCGTGGAAAGCAACTCTCTCTAAACTAAATGGAAAAGAGCTTATCTTATAGCAGCTCTACCAGGGAAGCTTCCGTCGGGATTATAGAGGGATTGATCGTAACATCAGAATAGAATCTTGAGGATGGGATCTGACTTACCTTAGTGGTCTTATAATCCTCTTTTGCTTTTGCAGCCCCATGAACCCCCTCAAAACGGAAGATGAGATTATGGCTTACAGAACGACAACGAAAAGGCGTAAGCATATGCTAGCCCGAAACGTGACTTTCGTCAAATTCGAACTTATTTAGAAGGTTGGCCTCAACGCTAGGCCTTTTTTATATTGACTCTTTCGCGCTTTGAATTCTTCTGCCGCTTTTGGTCATGGCCTTGGAATCTTGGGTACGGGAAACTGTCTCGAGAGCCCAGCAATTGAGCCTTCTTCGCCACCCCTTCGAGAGTCAGCCCCATCGTCAGGCTTTCAGTCAAATCGCTAAGGAATCTGGGTAAGCAGCTTTCGGGCTAGCTTTTGATCCATGTTCAAAAAAAGTCTATGCTATGCCTGCGCAGGAGACCTATAAACAAGCGAATTCAGCCTTTAGATAAAGACAATTGGAAAAGAAGTCGAATCAAACATTAAAACCAAAGGCCTTTGTTGTCCTGCTGAAAAAGCTTAGTAAGCCGGTCTTCGAGAAGATCCAGCTCTCGAATCGGACTAAAAGGAAAAGATATCCCTAGGTGGCAGAGCAGCCTTTAGAGTAGAGCTCACTTCCCCACTCGGTTCCTAATCTATGTCTTAATAAAAGACTCCCGATACCGGACATTACCCATTAGACTGATTGGACCACTTAAGAGGACCCCTTTGGCTTGGCTATTCTAGGCCTTCTTCTATTCGTACCTCCTTCCTTTTCTTCCCCCGCCATTCAAGCCAGGCCATCTCTCAGGCTTACAGTTTGAAATCCGAGTTCGCGGATGGATTTCTTGAGCATACCCTGAAGCCACAGCCGAAGAATATGAATAGTTGAAGGTGGGTACAAGTAGTGTTTCACTATAGTGAGTTGTGGTTGGTTGTTGACCAACAGAAAATGGGAGAAAGAAAGATTCACAAACGAGGCGAATTCTCGAAAAACCAATTGTTGCACTAAGATACTTACGATTATGCGAGCTCACCTAAAGTCAGATCGAGGGCGACACTCGATTTACTGTCGAGAAAAACGATCTAGACTAGACTAAGAACTCCCAGGAAGGATGAGAGCTCAAAATCTCGATTTTCTTCTATTATCTTACTAAAGATATTTATTTGTCAAGCTTTTAGACTTTGAAGGACTAACTTTCTTCTTAAGAAAGAAAGAGGAAGACTATTGATCTTATAATACGTCACCGGTGTACTTACTTCAACACAAGAAGCATGGGCCTCTTCGATAGATGCACTCTCTTTTCTTAGCCCCGTCCCCACCTTTGTTTCCCGTAACACTAACTTTACCCTCAAGCCAAGTTAAGATAGTGAGAGAGTGAAAAAGACGGCACAACTTCATCACCAAAGGAAGGAAGAGCTTTGCCCATTCGAATTATCAAGATCCGGCTACCCAAGTAAGAAATATTTCTAATAACAAAAAAAGCGAGGAGAGCGGTCTACAAGAGTAAGCGAATGGTTAATTCACTCAAGTCTTTCTTGGAAGTGGAAAACCAAAAGATGCTATGCTGCCTACCAAAGAACGCATGGATAAGTGGGCGAGCAAGCGAAGCCCCAGGTTCGGAAAGAATAGAAAGAATAGTAGGTACCGGAGTAGTAGATACCAGAATGATTCTTGAGCTGCGCTGGGAGAAGTGAAGAAAAGGCAAATCTTTGAGAAGGAAGAGCGCTATCCTAGTCAAGAAGAGAAGTTCTCGAGATATCTATGGTGAACCGATGTTGCTTAGGGCGGGTGACCATCTTATGATTGAAGATAAGCACCGAAAGCTTTCCTGGTGAATGGAAGTGAGGCGTTCGGAACCTATTCTAGTAGAGGAACCAACCCTAAGAAAACCTGACCAAAAGATAGCTACGTTCCCGTCACTAACGTTACTTCGGAGTATGTGGCTGATCCGCTGAGAAAAGACGGGAAGGCAAACAGAAAGTACCACTTTTCTTAAGTTAAGATGAATCTATTGAAGAGTCAAGGTTTCCAATGAGCACGGATGAGGCGAAGCATCGATCCCTAACAAGCGAGGTAAGCGCCCGGATACAAAGGAATCTTAGTCTATGTCTTGGTCACCCAGAAAAGTATTCAGAGATAGTTGAATTGAGGGACCTCTACTTTACGTACCTCTGTAGTCTTAAGAGAAAGTAATACACTCAGTCTCACCGTTGGAGGATTTAGTGGAGGATCTAGGGCGTTAGCCCGAAGCCCATAGAGAGAGAGTCAAAGCCTATAGCACTGCAGGAAGACCAAGGTCTCGATCGACAGATCTAGTGGTCAGTCACCGTCAATATTTGATTCTACGGCCAATGCTGCTAAATTCAAATAGCAATTAAACCATGTTCCTGGGGAAGCCCTAGCCTTGAAACAAGGGGCTTTACTAATATAGAAATGGAAATCAGATAAAGATGCCTAGTCTGCGCTGTTAGAATCCATTGGAGAAAGGCTTGCTCACTTCTTCATCTGTGAGATGCTCGTATTATAATAATTTATAATAATGGGATTGGACCTTGCTTCGATCCCCTCTTTAAGAGACTCCAGAAACTCGTTGACCCATAGATGTAATAGCCGAAATGAAACTCTTTTCCTTTACGCCATAGGAACTAGTATAGAATTCTAAAGGGTCTTTCCTTTACGTCGTAAAGAGAAGCATGTGCCTTCCACCTATCCTTGCACGTATAGCAGGGCTTTAATAAAGAACGCATCGGGCAGCGAGCGGAAAAAGAAAGTCGATTGAATCTTGGTAATTGAGTGAAGAAGCTCTCAGCGAAGAACAACCCCTAAATCTCGGAAGTATTGAATCGGGATCCGATCTCTTTGGTACACTCGAGTCATAAGGTGTGTACAGACAGACAGGCTTCCTTTCGAAAGGCTAGGCACCATTTGATCCAAAGCTCCTCATATGATGGGTATAGGCTAGTTGAAAGGAATGACCTCACGTCAAGCGAACGGCATCAAGGAATCTCCGTTTTCAACCTTTGTGGCATCGGTTACAGCTGGCAAAGCGAACCTCTATCCATAACAAGAAAGAAGAATCTCGATCTAATTGGAAATTTCCCATCACCTTTTTGACTTGTTGACTTGGCTGGTTCCTGTTTGTCAAAGTGGCTTCGTCCGCCCTTCCCCAGAAAACTACGATGAAAGCTGGAGTAGATAGATCGACCAGGCAAAATAATCATAGATAATGAAAGAAGAGTCAGCCCTTGGGGCACGAGGGGGGTACCCTGTATGCAGGTCGCTACTTAACTTGACAAGCAGTGTTTCAAGTCTAGCTGTGTAAAATCGGGTGTTCAGTGTCACAATCCCTTCCTTATTGGTTCTGGCTGGTTAGAGCAGAGGACTCGAAATCCTCTTTTGCTTAGCGCGTTGGACTCTAAATCCTAACAGTGGTTCGAATCCACTTCAGAACGAGAGCGAGCCTTCACGAAAGAAAATGCAAGTGAAAGAGAATTGTAGGCTTCTTTCCTAAAAGCGGTGGTTCTCGCCTCCCTGTGCCCAAAGCGGGGTGGGCGACTGCGGTTCGAGTCTTTATCGATCGGGTAGATCCATATGTTCTGGGGGGGAGACGAGGTGTAGCGCAGTCTGGTCAGCGCATCTGTTTTGGGTACAGAGGGCCATAGGTTCGAATCCTGTCACCTTGATGTGGTATTCACAGGGGCCGAAGTGCAAAGCCCCGTAGCCTATCCGTGGTCGGGAAGGCAGGCGAAAAGCGCGCACAAAATAAAAAGAAAGCAAAAATGCTTTTTTTTCTTATTTTGAAACCCATTATCAGGCTTTTGGTATTCTATATCTAGATAATATTAGAAAGCTATTTCACTGGTTTGATTTACATACCTCAGTCATGTTATTTGTCTAGCCTTCAATCAGAATAGCCTCTCCACCGGTTCCGAAGATTCTTTCGGCATCAATGTGCTTTTGGAATCTTCCTATGAAACAAATAACATTCTGGAACAGTTTAGGACAGAACAGGCCTCAGTAGAAAGCGAGCTTTTTTCGCGTATAGCCAAGCTCGAAGCCCAATTAGCGCACGGGCTGCCCCTTCAACTCAACCCTGGCGAGTACGCTAACTTGGTCAGGGAGCATTTAGACGGTGCAGTTAGTATTGACCACTACCGCCAAGTCCATAATTCCTAAATTGATGAAGTACACATAATGGAGCTCAAAAGCCGATTACAAAATCTACTTTTTGAGCATCTTGAAACCGCACATAAGAAATATTATGAATGAATCACCTTACAATAACATACGAGAGACAGCTTTCGATTTTTTCGAACAACAAGTCGAACCCAATGAACAATTCCATTCAAAGGAATGTTCTAGAGGGGGCCCTTTTCCACTATATTCGCGATATTGAACAAAATGGAAGAAATTCTTCACGATTTCTAGAGTTCCGGGATTACTTCACTGATATCGATTTTCGCCTAAGCACGGCCTCTAGGTTAGTTCAAAGTGTAGTACAACGAACTATCGATACACCGAAAACGAGTAAAGATGGGTACATAAAATGAAGACATCGTGGATTACCCAAATTGGGACGACGATAGGACATTTCACTTTCTTTCGCAATATTTCTGATCATGACTCAACCACTAGGAAAGGGGATTGCTTACTCTCAGCCACGTTTTCGCTTATGCTTAGTCAAGTGAGGATTCCATTCGAAGTAACGTAACAGGAGCACCATCTTCAAAACTTCTCGGGATCCGGAGTTTTTCGAGAAAAGGTCCCATCCTTCAATATCATGATTGGGTCAACCAGGCCAGATCATAAGTGAAATAGTTTGATCGGGTCGACCAGGTCAGGCCCGATCATGAGTGAATAGAAAATCGAAAACGTACATAGCTGTTCCAGCGGAAATACTTTGTTTAATTCTACCACTTCTACTAGGAGTAGCCTTTTTAGTGCTAGCTGAACGTAAAGTAATGGCTTTTGTGCAACGTCGAAAGGGTCCTGATGTAGTGGGATCGTTCGGATTGTTACAACCTCTAGCAGATGGTTTGAAATTGATTCTAAAAGAACCTATTTCACCAAGTAGTGCTAATTTCTCCCTTTTTAGAATGGCTCCAGTGGCTACATTTATGTTAAGTCTGGTCGCTTGGGCCGTTGTACCTTTTGATTATGGTATGGTATTGTCAGATCCGAACATAGGGCTACTTTATTTGTTTGCCATATCTTCGCTAGGTGTTTATGGAATAATTATAGCAGGTTGGTCTAGTAAGACGGGGGGCGGCCGTTCGGTCGCCTATGATATACGGACCAATTGGTCAAAAATGGGTTTGTGCCGCAGGTGTTGAACGATCTACTCTACACAGGTGTGGGCTTACAGGGCTAGGGCTCATAAACCCTTTCTTTCATTCATCAAGGGGTCGGTCACTTTTCCGGGCCGGGATCGAGAAGTGGAAGTCATAAAAAAGAGATGTTTCTCTTCGCACCTCAGATCAAGAGGAAAGGTAGCTTGTCAAGCTGGTCTCACTATTGGAAATTCTAGCTTTCTTTTTTTTCACCGGCTCTTTCTTCTTTGTCAACGCTACTAAGGACCTAACGGTTCGCCTACTTGATGAATGAAAGAACATGAGAAAGGGTTATAAAAGAAAAGGCGACGAAAGTCTACTACAGTACAGTCAAAGTCAGCGGCTGAGTTTGCCTAGCCTCGCCTACTATTTTTTTTTAGTAGGCGAGCGAGTTAGCGAAGAGGCTTAGGGATAAGAGAGTGTCGGTGCGTACGTAGCCTTCATTCTACTACGCTACACAAAGTCACTTAGCTCGACGTTAATTAAGAGAGTAAAGGAGGAATACCCTACATAGAAGAACCGCTGTTCGCTTACAAAGGTATAACCTTTCGCTCCCCGGGGCAAAGCTGCTTCGCACCACTGATAGACTACTTAATTAAGATTCCATTTCAAAGGCGCTACTTTGTTTCGCAAGCCTTTGTCATTGTCAGTCAACTAAGGTTGGCCCTCGGCCCCCTGCGAATCCGTAAATCAGAGAGCATGCCGCAAAAAAAAGGATGGTCCCCTATGCATTGAATTCTTTCCGGAACGTAAAGAATTCAAGTACCTGACCCCCCATCATGGTGAACCTCTCCTTGTGATCGGGATGAGGTAGATGCCTCCCAGCCGGGGGGCGGATCGAATCGGAGTTTCCTTAGGTAGCCACCGACCTACAGTTCTCCTTAAACTTCTGTGCTTGGTGGAAAAGAAGCGAACAAAGGTACGCTCGCTTGCTGTCTTGTTCTCTGCCGCGGACTGGGATCGCTCGCCAGCTAGGCCCTCTAGAAAAAAGTTGGAGCAACATTGTATGAGAACATATTACCCATCTTCGGGGACAAGGGGCGGAACGACCTCTCGATCTACTTACTGCAGCCCAGGACGGGCGTCGTCGTCTAGGCGTGACTTCTTGTTTTGATCTCCCCTACGCCTAGGACGTTGTCTGGGCCAAGAGCCATAGTTAGTTGCTGTTTCCATTTGGTTCTTCTTTCTCGTTGTTGATACCGGCAAGACCCAGCCAGATGATGATGTCTGCTGGTTGGTAGTGAGAGGACTCTTAGTACCCGCAAAAAAAAAGGGCGCTGGTGAAAAAAACAATCATTTGATTTAGTTTCTTGCTCTCCCTTAGCAGCGGGAAAGGAGTCTATCTATCTGCCTAGCTTTGGTAGATTTCCCCCAACGCAATTCAAAAACGGAAATTCCACGAATCCCTGAGGTGGATAAGTCCGACGACTCAGCAGCAGTGCGGAATTGAGTTTCTGGTCCGGTGGATCTGATCTATAGTTAGGGGGCAATACATACCAAAAGGTTCGAAGAAGGAAGGCGCAGTATATAACCAACCCACCCATAGCCGGTCTAACTGCTGAGAGAGAAAAGTGCTTTTCTTTCCCTAAGAGTCCTCGAGTACACACAGCTATTGCTGATCCTTTGCGAGATCAGGATGAGACCCTTCAGAATTTCTAATCAATCCATGTTAGGTCAACATCGAGACAGAGCATCTCAGTTGGCTCTGTCAAGGAAGTGAAACAGGCATTCCTAGGTTGAGGTTACCATAGGATTGACCCTCAGTCAGGCCTCCGATTCCAAGGAGTTGATTCAGCAAGTTCCCCGTGCTACCCCGCGGGAAGTCTAATCGGATCAATCGGTGGTTCCGTAATGAGTAGTCGAATACACATTGAGGGGGCCTTGCCTCCTCCTTCCCGCCCACACCTTCATTCTTTTCCTCCTCTGATCTTAGAAAGCATACTAAACTTCACTCCAATCTTTCTCCATTAGCAACAAGAGCTGCTCTATCTATCGGCCCTTGATGAGTAAGCTTAGCTATACCGCTTAGGTTGCAAAGCAGCAAGCTCCCTTCTAATGCGTTATTAGGCTGCTTGGAGCCTTCTCGCTTAGTAAGCCGCCTCCGGCCCTTCCTCCTTCTTACTCTGTTTGGTATTCGCTCGCGGGTTTGTTTCCAGGTTCTTTCGTTCTTGGTTGGCTCTCTCTATTGTTGTTTGTAGATCGTGCGTCCTGCGCATTGATCCGGCAGCGAGACCCGCCCTGGTTGTAAAGCGAGCCGTCCTTCCTTTCATTCGTTGCTTTGTCTTCGGTTTGTTTTTAAACTCGACCTTATATCGGGACTGTGGTGACGAACCTTACTCTCCTCGGTCAAGTGGTTGACCCGTCTGTCCAATAAGTTGACTAAGTGAATGGGAATCCTATAGTTTGACCAGCCTGGGAAGAGTAGTCAGAGGCAATTCGCTAATATGGAGCTGTTTATATCGGCTTTCTTTCCTAACTAACAGGAAAAGAGAGACATGCGAGTTCGACTCTCGTTCTATCCATGTTCAGCAGTCCTTTTCCATCTTGGTACTGTTGATGGCAGTACCGCTCAACTACGAGATGCTTGAAAGTCGATGTATCAATAATGTTCCCAAGAGTAGCATCGAGCCTCGAAACGGCAAGCCATGCTTCAAGCTAAGTCAGTATGGATCTAATTGATTGCTAAACTGAAGGAACGATCTCTGTCGAAGATTCTCATTCTGAAGCAGGTGCCTAGCTCTGGAAGGATGGACGGGATCATACCTATTTGAAGAACATTCTGTAACACTTGTTTTTGAGTGGGGAAGGAAAAGAAGCACACAAGCGAACAACCATCTAACCGTCAGTCTGAACTCCCAGGATCAGTCCATCAGTAAGAAAAAGCTTCCGTTTCCGTCATTCAGCAGTGGAATGGAATAGTTCGATGGTATTGATCGTCCAACCATTGATTGGAATGTCTATCGTGATAAACCGTGTGATTTGAGCCTATCTATAGCTATAACAGTGTGATTCTATAAGCTAAGCAGATGAGGCAACAAAGAACCTAACCGTCCTCTCTGATTGACTTCATCAGAAGATTCCTATGGTCTGGTTTACCTTTCTTCTTTCCTTGCAACCTTGGATCGATATGGTTCATTCCTGGGCTATGCTCTTTCAACGGTTGACAGAAGAGGGGGACGGGCAAGGATGATCAGACTGCTTGGTTCGGTTCGTCAGAGGTATTAAAAAAACCTTCTTTTTGGTCTT
This sequence comes from Dendrocalamus sinicus, assembly GCA_036346575.1. Lineage (NCBI taxonomy): Eukaryota > Viridiplantae > Streptophyta > Magnoliopsida > Poales > Poaceae > Dendrocalamus > Dendrocalamus sinicus. The sequence continues at coordinate 64,039 of JAYEVI010000051.1, read as the reverse complement.
TTCTTTCTTGCCGTCACTTTAACAGGTGCCGCTGCAATGAGAGCGTAAGTTGCGGAGTTTTTTCTTGATTCTTTTTTGTTTTGGTGCGCTCTTCCTTTTTTTGTATAGAAAGAAGGGTTCAGTGGGAGGGCAAGGGGTAGTTAAGTTTTAGGTTGGCTCTTGTTTTTTTACAGACTTTCTTTTCGGTGTAATTTCATTTTAATAAAGAAGTAGCAATTGTTCATTTCATTTTTTTGCATTGGTAGTTCTTTTTCATTTTCAAGGGCAAAGGGGGGAAGGGAAAGGATTGACCCTCAGGGATCATATTACTCCAGAAGACTGGGGGAAAATAGCAGGATTGGAAAAGTTCGAAGAGACTGAGGAAGACAAATCCATTGTCGAATCCTGCAGAGTGATAACATCGAGTAGTGGGGGCTGGCTTCCACCCCTGAGAGAGCTTGATTTACCAGAAATCCCGCCGAGTCCTAGTGGGCCTAGATTCCGCGATAAGTTCCGAGAAATGGAGGAAATGATGCATTCAAAGTTCGCAGAATTGCAAGAAAGACAAAATCCTTGAAAGAAAAACCAAACAAGACCAGATGTTCCCTATTGTTATCGGGAACGAGACTAAATGTTCGGCCTTAATGAGATGGACCTTGATTCCTCTCCGGCCAGGAAAAGATGCGGCTCCTCTTTGTTCTACTACCTTCATCCTCGGGTGAAGCCGGTTGGCTCACCAAACAAGAGGCCTACTGTTAAATCATTGGTAACCATGCCTAACGGTCGGTCATCTAAGCTATCGGCCAAGGCAAGTGAGAGCTGTTCAAGAGTTGGGGGCATATCTTTAGCTCGAGCAGCATCCGCTCCCGAAATGTGAGTGAAGCTTTAAACAAAGAAGAAGAGCTACGAGTGGAACAGCTTCTTCTATTCCTTGTTGGCCTCCAGCTCCTTCTGTCCCTCAATCCTCTTCTCTGCCCTTTTTTTTACTATTATGCGTGGCATGCCCCCTGTTCGTATCTTAACAGGGCAACCTTCTCTTGTAAACAATCCCTTCGTCGCTAACACCGGTAATGCCCCATCCCTTTAATACTACCTTCGAGGAATTTCTCTCGCGTCCCTGTAGTGATAAGAGCGCATTCTCTAACAGCTTTGAAGCCGAGGCAGCCATCCTCTTGCCAATCCTAAACAAAAGAAAGAAAAGCCCTACCCGCCTTCATTGGTTGAGTAAGGGGCATTTACCTATCAGTCCTAGTCCTAAGGCGCAATCGGAGCACTAAGCCCAATTACAGCTTTACTCCGTTAATTAGACCTCATTCTCCTAGTCCTATTCCTGATTGTTATTTCGGATTCTGTGCCTGGGTGGTATCTTCTTACTATTGATTCAACCTCTTCGGGCAAACGTTGTCACTTCCTTTATTTGAAAAAAAGGGGTCTAGAACTACAGTGATCTGATACCTTCTTCCCTTGGTCTGGGTAGGTAGGTTATGTAGGCTACAACTGTTCATAGGTTGTTCGATCGCAAAAGGCCAAATAATCGATTACTAGTATGCCGGATATTGCCAGGAGGCCCTTCCCCCTATGTTTGACTCATCCTAGATGGGTTCACACCTGTCGATTCCGGTCAAAGAAAAAAGCTTTTTCACGGCATCCGTCCCATCACACCAATCTACGCCAAGATAAAGAATGCTGGGTTGCCAGGAACAAACCCTGTGATTCAAGGTCTTGCCTAGAATTGCCTTAAGAAAAATGCACCCCATTAATTGATCCCTCTTTAGGGTAGTATAAGTACATCCTCGACTATAGCACGAGTAGAGTCGAGTTCTCGTACTAACCTAAGAGCAGATATGCCGAAATATTTCCACGTTCAAGCAGCTAATCAGTAAACGACTTCTCCGTAACAGTTTGAAGATTGGCTCGCAACGCAAGTAGCGGCAAGAAAGGAGAGCAAGACTTCCTTTTCTAAAAGAAGAAAGAACTAGACTTCTATAAGAAGATTTTGATAATCGTAGATCGTGGAATATTCATCTATCTTATTAGGTAACTACTTTAGCTGCTCTCGAAACTGAACCATCGTGAATAGAACTAGCGCTTAAGGAAGAGTAGGATCTGTTAGCAAGTCATATTCAATCACCCGGTCTTCTCCTTCCTAGCTTTTAGATAGCCCTGATTCTATCTTGGATTTTAATACACTTAGCCGTGTACGTATCTTGGCTAAACTCGAACCTATAGTTGATCCATCCATACTCGGTAAAGAATCAAAAAGGTACTTGAAGACGACTTTGAATGGGAGGAGGTTTTCTTTTTATCCCCCCTAACCTGATTTTTATGTCTTCTTCGTTCTCAGTCCCTATGGTCCATTGTAGGATGATTTTCCTAAGGCCTTGAATTCGTTGGCAAGGTGATCAGGGTCCTCTCCCTGGTCCTATCGAACCAGTGACTTCTCTCCTGGGATTGAATATGTTTTGCCTTTCCCCGATGGTTCCGCATTCCAATGTGGGTAGGATTCGCCAGGGATGAGCGGCTTATTTAGCCTATGCGAAGCACGAAGCATAAGAGAAGAGTGTAGCGAAGCGAGTGTAATACTTGTAGCGAATATAAGTAGTGTCAAAGCCTACACTGGCTTAGCTCTGCAGATGTTTTCAGGACGAAGACGGTGATACGATACCACTCGCCAGTGATGATAAGATTCACTCATAGCATAGGTGGAAGATCCATCCAATTTTCTTTATAGATTTATTTGTTCAAAGAAAAGACGCCTAAAAATCATTCAGGGAACCTACTCTTGGTATCCTTTACCACATTCACTTTCCATATTCCCTTTCTTTAGTTCAGACGCTATCGTACCTCAGGGAAAATCCAAATTTCTATCAACGATTCCCACCCAACTCTGGAATGACTCTCCCCTCTCTCCCTTAACATATCGAAGGCCTCTTATCCGTCAACCGCACCTTAATAGCTCAGACTTCCGAGCCTTGCTGGATGATGCAGAAGGGCCAACATCAGAGGATCAATTGAATAACCAACTCTCCCGCCCCGCTGCCGCTACTGCTCGAAAGCCAACAAATGCACTTGCTCATCCCAAGCATCACTTTCCACAAATAGTACCCAACGTGTGTCCTAGCCGCCGAGGGCACTCCACTTGAGGAGGCAGTTTTCGAATCCGATCTTTCTGTCTGCCCATAAGAGCGGGACGGTGAATTACCAGTAGGGGCAGGCCCAGAATTCCATGTACGCCTATTCCACGGACCCCCCCCCCGGGTGAGGATTAGCTCCTATGATTTGCCGATGGTAGTAGGATTTCCTATCACATTGATAGAAGGGAAGGTCATCTACTAATAGTTAAACGGAATAAGATTAGTTACGAGGACACCTGCTAACTATTAGTAAAAAAAGCAATAGTTGGGCCCTAGTCGATGTGCTCTTATTTGGAATCTATAGCTTTTTGGCCGGGTAAGAAAAGGAAGTAGTAGTCTATCAGGCAGTCTAATTCGTCTTCTCTAAGGTCAGGCAGTGAGGCATTAAGAAAGAGCAGCAGCGGCTTTGTCAAGCGAATAGAAAGAGCTGCTCGTCAAGCAAGGGATGGTCGATCGAAGGGATTGCTTCGGGCAGGCTCTCGAGGAGTCTATCGAACCGTCTTTAGCATCTTCCTCGTCAGGAAGGGGCGCCACAAGAGAAGGAGTAAGGAGCCTTTTTCGGGAACTTTGGAAGGTCTTGACTTTTCTTTTTCGTGAGGATAGCGATTTGCGATGCCTGTCATGATCGCGCTGTGAGAATCAGAATAGTAATTGGATGTCTTCCTACGACCCTCGCCCGAGATCCTTTCGATGAGTTCAGAAAGCACACGTCTTGAGGTATGCCGAAGCACAAGCAGTTAGTGAAGAAAGTTGGGAGAGATTCATACCGACTGTGAGAAAAAAGGGTTCTTCAATCTGGGTAACATTCAATCCACGCTTAGAGACTGACTTTGTATGGCAACGCTTCGTTAAACATCCCACATCAGACGCCTACATTGTTCAAGTCAACTTGCCAGATAATCCTTTTCTATCATTCTAATTAGATATGCGTAAGACTTTAAAGGGTGAACCCAAGACAAATAGGAAGATGATCTAATGATTGCTAGCAGTGAGAATATCAAAATAGAAGAAGATAGCGTTTTTTCCTCCAATAGAAAGAGGGCTAGCTGCGCTTATTCCGACAAGGCTGAACATGAGTTGCTCTCAAAGGACTTGACTTCTGAAATCTCTATTCTACGTTTTTCAACTAATCCACACGAGAAAATCCTATCTTTCAAGCTTTCTCTCACTAACTTCGCCAACTGTCCTTCGCTCCAGATGGTCAATGTCTTCAGACTAGCCATCTGTCCTTGGCTTCTGTACCCTTCTTTCTAATCAATTTAGACCTTAAATGAATAGAACTACCCATTTTTTTCTATCTATATTGCGATGTCTCACTTGGAATGGAATGCAGTACGTTGATCCAGACTGAATGATGCACTTTGGGCCTTTAGGAAAGAGGGTCCTCGATCGAGAGAGAATCTGTAAATGATGCAAATGGTTCGGGAAATAGGTTCCTCAGAGCACACAATTCATTCATAAGCTTTGCTTTCTTTGACTCCAAAAAAGGATGATTCTATTCTCTTAAGAGTAGGTCGAATCCCCTATACCAATCTGCCATTTCTCCCCGACTTGGTCTGCTGGATGGAATGCTGCTTCTAGTTCTAATAAATCTTGATATTGATTCCATAGAATATCGAATGGATTCGTTATGTCACGACGGTCTTCGCCGCAATGCTTAGCTCTTTCCGATATACGGAGCAATTCACGTCTATATACCGAACTCGATTTGACTGCTTCACTTCATCCTTTAGCTAGAAAACCCTAGATCGCATGCCGTAAAGGATGGGTGTGAAAATGTTCCCGGGATATGAATGAAAATCTTCATCATCTTCTTTCGGTCCCATGGTGGAATGCCTTTATGCCAGCCTGTTCCCTAAGTAGGATAAGTTCATTGAGTTATTACAGGTAGTATTGCTCTCAAGCTAGGAAGGAAAGGTAATTTTTTTCGAGGCCTTCTTACTGCTTACAGTTTGAGGGTTCTGGCTTGAATAGGCCTAACGACTGCTAATTCCCGTCTTCCTCGCAATGACTGTTTCGGCTCAACTATAGCAATTCTCGTTTGAATAAGAGCTTAAAGTAAAGACAGACGTGAAAGCGAAAGTGGAATCCTCCTGCCCCGACTCTAACTCAACCACCAAGAGCGGCAGGAGGGCAATTCCTCTTCAAAGAAGCGAGCTAAAGAAGGACTATTACTACCACCGAACCCAAGGCAAAGCGAAAGAAGGTAAACCGAACCACAGCTACCTATGAGTTCAGAGTGGCCAAGAGGATGAATAGGTTATTCTAATGACCATAGGAATAAGGAAGACTCGTTCGCTTTAAAGCAGCAAGACCGGAAAAAGTTCCTTCGCTAACCTGTTGGCTTAGTGAATAGTTCTGCCTTCATTAAAGAAGAGACCTATTTTCCACTTTCAAAGTCGATTCTAAAAAAGCAAAAGCTAGGCCTTAATAAACTACTGTTTGTTCTTTCCAAGGAAAGAGAGAAAGAAGTCAAAAAGCGGGGGATCGCTAAGAGCTCCTCTTCCGCTAAGACCAGTAATCTAGAATCTATTCTTTTAAAGAAAAGGAAATTACCCACTCAACAAAGAGCGGAGTCGTTGTCGTGAACAGGATTCTTCCCACCCTTGGGAAGTAGGCTAGCAGAAAGAAATAGCTTTTCTCTCATCGCCATTTATGGTTATGGCCTGGTCTGGGGATTGACCCTACGGCTATGGCTATTGCGCTTATCAATTCAAAAATGAAAAGATTCTTATTCTTTGCATATATTCTATTCTAAGAGCTTCTAGGGCATAGAATCTAGCACCCTCTTTTCTTCCTTCAAAGCAAGCTTCAATCTTTCACGACCGACTTCAAGTAGCCAGTATCCTACGTAATTCATTCTTCTCCTTGCTTACTTTTCAGGGTAGTCTCGGCTAATTCGGCTATTAAGCTAAGCCTTTGACTAGTATGGTATGAGTTCCTAAAGCAGTTCACCGTGTATTAGCTTCCCCCTTGCTTTCCTGGCTTGGCCACTAGCAAGAACAGCAACCGACTCTACTTAATAAACTGCTGCCACTTCCGGGGAAAAACTCTAACTCCTAACTCAAACCTAACTAATAAAATCGGCAATTCGTAATGCTCTCTTCCTTTCCAGACCCCTTTTCAGGAGCGCGCGTGACTCGATGAAATTCCAAGATCAACCATTCCCGAGGAAGACTTCGTGCGGAAGCTGCTAAGTGGAAGAAGTCCATAGGTTCAGTAAAGAAGAAGGAAGGCGTACTATAAGCTGAACAAACACATTTGATTCAACCGGCAGAAGTTCACGAGAAATTCAACTCCTTTGACTGCGCTAGTGAACTCTCTAGTTCTCATATATAAATAAAAAACGAATTCATTCAGTGATTTAGAGACAATGACAAATCATTTGTTGGTTGCGGATCATCTCACTCAACCACACTTCAGTGATTGAACATGGGTCGGTCCCTATTTGACAAGGGAACTGAACCCATTTCATTGACCTTCGAACCGCTCTTGCCCTCCCCTTTCACTTCCATAGTGGTCTTCTTTGGCCGGCCCACTCATTTCACTCTCAAGCTCTCTGAGAAGAGAGAATCCGATTCAAGATGTTTCGAATGAAGCCTTTCCTTCATGTTCGTGCTTTAAGTCAGTTCGTACTTTTCAGTATATAAGAGAATGACTGAACTCGCGTTGAAAGCTACTAAACAACGGCTGACAGAGACTCATAAGAGGGAGAGCGGTAGCAAAAATGAGATCTTTCGTCTAGACAGAAGAGAGATCCTTTCCTTCCTTTCTATAGGAAATGACTGATGTTGCTAAGTCACCTTCCGCTGCTCTTGCGTCATCCCTTTTCCAATTCTTTTTGTATGGCTCGGTTGCATCCGATTGATCGATCCCTAGTCACTGATTACATGCATGAGTTCTTTGATTCACTACTGACTTCTTCTGTGGAGCCGAGTTCGCCGACTGAGACTACTTGAAAAGAAAGAGCCCTCGACCAACCGATCTCACGACGATGAGTCACCCACATACTTAACAAAAAATGCAAATAGAAGAGCAAGTAAATCAAGCTCAATTACAACTCACTCTGATCAAATAGCACTCAGGTATAGGATTTCCAGCGGAAAGGTAGCCTTGCTCGCTTCTTTACCCTTGTACGCACAAATCTAGCTCATAGCAGCACTTTCGAGTTCGGTTACTTAAGTACAGAGATTGGAACAACTTAGCGCGGGAAGTCCCATATCTTGTCTTAGCCTCGCCTCACCTATTTCCTCATAACGAGATCAGAATGAAATAGAATGGAATCTAAAGTCTTAGCTAGATCAGGGCTACCACGTTCCCTCAGACGAAAAATAAAAGAATACTAGACCTGTTGGACTCGCAAAGTAGGATCAGGCTTAGTCTACTAGAAACAGAGGAGAGCGAAAACTAAGTCAAAGGGGGAAGAGCTGTTTATGAGCATTTTAAGGCCGGTTGACAACATCCAATGTCTCCCACGAGGGTGCCTGAAACTCAAGTTTTTCTAGGCAGAGGTATAGCCTTTATTTAACACATTTGAGTTTGTAGGAAGATTCCCCGCTCTGAAATAAAGTCTATTTGGAGCTTCTTCCAAAGAGGTTGGGATTCTAGTTTCAATTGGATGTGTCCTGGTAAGATCGTTAACTACTGATATACTGCCTGAAACAGGGCATGCTCTCCCCTCTGCGTATCGAGAGAAAGAAACAACTTCCTGATTCCAGTTTCTTTCATTTATACCTACGATATCCACGCTAAAGATGAGGGCCTTCTTTTGCAGTTCATATCAGCCTGAATGAGGAAGTAGAGTCAGTTTCGTTCATAAACTGGGCCGAAGATCTGACAGAGGTTGACTTGCTGGCTTGTGAGTTGCCAGCTTCGTAGTTGATTGCTAACCAGAGGATAGTGACAGCCAATATTCCTATTCCTGCTTGTGTGCTTGTTTGCTATTCTTCCTGTTCCTGTTACGAGACGACCTCGGCTCAAGCTGACCCCACACCGAAAGTCGTCAAGCAGTCTTGGGCTCCATCAATCAGTGAGGAGGAAACCAAAACCTGTTGGAGTTCCCCGCCATCACCTCGCCTAGATCCGGGGGTTCATACCCTCCTGTAGCAGAGATGTAAGTCGCAAAGGCTACTTGCCTGCCGAGGGGGGAGAACTACCTAGTATCAAATTCACAAAGCAGCACATTTAGTAGTTGACATCTTTCTTTCTCGTTTTCATCGGAAAGGAGAGTTTTCACGTTAAGCAAGAAGAGCTACGAGTTGGAGGGCTATTTCACCGACCGTCACTTCTCCTTTGTATCTGCCGAAGACGCAAGTAGCCCAACGACAGGCTTGTGTGGAGGACAACACGCAGAGGTCTTTTGGCGAAACTGGGGGCTCTTTGTCTAAAGGAAGGGCAAAGTCAACAGGCCAATCCCAGTTTCAGAATTGGAAGAAGCAGTAGGAGGTTCACCATCAGAAAGGCATGGGACAACAAACTCTCTTAAAGCTTTCAAAGAATAAGTCTTTCGCTTGACTTGGCTCAACGGCTTTAGTTCAGTAAATGCTTTCGTATGAAGCTTGAGTCAAGTCTAGTCTCATGCAGTGAAGATCGTCAAGCAATCATTGCTCGTCTCTCCGAAACCTATTGATAAGGAACGCGTTCAAGTGTATGGAATAATCAAACCTTTCACGTATTTGTTAACATAGCGTTGGACGATTGATTCCTCTCTTTCTCCATGGCCTGCTTCCCATAACTGGCCTTACTAAAACTTACGAAATGATAATTTTACCTAAATTTCCGGTTAACTGCTGACTTTCTTTGCTAGCTCACCCGAAACTCTGTCTTCAGGAGGAAAGCTTGCTTGAGTACCTTACTTGAAAACAAACCGCTTGAGCTGTAACCGAAACAGAAAGGTTTGATGAGCCGCTGCTTGCTCTCTAACTGCTCTTACCGCTTCTTCTTCTTGACCTCTGCTCACTGCTGCCAATGCTGTGACTGCCGCCCCTATCTCTAAAGCTGCGGATTACAGCTCCTGATTCAAGCAGTTCAAAGTCTGAAGTATGAGTTCTTTTGGAATGAGGTTTTTATCAGAAAATGTAAATTTTATTGCATTCGAAAGATAAGAAAAACTCCATTTTATTTTTATATCCCTATGATAGGAAATGAAAGAAAAGGTCGAGCTTAAGCCGATTCCATTGCGGAAAGAAAAGAGGCTCTCCCATTCCCACCTGATACGTCAAAAGCAATTGACTAATAAGGGGAACCAACCAGTCGAATTCGATTGATTATGTCACTCCGCATTACTATAAAAGGGCAGCAGCTTTCTACTAAAATGGGCTTTGGCACTCCTTCCGCTATTACTCGAAATAATAATAATAATAATAGTGAAAGGGCAGTCGAATTTCTGACTACGTCAAAGGCTCGTTTCACTCGAATTTAAAGGCTGTAACTCCTACTTATTTATATTAATTAAAGCTTGCCCATGGCTGCTTTCTTCCCATTCTTTCTTCTTTCCACTAATCTAATGGTTTCATTCTCCCATCGAGAGGTTATGATACTAGCAAGAGTCCTATTCTTCTCCTCTCGATCCTACCTTGGGTTATGTTTGACAGGGATGGTCAGTGAACTTCTATTGGTTTCAAAGGAGGATAGAGATCCATTGGGGAAGGCTCGAAAGGTTATTCGATATCAAGGTTGACCCTCGACGCGCCGCAGCCACTATTTTGACTCCTTTTATGCAATTATGAACGAAACTTTCTCGATTCCAATGCAACTTATCCTTTTGGAGTTGACGTAACAAACTACGCGAGCCTCCCGATGAAGCCAACAGAAATCCTATCCGAATACTAAAAAGAAAAGGCAATTTCATTATGGTGGTATACCAGCCGCCAGTTCTGGAACTTCCAGTTCCAATCGGAGCATATAGATCCGTAAATGGATTTGTATGTATAGCCACTTCAGTCGTGCTCCTCGTTTCTCGAATGGAAAAAAAGTATCTTCTTTCTGGGAACATGCTAAACCAGAAATTCTTATGTTCGTGATTCTTCATCCACCGATGCAGAAAATCTTCCAGTTTTCCATTCTCATATGAGGCAGGAAAGTTTATGGGCAACAGGTCGGCACGAAGTGATTCATCATGTTCAAACATGAACCTTTCGCTCGTTGGGGACGGTTTATAAATCATCAAATTCCCACAAATGGAATGAGAAGTGGGTCCATGTAAATGATCGAGACCTCGCAAACAACAACGTTCCTTCCCCATATGGAGTTCGGGACCCAAAGGCAATCGTTGAGTGAACTGTATCTTATTCGTATTAGTTGACCTAAGCCGCACCATTATTGCTGGGGTGGGGCTCGGCCTCCGAACCGTACGTGGGACGAGTTTCTGCCTCATACAGCTCGGGCCGAAGACCGGGGAAGTTGAGGAGAGATGGGGAGACCCAACTGCTGCCGGTCGGGACGGACAGGAAAGGGGGCGGGGATAAGCTTGTGAAGAAGCAAGCTTATTGCCCCACCCCCCAAAAACAAACCGACCCAGCAAGAAAACGTATGCGCTTTAGCAACAAAGCGCTCATCCCTTGCTTGTTGCTTCGCGTTCTTTCTATTCCATCCCAGTCCATTCCGGGATAGGCGGCTAATATAATATGTGCAGTAGTCGTCGTCTGACCAATCGGCTCGGACACCAGACCGCTTGTGCCCGCCCATTCTGTCTCGCCCTAAATGGAATGGCTCTCTTAGTTACGCTGTGCCCCGACCCGAGTCCCCACGTCTGCTTTTATCCGCCCGCAACCCGGCCAACACAACATTAGGGCCGTCCCCCCCATTCTATGCTGACCCGGGCCGGGGCTCGCTTTTTGGGAAGCCCGTTCCCACCGCGCTCACGGCCCGGCTGGCCTGCCAGCGGTAGTGGGAATTCTCCCGTTCCCTGGTCAAAAAAGGGTTGGTTGGATGCGGGATCTACTCCACGAGGAGCGGTACGGACGTAGATGATATCATCACGACCTCTCTTTGCGTACCGCTAGGGATGCTTAACGCCACTTCGCCAACTGGCATTACCTGCGCTTTCGTGTCTCTCAGTGTGGTCAGCACTGGGTGTTTCCGAGCAGCGAGGCTTACACCCATTCGCATTAATTCATCCAAAGTTCCTTACCCTTATGCACGAATTTTGGAATAAGCCATCTTCCTATCAAGGTTAAGGAGTCAACTGAGCATCTCAGCGGCGGGATTGAATACCCGGGTCAAATCAGAGTTCACGCCGCCCGCCCTGAACAAATAGAATAGGAGGCGTGGGCCACAGGTCGCACATAAGCCATCGGGTCGCACGACAGAAGAACACCCAACATAAAGATGCACACTCCTCCATGTGAAATAGAAAGATTCATCTTCACTTTTTTGTAGTAGTCGTGACCAACAGCCATCAGTAGTCGGCTCGTTGGTAAGGCGAGAGCTTCAAGCCCGATTTCAGGTGGCACACCCCCCAAACAAGCACCACTCGACGAGGGGGGGGCGGGGAAAGCTACAGGCCCAAAACCTTCGACCCTTCTTTCTATATGGGGGTGCCCGGGGCACCTCATCTTGTCATTTTGTTGCTCATTCCCCTTAGGCCGAAGTGTTTGGCCTTTACTTCGGAGCGCCCGCTCACGCTTCGCTGACCTATCGCGTGGTAAAGAGAAGAGAGTACGAAAGAATTGTAAACAGAGCAGACCGCAGAAAGATTCTAAATATGACAAGTCCCCCATGGATTCGATAATAAGGAAATGAAGAACGGGAACGAAACGAAATAAAGCATTTCTAGCGGATGAGCTTCTCCCAATTTTGTCTGGTAATAGAATAGGGCGGCTTGCTTTGACCAACACTCCACTTTTTGCTCTGTCCATGGAGCGTATGAATTTCCTTGAATGTAGATAGACCAAAAAAGGGAATAAAGGGATAGGAATAGGAATTATAGTACCATTGGAAGAAGAGGCACCAGTGGGAACATCTCTACTGACGAACCATTTCAATAGTACGGGTGCTGCCGTGCCACGGGGCACGACCATGGAAGTAATGAAAAAGAAGAAGTTCTGTAGTTGGACCATCTGCTCTATCCGTTCGATTTGAGCTTCTCCAGAGAAGATGAGACGCTAAAAATGAAAGTGTTCACAACGCATACCGAAAAAGGGTACCTATGTTGCCGACCATTAATGACTAGTTCGAAGACCAGGAGCAGGGGCACGTGCCAAGAAAGATTTGTTACTTTCCCTATGGTTTTCGAACGTTTTCAATAAAACCTTCTCGTAGAAGTATTTTCACAAAGTTTTCGGTAATATTAGTAGATGCTATTCGAACCCTTCCTTTTATTAAGATTAGAATTCTTATTCTTATTATTATATAATTATTATTTTTTTTCATGTATATGCGTCAGACACAATCTACTAATTGATCTATATTCTGATACCCTACTATATCATAGTCTCTACTACTAGTATTTATAATACCTCAGGAGCTCATGAGACTCTTTTAGTGAAATTCATAAGTCTCAATTCCCGAGCGATCGCACCAAAAACTCGAGTTCCTTTTGGATTTCCTTCTTGATCAATGACAACCGTCATCATATCGTATTATCATACCGTTGTCACGTTTGAGTTCTTTACATGTACGTACAATTACAGCTCGTCTTACTTCTGTCTGATCTTTCTAGAGGCATTTTGGGCACTGCTTCTTTGATTACAGCAACAATAACGTCACCAATATGAGCATATCAGTGATTACCAGCTCCTAAGATTCGAATACATATCAATTCGATAGCCCCGCTCCGTTGTTATCCGCTACATTCAAAAGGGTCTGAGTGAGATGGATCTTGGAAGTCTGGTTTTTGATTGGATAGTGATCTCGGGCACGAGTGGTTGATCTTCGCGGGCCGTGAATGGCCATGGAAAGGAGTATTGATGTCAATATGTTCGATCGAGAAGATTGGACGATGAAAGACGGATCCTTTGTGGTTTGAATAATAGGCTGTGGTCTCGATATTGGGCTATGGGCTGATTGCTTTCTGTATGAGCCTCTTGTGATTGGGCTCTCGTGGGCGGATTACCCGATGTGTACTCATCTTCCAACAAAGAGGAGAGGACAGGGCTACTGCTGGTCCACGCATGAGAGCTCCTCTGTGTCTTTCCGGAAATTACTTCGACTCGCAAAGGTGAAACCAGAGGAGATTCAGAGGCCCAGTTGAGAACAGCAAGCGTACAATCAATCGGTGTATGGAAGTTCGGTGAAGCTATATGAAAACAGAAGATTGAGGGGCACAATCAGTTCTGGCTGAGACCCGCTATTGGAAGGAAGAAGGAAGTCTACGAAGCGTCAATTCTAAGTAAGTTCGGGTCCAATTTGGTTATCCCATTTTTCTAGCAACCGCTTTGAAATTCTCACTCTTGTGCTTCGAGCTCTTTCCAAAAACAAAACCGCCCAACATCGATCCGATTGAACTTCTGACTCCTCGCTCTTCGCCCCTGCCCCTCCACCCAAACCTCCTGATCCCCAGACCAACCGGCGACGGAACCCTCAACAGCAGGCGGAGTTATATATTAGGACCCCGTCCAATGGAGTACCCTTTTTGGTAATGGAGCTATGGGCGACATTGAGAGAAAACTCGACTACTTTTCACCTTAAACTAGGGCTGATAAGATCGTGGCCGTCTGCCCGGAAGAAGAGCTCGTGGAGAACGAAAAAAGTTGGAAGAAGACCCTCTAAGGGTATACTATTTATTCGGAGAGGCCCGCCTTTCAAATATCTCAATAAAGACCTCCCTAAGATCTGGGAACCCAGAGGGGCTCTTGAGATCATTTCATAAATGAATGGCTTTTTCCTCTTTCAATTCCTGCTGGGGGAAAATGGCTCCAAAGTGCTCGAAGGCGGACCTTGGCTTATTGGTGGTCGGGTTTTCATCCTGAAAAAATGGGAAAGAGGATTGGATGTCCGTAAAGACCTCTTGCAGAGCGTCCCTATGAGGGTACGGTTCCCTCAGCTCGGGCTCCACCTCTGGTCATCCAATATTATAGGAAGGATTGCTAGTACTATAGGTAAGCCACTTTATATGGAGAAGCAGACTTATACCAAATCCCCTCTCGTGTTTGCCAGGGTCTGTATTGAAGTTAATAGAGCAAAGAAGCTGCCTTCGAAGGTTTGGATCGACGTCGGAAATGGAAGCCTTGAGGAAGAATGTGTCGAATACGAATGGATTCCTCTTTCATGTACTAATTGCAAGGCCGCGGGTCATAACCGGTGAAAGTGACTCAATCTTTGGTGCCCAAGGATTCTGCACAATCTGGAATATCGACTTAATGCCTCTGAGAACTGTCAAGCTACCTCCACAGGTTCGTAAGGCTGTTAGCGCGCCCAATCCTGAGCCTGATAACCTTGCCCCAGAGCTTGAAGCGATTCCTACTGGTAATGTATGCGAGATTGGAGCCGAGCAAGCCATTGAGCATTCCTCATTACCTATGTCTAATTTTTTTTTTTCTTTTTTTAGCGGGCTTAGAATCGGCTGTCAGCTCTGGAGATGTCATTATGTAACCAGGCCACCAATCTGAGTAACCTTCCAGTGCCTTAATCCCGGATCCTGCTGGTTCCACCTCCACTGCTCCTGTGGTTCTGGACGAGATTCTTGCTGTCTCAGTGGCCATGAAAGAGCACAATCCTTCAGCATTCTACTGGAGCAGAGAGAGTAAGTCTATATCATACTCAGAGATAGATCCCCCAGTGTCCTGGCTGTGGATAAGCCTTCTTTTCTTGGATCCAGCTAGTTGGGAAGTCTATTCTATCTGCGAAAGGTGAGGAAGTGAATGCAACTCTAAGAAAAAGCTAAGGCTCGGAGCCAAACAAGAGCAATGAAAAGTGCCTCCAACAGAGGAGGGAGTTCCCCATCAAATCTAACCTCAAACTCCTAATGAATGTCCTCATAACGAACGCTAGAGGGATGAACAATATTGAGAAGCAGAGGGAAAGACGGGAGCTTATCAAAAAGAACAAAGCCTCTATTGTGGGAAAAGTCTGTGAAACCCGAAGTTCTAGAATAGAAAATGGAATGAAGAAGGGGTGTGACCTTATGGCCAACTCTACTAGCTCCCCTAGAGGGGCTAGCTATACAGGGCTCTATATATAGAATCTATGTACATCGACCCTTTCCTTACCCCGACGGTCTACCTTTCTTAAGGCCCTAAAACAACTTTCTAAAGAGCATAGGAAGGGCGGTTGATCTTCTTCCGACTTATCCTTAAAAGTCTATAGTTCTGTTCTTTCTCAAAAACTCACTCCAGCATCTGCAAAATCTAACTGAACTGTCTTCGCTACTTCGTGCCTCAACTTGGAAGTCTAGCTACCTATCCGTCTCTACCTCTGGCAATAGATCTATCCCACTCTGTCCAAGCAGTCGAGTTTCGCTTCTTTCCAGTAAGTCAGTCGATCTTGATTTGTTCTCCTCTCCCTTTCGGTAGAAATCAGAACTCTATGATTCGATTCTTTATTCTTTTTTAGAATTTGATTTTTACAAATAACTGAGGTCAGTTTGCTGAATAAGAGAGAGCGAAAGACTTTCCGCGTAAGAGCTCTTCAAACCTTGTCCTATCAAAGCTGCGCTGATACTCCTGGAAGTGAAAAAAAAAAGGTTTCAAAGAAGAATCATATATGCGAGACCCTTGATTTGGCCAAAAGGAAGGATAGCCAAGAAAGATGCCTGCTTTGGCACAGGGTGGAACTTTTTATTTTATGCCTAGTGAGTGGGCTTGTGATTGTGGGCAAAGGGAGCCACAGACAGGGAGATAAGAATAAGTGGGCTTAGTATGAACAAGAACTTCGTGAGGTCCAGAGAGCACGGGTGTCAGCATTTTCTTAATGAAATACAATACCGGCCGGCTCTATATCCTTTCTTCCGGATGAACGAATCATACTTTTCCACTGTAGAATTCTAAGCTGCTGGCAACGGTTCGAGATCTAGTCTTTTTCCTTCCTGCTGGGCAGTACCAAGGAAAGGAGTAAGCAAAAGCAGCTCCAACCTGTTTGGATTTTTTTTTTAGCCTGTCTCAAAGACCTAAATATAGACTCAATCGAGGTTTTTCAAAAAGACGCGTTTGTAGATTTAGATTCCATCTATAAGTCGCCGGAAGGAAGATTGGTTTTTTGATTGTAGAGAAATTGCCGGTTCACGCTGTCGTAGGCTTTCCGAAGATCTACTTTGAGGCAGGTCTTGGCAGCACCAGAAGAAAGATGAAAGTTCCGAACCAGCTCATTGGCAATAAGAATGTTGTCAGTGATTCTTCGGCCCTTAATGAAGGCTGATTGGCTTCCGGAGATGATATCAGCCAGCAAGCGCAGAGTGAGGATTTTAGATAGAAATGATGAAAAAAAAAAGTTACAAAGAAAAATGGGTCTAAATGTTCCAATCCTATCAGCAGTCTCAGTCTTGGGGATTAGAGTAATGATAGTATGATGATCCTCCTTAATCAGTCTTCCTGATCGAAAGAAGTTTCGGATGGCGGCCCACACATCAAACTAAATGACATCCCAACAGGTCTGGAAGAAGGCAGCGGGGAATCTATCTGGCCCGGGGCCTTCTAAAAATTATATCATAGCTTCTTTCACAATGCTCTCCACCTCCTAAAAAGATACCTTTCTAGTGAGCCAAGAGCTGGCCTCGGGAGTCAGTATTTTCTTGAAGAAAAAAGGTGAAGATGAGGAATTGGTCTCAGGGTCAGTCCCCAACCGAAAGAAGAATGTCTCCGTGATGTTTTTCATATAAAAAAGATGATGTGTGGTATCCCCCGTCTCTAAGACAGCGGATAGTATGATGGGCTCTCCTAGCATGAATGGAGGCGTAGAAAAACCGTTTGTTGCTGTCACCAAGAGCAGCCCAGAGATGAGAGGAAGAGGCTCAGTATCCACTGGCTTCAGTAGTAGGAGTTGCCCATTGTTCACCGAAGTCGTCAGAGAGGGAATCCTCTCACTTTTCATTGGACAAAGAGGCGGTCCCGTGATCGGCTAGAACAGCCATCCATCCAGGGCTTGATGAGTCAAGAGCAGGAGAATAACTTTTATAAAGGCTACAATCGTCTGCAAGGCAGGATCCATATTCCATGGGGGAACTCACGTGGACAGGAAAGCGCTTCTTCTTGGTCCTCTTTCTTTGTAAAATGGGCAAGACATCACTATGAGGTGTAGCGACTACGGTAGTTGATGTATGAATTCCGCCTTGACCGCTGAGAAGCTACTACTCTTTTTTCTGGTCTAGGGAAAGATTCCGGATTTTGTCCTTCTTCCTTTGATTCTGATATTTTGCTTTTTTTAACTGCCGAAATGTTATATAACTTTGTATCTAAAAAAGTCTTTTAAGTATGCAATGACGTCATTCTCATTTTGACTAAAACAATATAGAGCTAGATATGTCTGTATCTTAGGGAGAAGTACTTCCTCAAGGTTGAGCATTTTCTTTTGTAATTGATTTTCTATTTTGTTTTTAAGGCATTCTGAGGAATTTCTTCATGGGTGCCTTCATAAGTCCGTCTGAGTGAATTGAGACAAGTACTCCTAATATAGTATAGCAGGGATTACTGACTTCGCGAATGAGTTCCAAGCTTTTTTAAAAGAGTTTGAGCTCGGCCAAAGACTTGATCAACATCTGTTGGAAGCTTTGGCTTACTCTTTCAGACTCTGGCCCCTTCTTAATAGCAAATACAAAGTTATCTGCATATATAACAACAAGAAATTCCTTCTTTTGACTCAAAATATGAATCAACATGATATGTTGATGTAAGAAGATATTAAAAAGAACTGGAGATAAGGGGCTTACCCGCTGTATTCCTTTAAAAATGAATGCATAACTTTTTCGATTCTGATCTTTGATATCACTAGCTTCAATCAGATTACAGAAGGCATCATTACCTTGCCCAATATGCGCGCTTAATGTTGAAATGAAAATATGAATATTAATATTCAAAAAAGAACCTACTATATCTGCTTGAATGAGTCTATCAACCTTTCCCAATTTTGGAACATGAGCGAAAAAGGGGATGACTCCTCTCCCTTTTCGAAACCCATGGGAGTACGTTAGAAAGATGTCTTCAAAAACGATGTTCAAAAGCCGTATCCATGACAATGATGTCTGCCTTATGAGGCTGTCTAATGGGGCGCATCTCCCCCGGCTTATGTGGTTTAGGAATGCATGATCGATACATCGAAGAGAACTAAAAGGAAGAATTCTTTAATGACCTCTTAATCTCCTCCACTTGGGACTTGTCAAGAACTTCAAAAGTAGAAAACTTTTCCCAAAGCCAAAGGTAGTAAATAACACATAATAACATCAAAAAAGAATCTTGAAATTCTCTTATCCTCCTTTAAAAAAAGAATAAGTCTTTCAGACCTTTTTTTCCATTTTAAACTCATGTTCATGGTCTGTTTTATTCCCAATTGTTGCCCGTGTGAAAAGAAAGAAGAGAAATTGGGCCATGTTTCCCGAGAGAGACTGCCTTCTCTCAGGCCAGCAGTCTTATACTTCTAGTCGACTGCTCTATGACGATCTGACCTCTTTCCTGGGCTCTGCTCGCTCGTCTACGCTCCGACCAATTCAGTCAAAATCGAAAAAACGATGTTTCCTTGAAAAAGTCTAAGAAATAGTAGTAGTAGTCAAAAAGTGCACTTTTTCCATATATTTCGATTTATAGGGATCCCTATCTTTATCTCTATCCACAGAGATACCTATCTATATAGAGAGAGATTTATATAAAAATTGATCTAGACTATCCTCTATCCGGATAGATATGTCCCTATGAGCGACTAGACCGATCTTTTTTTATATGTTTTGGCCACGTCCGTTTCCGCTCCGAAGAGGAAGGTTTGGATCTTTCAATCTTATGTCGTGAGGGATGTGACCTATGTTAGGTCCATAAGATACCACAGCTTTTAGTGTTCTATGATTCACCTCCGAATAATGAGTAGGTAGTTCGATCCTTTTGATTCTTATCTTCCTAGTAAACGGGGATCCGGAGCAATAGGTCGAATTACTATATAAAGAAGACTTGTAAACAAAAGGACTTATTGTTCGAGTAGGAAGATTTCGGTTTTTCTCCTTCCCTCTTTTCAATAAGAAGAAGTATTTGAAATGAAACAAATTCCTCTTCATTCTGTTGTGCTCAGCGAAGGAACTGCCTAAGCATACTTTTTCGGATCCAAACTTCTTTGTTCTTTCTAAGTCTTCTTCTTGCATATAAGAACGCAACTCTTGCAAAAACCAGGATTTGAGTAGTAAGCGGCATCCCCTCTGAGTTGTGAGTAAGCGGAACCATTCTGTTTTTGTTCTTCTCCAGATTCTGACCGGTAGGAATTTGCCTATGATTTTTCCAACTGATATGTCGATATAGAAAGATCTCCTTATTTCTTCACCGCGGGTTCTCGCGTCATTTTCTTGAAAAGATATTAGATCACCGTGGGAAACTTTCAAATGAGTAATGGTTACCAGTCCATTATTCAAACAAACCCTTCGATGACTTATCGGCTGCCTTGCTTGAGGAAGAGTGTCACTAAAATGGAGACGAACCGGAATCACGTCCGATCTTGTTTCTTGATTGAGTAAAAAAGGGATATATGAAGTTCGTTCTCTTCCTCTGTGCATCTCCCTTATGGGTAAATCCCCATAATAAAGGGACAACTTTCGTGTAGTTTGTGATTTGATGTTACTGTTTAGATTTTCTCTCTGAGAAAGATTTCTTTTAATGGATCTCCTCTTGTTCCTCAATCTTCGGAGAATGCGGCGTTGGATTAGAGAAAGTTCTCTGTTCCGAACATTTCCTGGAAGTAGACGACACGTTTTAAATCTTAATGCAGGCATGGCATATTTCGTTGAATCAGTCTTTTTCGCCACATCGCGTATAAAGGGAATCGAACCCAACTCTTCCACGAACCCCCCACGAATGGTCCTCCCTTAACTCAATGAACTATGAGAATTCCTTTGCCTAGTTTTTTTCTTTTCAGTTCTCATAAGTCCTTGATATACTAGCAGAAACTCAATACTTGACCGACTGCGTCACAGTGCTCAGGTAAAGTGGCAGTGGTTGAAAGCGAGCGGAAACGTCAGTGTTTTCTGTGCGTTACGATAGTAGTGGTGAAAGAAAATCCAATTCAAATATCTCAACGTAAAAGGAAAATCGTTTCACTTTGAAAGGAAAGACTCCAGCTAGCTATATGAGATCGAACTTCTTCCATCACTCTATCTACGATATTCATTGCACCATGATTGAAGGCCTACGCATCTTCTTTCAGGTATTTATTATTGGTTGAAGGCTCACCATCACTGAACATACGAACAATCAACCTTTCGTCATTACTCCTTCGTATCTCTCTTTTCTGTTCGCCGGAAGGGAAGAAGGCGCACCTCCACTAAAGCTTTATCATAGTTCCTTCTCTCACCCGTAGTTCCGTCTTTTTGGTGGATCTTGCTAGTTACTCTCTTGAAGGTGAAACTAGGCCTACTACGGAAGGACTTAGTTCGCTAGGGCGATCAGTGAAACTTGGTAGGTATGGGCCGGGACCCCCCTGGAGGCTTTTTCTAAAGCAGCCTCCACGTAAGGTACCGGCTCGGCTTGATACACAGCAATTAACAACAGGTATGGTTTGGATAGAGGGAGTAGCGATAGCGATTCCTTGCCGGTTTTTTTTTGTTGTGAAGGAGGGGTACCTCTTTTGCAAAAGGGTATAAACTTGAGATTATTCCCTGAGAGCTTGTCCAGTACCACCAGTACCGATGGAACTCAATCTCATTTAGAAAACTTATCTATATATTTAAGCAACAGATTTAGCAAAGCACTTTCGAATCTGATGCGCTAGCCATAACGAGAAAGGCCCTCTTTGTTGCGGCTGTCCTATCCCTTCTGAAAGGTTCTACAAAGCTGGATGATTTTTAGTGCGGGGAAGTCATCAGTGGAAAGAGAGTGGTGACGGGGGATAGAACAGGAGTCTGAGTCTTCCAGTTGATACGAGCTCAAAATCCTGAATCTATGAATCAATTGGGAGTGGGAGGAAGGACATCAAGCAAGAACTCTATCACGAAGGGTGAGGAATGAACGGACTTGGCCAAATGAAGATATAAGCAAATAGCCGCGCACTCCACAAAAACATCCTTGATCCTTTCCTTTCGTACGAACAGAGGAAGCTTGGATCAACGAAAACCTATAGGGAAAAAAAAGGGAAAGATTCCCGACTTTCTATCCACTCTCAGCCAGTCAAGAGGAAGCCGAGTATCTTTGGTCTTGAAGAGTCAGGCCAATCCAACCGCTTGCTCCTGCCCAACTCAGTCTCAGTCGTACCATAATGCGCCTGGACTCAACACTTTTCTTGCTCCAAGACCACCCTCTAGCCCTCATGTCAAATAGATGACAGAATTGTAAACAATCATAGAATGATTTAAGCTGAGGAACATAGAGGTCTCTCCCACCATTTTTGTCATATACCTCTTGAATAGTGTTGAAATCACACGCCACTAAGCAGGGGCCTAAACCAAGTGGTTTATCTTAGCGTGCTAGCCGCTGCTTCATTTCGTATAGCGATAACGCTTTCTCTTTCTTAGCGCTCCACCCGCGGAGAACTCTGGTTGCGCTTTGGTTGGCTTTCTCTTTTTCGATTTTCTCTGACTTGACTCAGCTTGACCTACTTGACTCAGCGGTTAGAGTATCGCTTTCATACGGCGAGAGTCATTGGTTCAAATCAATAGTAGGTAAAACCGGCCGAAACCCCGCTTTTGCCAGCATGACAGCAAGCACAGACTGGCATCAAGGAGTCGAATGACCAAAGCATCGGTTGCTTCCACTTGTTTGTTGCCTTCTTCGACCGACAGACAAGGAACCCCCCTCTTTTTCTCTTCATGTATGTGGGCTGCCTGCCCCGTCCCGAATGGACGAACAGGAAGAAGCAAGCTGAAGAAAGGCGCGAGAGAGAGTTGATACTCCCCTCTTCCACAATTAGGTGAAGACCAGGAGGGCCGTCCACCTCACGTCAACCTTCCACTTCCCTCCCCTCGATAGGTCCCAGGTGGGCGGACGAGTGCGACCCGGAACAGCCTCTTGAGCCTTGGCCTCCAAACGCTCTGCTAACAGAGCAGAAAATCCGGAAGATTATTTAAAACGAATGACGCGCGTCAGGCGACGATCCCAACCAAGGCTACCGTAAGCCTGACCCGCTACCACAGCATCCGTCCGTTTTCATTTGAATGTTGTTATGCCCCAGTGACGGATCTACGATGGGACCGGACGTACTTTCACCGCTGTAGATCGGCCTCGTTACTATGTGGTGGATTCCATTCCGTCTCTATCTATGTCATTTCGGGAGCGTTGAAGACGACTTTGCTCGACCAATGACAGTTGACCCGACCCCAGCAAGAAACGCATAGCAGATCTATCTTTGCTTCATTCATCCTTAGCGCATCCGCATCCGGAAAACGCAGGTTCTGTTCTTTTTCACGCGCATCCCTTTCTAATGGACTGATTTCAAGGGCTAGAAAGGAAGAAGTCTTTGCCTTAGCAGAGTCATTTCTAGATTCACTTCTTTTTTAGGGAAAGAATAGATAGAGATCGGTGAAACGAGCCCATTCAACCATTCAACTGATTGAGTGTATCGAGCGAGTACTCTTCCTCATCCGCTAGGAATAGGAATTGGATCGATTGGCGGGTGCGAGATAAGCTGGTTGCTGGCCGACTCAAAATAGTAGATATGAAAGGATCCCCATCCTTCCTCAAACTCGATAAGTCAGAGAGACTTTGATTGGGCAGCTATTCGCTCGACTTTTTTGAAATCCATTAGCAGTAGAGTTTTCATTCCGGAGAGGTAGATAAGAATGTACCGATGAAGTGTCACGATTCCCATCCATCACTGAATTCGATCGTTCCTTGGATTCTTCCTCACTATCTCTCAAACTTCAAAAACTCCCCATCCCTTCCTTGTGCCCGCTCCTTTCCGTGGGCTTTCTTTCTGCTTTGACTTGTTCCTTTTCTTGCTTTCAGGAAGTCGTCCTTGACGAGGGAGGCAGCCCCTTGATAGCCGGTGTTCGTTGCCAATGAGAAAGAAAGGCTCCTGCTTGTGTGCTTCAAGAGGAGAATGGAAAAAATTCATAGTAAATGGAACTGAACCCATTTCATTGACCTCGGGAACTAATCCTTTTCACATAGTAGGTTTTAGTGGGGAAGCAAGCATTGAGGGTTTATTTCTGTGAGTCGAGGAATAGGAGGAGAATCCCCTTGCACTCTTAGCAAGAAGGAGCTCCCCGAACACAACAGTCATGCACCTAGGAACGAATGTTCTTGTGGAGCCTGTCGAAAATCAATCCTCTTTATGTGATACCGACGCGTATTTGCTACTTTGTTGCTTATGATGATCCGCGCGGTCGACAATAACGAAGTGCTGACTGGTACGTTCTAGGTGGAGTTTCTCTTGAGTGTTGTTTTGCTTTTTCTATAAACATTGCTTTCGCTTTGTTTTTGAATTTGTGTTCCCGGGTTTCATTATTAGATCTTATTGGATTTGTTGTGAGCGCTGGTCCTATGGGTCCAATAGAAGTAAGTAGATGGAGAGATCAGCCACAAACGATTTTCTTTCTAGTTTAGTCGTATCACATGTTGATGACTTTGTGAAGTATTGATCAGTGAACCATTGCGGGCGGGTAGCGAGAAAGCATTATCTATGTCAAATCTTTGTCTCAAACCATCCCTTGGAGAGAGTACCATTATGGTGTAATGTAGAGTGTGTAAGCAATCATAGGCGACTCTCGAGAAAGCTGTCTGCTTCACACGGCCATGCTCCATTGCTTACTCCTAGAGCGGTATCTTTTTCAAAAGAACTAAACTGCTGAATTCAATCATGTCAATGCAATTGCGAGTTTTATCCCTCGTAGAATTCCCGTACCCCAGGCTTGTACTGATTCGCACCATACTGTAACCCCCGGTACCTGTGTGAGAGTATCATCCACAACGAAAGAGCCGAGGCTGTTTGGAAGGATCTCAATGAGCGCTTCTCCCATGGAAAGATCACAAAGATCTATAAATAAAGCCGGGCAACTTCAACAAGAGCACTACTCGGTTAGCTCTTCTTTCACAAAACGAAAATCCTTTTGGAACTTATCCTTCGTACTCTCTTCTGTCCGTTTTAACTCCTTTTAGCTGCTGGAGCAGTTTAGCTTCCTTCCATGCGCTTGGCATAGGCTACGTCAAAACGGAGATACCAGGGATCATCAGGAGAGGAACCTATACTTTATACATTTATTCGTTGGAAGGAACAGGGAAAAAGCGAATATGGGTGTCTCTGCTTTTCAACAACTCATAGAAAGTGTAGTTTTCGTTATTCATGGAAAAAGTACTTTTTGTGCATATCATATTTAGTACTCTTTCTTTATAAAGAAACGATTGGTTCGGAGCTGGGCATATTCACTTAATAGAAAGAGAAAAAGCATAGATAAACGTTTATAACAAAAGAAAGAGATACCTGGACAAAGAGACATGCTTTGCCCTCCTGGATGGATGAATCGGTGAACTGAGAGATGATCGAAGCACAGTGGTTGGTGTGGTTCGTCAGAAAGAAATACGTTGCTTCTTTCCTACTTTTAGGTCCTCGTAGAGATGAGCTTAATTCAAATATGAGGGCAGATGGCATTGACGGGAAAGATCAACGTTCTGAGACTTCGTTGAGCGGGACTTCAATAGGCGGGGTTTCCTAATCGAACAATCAAAGGATTCCCTCTACCAATGCCACGTTGTATGAGCCATCACCCTAAAAAAGTAGGAGCCAGGAACCGGAGCCACAGAAGCAACATTCGAAAAAAGGGTATCCTAAGCAGCTAGAGGAATCACATCAGGACCAGGTGACACAACGGAAGTAAAATACATTGAAATAAAGAAAGTTCAACAACTAGTAGTAGCAAGAAGAAAAGGTGGATCCATTCGTACAAGAGCTAAACTTATGATATAAAGCAAAGAACACTTACTTAATAGGAACTTCCCAAGAGCACTACTCCTTTTCCAGAAAAAGAAATAGAACGAGTGATCGGAATCTTCGAAAAATAGAACTCGAAAGAACGATCGAGGATGTAAATGCACATATGAGATTTCACTCTTTACGATAATATGTGTGTGAAGAAAAAAAAGTGAAAGGATAAAGCGGAACAGACGCTTCTCTCAAGATTTTTATATTTGACTGAGCTTTGAAAGGCTTGATCGATCCAACCTTGGCTCCGCTCTTCTTTCTCCAGCTTTGGTTTCTTTTTCAGCCACCGTCGGTGTCGTTTTATTCGGGAAGGAGCTTTCGTTCACGAAGTCAACACCTTTCAGATTGTTTCCATAGTCTACTTGGCTGAAGGTCTGGATAAATATAAATCGCGGGTAAGTTCTAGATTATAGCCCCTAAAATCTTCGGGTTGGCACGCATCCATGACGGAATGGGCCCGTCACAGTTTGGCCGGGGGAATCCCAAACAAAATGTCGTCGGCGTATCGCGCATAGTAGATCCTGAGTGACCACTCGATATCTTCTGATGGTCCTGGCACTGATATTTCTAGTGACTCGAAGCCTTTATCAAGTTGATGCAGGAAGAAATGAATAAGGACAGGAGACACAGGGCTACCTTGCGGGATTCCTACTTGTGTGCAGGCATAGTTTACTTTGTCCCGATCGTAGATATCTGTCCTGAGAAAGTGCTTCACCAATTCCACGAAGCCAGAGTTTTCCCTAGCTCCGTGAAATAAAGGTAACTAGTTGAAAGTCACTGGGTACTACCTTCCCTATGAAGCACGACTTCGTGCTTCTGGGTCGACTATGAGTTCAAATGCTTCTCTCTCGTGAGTTTACTACAATAGGAGAACGTTTCAGCTCCGTCATCTAGTAAAAAGAAGCATTCATTGGTCTGGGCGGGCAATAGATAAGAAAGAAGTTTTCTTTCCTTCCGAGTGTAGAAGCTGAATGCAGCGGCGAGTAACATCACAAAGATAACAAACCATCACCATCAAAATGAAGAACGAGAAGCCGCTTCCCTTCGGGTTATAGCATTGCTGGATTCTGGAGCCGATATAGAAAGTCTCCTTTCGGATATAGTCACAGTAAAGCTATGGGAGAAATGTGCCACACTTGCGAAAGGAGTCGATGGAAATCCGCTAGACACATCACTACTGGTCAGGGATATCCATGTCTGCAAAGACAATCTTGATCTCTGTATTGCATTCGACTTCGTCCTGCTAAACTACTTGAACCATGAAGTACTGCGTGGAATTCCGTTCCTATCAGAAATCACGCCCTTTTACACTTTTAGCCACGGAATTCGGGGAAGGGGACAGAAGGTATTCTTCCAATTCATCTCAGCTCCGATCTCCTCGAGGATGAAGGCCAGATCACGCCCAATTCGATCCTTGAAAGACCCATTGCACTACAGCGGCAGCTCGGGCTCGAGCAACGGCGGGAGATAAGTCTTCTCTTCATTTAGCATTCAGTCTATCTTCGGAAAGCTGCAATAATTGATGCACGCAGACGATGTGAAATGCTTTCTTGATTTACTAATAGGTGGTGTCTAGACGCTAGGAAAAAGTGAGGATTATAGCTTCTGCCCCATAGACCATTCGGAAAGGAGTCTGTCCCTTCGGTCTTATATGTTAGTCTAGGTTGGTTCTTCCGAATGCACATAAGACCACTGGTCACCCTCAATCCTTAGCATTGAACTTTACTGATTTGGCTAAGATCTGGGAACTAGAGCAGTCCAGAGGGCACTACACAAGGCAGGAGAGGCAATAGCGAAGCGAAGCCCTAGTTCAATCGAGGATGGATTCATTGAGTGGGCGAGGAAGATGATTGGTATGGGAAGATTGGTCTTTCACTAATGGAGCATCTCAGCCCTAGCCTTGAAGTTGAACATCCGGGGATATCTAAATATTGAACCAGTGCTTGCTGAACTTCAAGAAAGACTGGCCCACCTCAGATGGTGGATCACATAGAGTCACTCAACGCCAGAAAGAAGATCTCCTACTTGGATTGGACTGGATAACTCACTGCTGCTGATAGATGGAAAATAAGCTCTCCTGCAACTTGCTTCCGAAATGAGGAAATTGGACATGTGTTAAGAACTCTTACCCCACCTACAGACCTTGCCACTACTGATGCCTCGTAGCCACTCACTACCACAATCCAATTCTTCGAACCTTGCTTGTTCCATCCATGAAAAACAAAACCACGTGCAGTGCTGCGCCATCGATAAGCTGGTCTGCTATCGGCATTTTCTATTTATTAAGAGCCTTGAGGTTTCGGAAATCGATGCAAATACGCACTCTTCCCTTCGCCGGTTGTGTATGCTCGTAAAGCCACACCTAGCAATCAAATAAAAAAACAACTAAACTTGAAGTATATATCAAGTAACTAGTAATATACCCGTGCGTTGCTACGGGTTACAACATTATGGTTGAACGAACCACAAGTGCATAGCTAGAAAATGCGAACTATTGCCTAAGGCCAAATTCTTCCTTTTCATAACTGGATATTTGGAGGGTTTTCCAATATGACATACGTATGAGTAATCCAACGGTTGAACGGTTAGACGTTCACACTCCTCTATAAAATGTTGTCCTATACAAGGAGAACCAACCTCTTCAAGAGGTAATTGATAGTGACCATGCTAAGCGGACCATGTTAACAGAATGGTTCGAGCTAAATAAGCACGATAATGAGTCCAGGTCGCTCACTTATGCTCAAATTCCATCCCATTTTGTTTGGCACTCAACTGAGAGGTGTTGGGCTAAGAGGAAACGTGGCAACCGAATAGGTCGGATTATGTATGTCCATCCCTCGGCTGGTGAACGGTACTATCTACGTATGCTTCTTAATGTCGTGAAAGGAGCAACAAGTTTTGAAGATATACGAACAGTCAACGGTGTCCTACACCCAACTTTCAGATCTGCTTGCACTGCCTTAGGCTTATTGGGAGATGACAAAGAATGGGAAGAACTACAGCATATAAGGACAGAGCTGTATGTCAAAGAATGAAAGAATGTAGGATATGATCTAGCTGCAAAAGAAACAATACCAAGGCATGGGAAAAGAAATATACCCAGGGAACTTCTTCCGTCTCAATATGCCTTTTTCTTTTGTATAGTTCACCATTAACATAGTTTATTTCATTTTCTTTAGTATTGTGATATATGTTTCATGGCTTTTTTGCTATGGTTTGGTGCTTTCTTTCTTTTTCTTTTATTTATTTCCCGTTCTTCTACAGAATGAACCTTCCTTCAGTCACAACGAGAAGCACTATCGGGGTCTGAACGAATAGAAAACACAATCAACACTTCATATCAAAGTCAACCAACGTTTATCATATAGAGCGGAATCTTCATTCAAATTTGATTAGCCAACCCTCCCTCGAGTCGTATGCTTTCTGATCACTCTCCTATGCTGGTTACTTTTCTTTCAAACGTTACGTCGGTGCAGGTCCTCGCCCTTCAGGTTGAAGGAGATGTGTACTCGACTTCCTTTAAGTAAGTGGTGGTCCATAATAGTAGAGATGTCTAACAACAGTAGCTTAACCAAAGGGATAGACTTGAACTCTTCCACACCCCCTTGCCAGAGGTTTCTACTGGTGGTAAAACGGTCAATCCGGTTGTAGCAGCAAGTGTTGTAGCTGGTCAAGTCGTTCAATCTGCTATTGATTTCACAATCTGATGCATGTCATAATTATGGGAACTTAGATACTAGAAAACAACGTGTGAACACGTCATGAAGGGATAGATCAGAACCTCTACGAGGGGAGATGGTGAAGATGCAGGGCCCACAACCCAACAAACATGTCTTCGTCTTCTTCAGAGTAGTTAGAGGAGGGGTGATGAGATGATCGGAATTCTTTTAGAAGAGCTGTAACCATCTGTGAAGTAGCCAAAGTGGAAAACTACCAAAAATGCATGCCTGTTAGAAATTAGTGTGCCTGCCGCTACTTGAAAGAAAAAGCCCGCTCTGGAAGGCTAACTTTGATTCACGTGAATCAGACTCTCCTCTCCCCCGTTAGCTAGGATATAGTTCTCTCTTTCTTTCCTGGGCACAGGCTTACCTGGTTGACCGCCCACATTCATTCATTGAAGTTGGCTAACCAGGAAAAGGTATTTATCTATTTTTTCATTATTTTCTACCTTCCATTCTTTTTAGCCTCTAAGAGACAACAAGAAGAGCCTAACCAGGACCTTGAGATAACAGCCCATAGGGTAGCCCCTACAGAGCAAAAATCTAAGGTCGGAATACCGGAGTTCTTTCTTTGCTTCCAAGAACATAGATTCCTTCTTCAACCCAGGTCATGACCGAGGGCGGGTATCTCACTCGCATATCTAGAGCCCAGCATCTCTCCTGAACGACACCTTCTGCAGACTCTACTGGTGGTATTTCCCGAGGCGAGGGTAAATATGTGCATTCATATCGGTCAGGAAACGACAATGACTCTTCTTCTTTCCGGGAAGCTATGGGCACCTCACAATTCTTAGACGACATTAGTGGAAGCGAACATTCGTAGCATTCATTGTCACCGATCATTGACAAAAGAAGAAAAAGAAGCCATACGACAACTTAAGGAATCTTTAGATTTGGCGGCTATAGACTCAAAGGGCACAGACAGGCTGCTGGTACTGTTTTTTTAGCTAACTAAAGTCCAACTTCCTTTGCCGAAAGAGGATGAAACGGATCAGCCGATTCAACTTAGCATTACCCGACTCGTAACTTCAAGCACAACCATCCATCTCAATCCAAAATCTCCGATCGTCTGTGATCCAAACCCAAACCCTCCTCCGGTTTTGGATATATAGACAGTGCCTGCTCTCAAACCAACCAAGACAGCAGCAAGTTCCTATCGAGAACAAGACGACAGATCAATATGACCAATTTCTCTAATATCTCGGGTGAATACGTGAAAAAGTGTTGCTTAGCTCAGTTAAATGGAATAAGGAAGAGAAAGTGTAGTGTGATAAGGGAAGATGCAAGTCAATTTTTAGGTTTTCAAGCAAGGGCTGAGATAGATATACAAACAAGAAGAATTCACATCATCAGCCTTTCCTTCACACAAGGGTTTTAATCCATCGGACTCACATTTTGATCTCCTACGCTTGCTTTCACAGTCCCCCTACGAGCAGCCCGGAATCAATGAAGGAGTTCATTCAGCACCGAGCCGAGCAAGCGTAGATTCAATATGTTGATTGTACCGAACGAAGGATTTGCCTTATCACGAAAGCCACATTCGTTTCGTTTGAGGAAGTCACACGTCCTGTTCCCTATAAATAAGGAGATTCATTCTTTTTTTCAGAAATCCCCTCTTCTTCCTCCTCAAGCCCCTATCACAAGACCAAGCGGATCTCATCCTGCAGAAGACTCAGAGCGGATCTATCTAATGGCATGGCTGGCTGTCGGATGTGATCTATTCTCGTGTCACATCGCTTTCTTTCTTCTCCCTCCATTTTCTTCACTACTACCGCTTCTACACATAAATCAAAGAAGCATTGTGGAATAGTGGCATTTCGTTAATGGCGAAAATGTTCTTAGTGAAAGGGTTGCCGCAAAACCGGCAAACTCAGAGCGGTCTCTGAAAGTGAATAGGAGCATAGCGGCATCATCCAAGCCAAACACGTCTCCCCAGTCAAGGGTCTTCTCGCGCAAAGAAGATAAGATCAAAAACATAACAACAGATTTCGCTTAATGCATGTCACCCACCCGCTCTCAATACAGCAAGTGACTCTCTCTCACAAGACAGAGAAAGATTACCGATTCATCCAATTTGATCAGAAGTGAGTTCATTGTTGTTGTATAGCGAAACCTTTCCTTGACAAAACCATTCTCAGCTAATAGAAGCCGAGCTATCTATCCAGATCAGGGTTGAACGAGGCGAATGGAAAAGCCAAAGAAAACATAAATCCATTGCGATTAGAAACCAGTGACTCTACAGCCAGGGCTCGATGGCGATGTAAGATAGAAAGAATGGGAGTTAGGGCTTCGGTTTCCTCTGTAGCCAGTTCCAATTCCAAATCATTTGCCGACATGCGGACTCACTTCTCTTTTATGGGATGAAAGCCCTTATCCAAGTTGTCTATTTACGTGGGTGAATCAAGTACAACAAGTCAGGTCAGAGCTTGTGGTAGAAGATTGGGCTCTGCTACGCAGATCCACTCAACTAGGAAAGAAGTACGCATTGCTGACTGACTGTTTGAACGATCCTAGTTACTAGTAGCTAATCAAGTCAGAGTAGGGTGGCCTCGGTTCAATCTTGCCGATGCCCCCCAAAGCAAAGCACAGACTCTACTCACCCACGCGTTTTCCACCGGAGGAGGAGAAATCATCGAAATATCCTCATCCCTGAAAGGGAACCCGAAAACAGGACGAGTGGATAGGGTGACTAAGGAGGCCGTAAAATTAGTAGTGAATTTTTTAAAGAGAAGATTACAAAAAGGCGAGAGCAGCATAATCGTTAGTTAGGGGTAAGAGGGGACGGGCCCGTATAGAAAGTCAATCCTTCTTTTTCCGATATGCCGCTCCGCAAGCAAGGAGTGCCACGCACGAGCGGAGCGAAAACTAAGCAAGGGGAATTCCGTCATTCCATGGAAAGCATGCGAAATCCTTTGATTGTTTATAGAATCAAAATCACTATATAGTCTTTCTTGTTCCACTTGCAAGGCAAGGAAAATAAAATGTCAGTTTCGTTATTACAACCTTATTTTTATGTCAAAGACAAAAGCTACGCGCAAATTCTCATTGGATCTCGGTTGTTCTTAACAGCGATGGCTATTCATTTAAGTCTTCGGGTAGCACCACCAGATCTTCAACAAGGTGGAAATTCTCGTATTTCGTATGTACATGTTCCTGCGGCTCGGATGAGTATAGTTATTTATATCGCGACAGCTATAAACAGTTCCTTGTTCCCATTAACAAAACATCCCCTTTTTCTTCGCTCTTCCGGAACCGGTACAGAAATTGGTGCTTTTTCTACTTTGTTTACGTTAGTGACTGGGGGGTTTCGGGGAAGGCCTATGTGGGGTACCTTTCGGGTGTGGGATGCTCGTTTAACTTCTGTATTCATCTTGTTCCTTATTTACCTGGGTGCACTGCGTTTTCAAAAGCTTCCTGTCGAACCGGCTCCTATTTCAATCCGTGCTGGACCGATCGATATACCAATAATAAAGTCTCCAGTCAACTGGTGGAATACATCGCATCAACCTGGGAGCATTAGCCGATCTGGTACATCAATACATGTTCCTATGCCCATTCCAATCTTGTCTAACTTTGCTAACTTCCCCTTCTCTACCCGTATCTTGTTCGTTCTGGAAACACGTCTTCCTATTCCATCTTTTCCCGAATCTCCCTTAACGGAAGAAATAGAAGCTCGAGAAGGAATACCACTAAAAACCTAGTTCGCTCTCAAATAAAAACCTAGTTCACTCGCTAAAGCATCCATGGCTGAATGGTGAAAGCGCCCACCAACCTAGAAAGGCAAAATGGGTCAAAAAGTAGGTTCGATTCCTGCCGGATGCACTGCCTCTTAAAGACAGAAACAGAGGAGGGAAAGAAGGTAGTATAGGGAACTTGCTTTTGGATTCTTATCGAAAGTAAATCCCTCTAACACTTCAGTTAGTGTTTTATGAGAAAATCTTTGCAGCCTAGACACAACAAGTGTGAAAATCCTTAGTCACTAGGCAAGAAAGCTCGATGGGAACAAAAAGGATACAATTAGTTCAGAATAAAAAAACATGTACAATTTCAAAGGAAAGAAGGAATGACAAGTTTCCCTCCATTGAACATCAATCAATCTATAAATAGGTAAAGGAAGGCGTATCACAGGGGTATTTTTTTTTTTAGTATAAGCACCTATATACATCTACTTTCCTTGAGCATAATATAGATTTTTTTATTCGATTCAAAATTACAAGATAACTCCTTTTTATTATTAATAGGACCCTCCTGATATATTAGCAATATTTAGATGGACTCTCTTTTATTAGCTTTATTACTTCTATTCTATATCCTATCCCTATCTTTTATCCTTATGAAATACCATATAAAATCTAATGTAGAAGAAAGGGATATAATGAAATTCTTGATTCGATCTTCCTCCCTAGTCTCTGTCCATCTCTTTCACTTGCCCCAGCGCCTAAAGGAATGGCTCGTTTCATCAATTCGCTCGAGCCAGGTGCCACTTCAGATTTCTTCTTTGATTCTGGAGCTTCTACCCATGTTACGGCTGACATCAATAACCTTTTCACTCCCTCTGTCTAGCTCCAGTCTAGCACTTGTACCAGTCGCCTACCAGATCACGGCTTTGCTCCAATTCTTGCAGTCTCTCCAATTATGCAATCCTCTCCAAAATTGGGGCTTTTCTTCACTTCAGCACTTCCCCTCGCAGTGGATTCCACTAGGTTCTTAACCTCTTCCCAATTCTTAAACTGAAACCTGCGATGTCTAATCCAACTCGGCACCTAACCAGCTTGTCAGCATCGTAAGTTTGCCTCAACATTCCCCCTAGAAATAGAATAAGAATGTAAATCTACTTTCATTTATTTATTAGGGATGAGACTTTCTTTATTTTTTTTTATTTTCTAGAATAAGTATGCTCTGGAGTAAAAGGATTCGAACCTTTGCATGCCGGTACCAAAAACCGATGCCTTACCACTTGGCTATACTCCAAACGGGGGGAAGGCTCGAAGAAAACGAGCTGGGATATAGATTTTTCAGAAGGAAGAGTTAGTTACCCTCGGTCTTCCTTCTTTCCCGGGAATCAAGGAAGTAGTAGCGGGACAGTCCTTTATTTCCCCCTTTAGACCAACTACAACAAGCTCGCTCCTTAGGTCAGCTCTCTGCTCTACCTATTTGTTTGCAATGCCTTGCTTATCAAAATAGGCCTTTCTGTAACCTGACCTTACGCTGAAAAACTGCACTTGTTGGCTCCGCGTCCACTGAAACTTATGAAAAATCAATGTTATTCTATCGATATCTTCAAGAGTTCCCTAACCCCCTGACTGAGAGTGCTATGATGGGCTATTGAAGTTCGTCCCTGCGGCACGGTGGGGCAGTGCAAATCCTTTAATTAATGAAGTTCCGCCCTGACACTCCCATTATTGGCTTCCTTCCCTGGGGACCGCCCGGGCGAAGGCAGAGCATGGAATGATCGTAGGGGCATCCTTCCTAGGTGGAAAAGACGTGTGTGACTAAAACCAGGAGGAGAAATCCATTTGAAAATGGCGACAGAAAGAAAGGAATCACGAAATAGAAGAAAAAGTTCACTGTGCTGGCAAATGTGGAGAATAGCCATCCATCTTTCATCAATGAAATTGTTCCGTATGGGTAGCAAATACACATATCAGAAGAGCCAACCCGAAAGCACTTGCTTCAAAGAAGAAGCAGTTACCAAGAAATTCCTGTTTCAAGTCAGTATATCTCGATAGAACCAATTCCAATCCAGGTAGTGTGAACAGAGGATGTGGAAGTTCTGTTTCCTTGCCTTGTCAAGCATTTCATCTGACACTCTATCTATAGCTAGATCAATTCCTATTCTTTCTTCCAGGCGACTTTACTCCAAAGAATTTATCCTTCTTATCTTGACTCGATCTCACGAAATTGGATTGACTGGCACACCGCGCATCTGGCATTCGCTTCTCCTATCTATCTCTTCCAACTAAGCTGATCACTGGAAAATCAGAAATCCTGCAAGCAATCATTCCAGAGCCAACTACGAAGATACCGGGTCTTCCACTCTGTTCACTGGAGGAAAGACAAGAAAGTCAACAATTCTTCAAAGGAATTGGCTCTACCGGAACAGAGGAATTGGCTCGCTCCTTCGCTCGCTGGGTAAGTGTAGAATGCACACCAGTCTGGTATCAAAGCGTACCTACTTGAAAAGGAGACTACTTGAACAGATGAAATGGAAGGAAGAAATGAAAGTTCGATCTACCAACGTAGAGTCCGCCCCTCCCAGGAAGAAGAAATTTGCTACTTTGGCTCATCAGTTGGTAAGTCTGTCTATGAAGTTCAGTGCCGCGAAAAGGGGAAAAAAGACCAAAACAAGCTTTTTCAAGCTCTACAAGTCCTATATATATATAGTGTTCCACTAGATAGCCGTGTTAAACTAGTCCAGTCTTGCCGAGTGGCCTTATCTTCTGGTTACCTGGTCCGGTACTTCTACTTCGAGTGAGTTAGTAAACAGGATCAACTTTATGATCCATTTTCGAAATTGCAATCACAGAATCAGAACGAGTGGGTCTAGAGTCCATCCTCACACAGTTGAAATGCAGCTTCTCCTTCTCCTTTCCAAAAGAAAGTGGATCTCATAGCCTCAGACAATTCGAAAAGTAGGTCTCAGTCTCATTTTCAGATGAAATTTTCCACCGGAAAGAGAATCCCATATTCTTATAGCCAAGCCGCCAATCCTAGGGTCAATGCGGAACAGGAAACCATTGCTATTTGAGCAGTTAGAGAATCGAAATTCCACTCATTTAGAAATCGATCAGCGAATGCCAGAGGAAGGATAAGGGGAGCCTACACCAACGTAGTCTTAGCCCTAGAACACATGGAGCTTGGAGCACTGATAATAAGTCTGTCTGATTTTCAAGGAGTTTATGAACAATCACCACATCCATATTGAGGAGAAAGCTCACTCAGGCTACTGAACTTGTAAATACAGTA
Organism: Dendrocalamus sinicus; assembly: GCA_036346575.1. Classification (NCBI taxonomy): domain Eukaryota; kingdom Viridiplantae; phylum Streptophyta; class Magnoliopsida; order Poales; family Poaceae; genus Dendrocalamus; species Dendrocalamus sinicus. The sequence continues at coordinate 28,272 of JAYEVI010000051.1, read as the reverse complement.
GCGCTCATGATAGGGATTCCGTTTATGGCGTGAGGTGAAGTTAGAAGCATACCTGGATATATACTCATAGTGGCTTCCATACCTATCTCCGGTAGAACTAACAAAATAGAAACCTATGACTAGTAGACTCATACGAAAACTTTCAAGATCTATTTCATTAGAAGGGAAAGTTCACTAATCTATGGCCTAGAAAGCAAAAGAAATGATCAGTCCAATGACAGAAGGACAGAAGCCGCGTTCCCTTCGTCCTCAATGTGCGTCCACAGCTTACTCGAGTGCTTGAGATATTCATTCGGTTTAAGGCACCTTCATCGTAGGAAGGAAAAAACCCAGATCCCCGGGCGGATCATTCCCTCTAACAAGCTAAACAAGAGTCCAGGAGCGATAGAGGAAAATCCAAAGTGCAAATGACATAATATGAAGAAAAATAAAGTTCTATTGAGTTGTTGAAAAAAAGAAAAAGAAGGAACTTTAGAAGCGAAAGTAGGCTATTCTCGTAAAGGAATATCGTAACGGGCGACTAGGTAATATAGAAGGCCGACCCACCCGAATCTCTTGGTGGCCTTTCCCTTGGCTTCCATCACAGAAGATGTCAGCAATAACAATCCTTCAGTCAATAGAATCAGTAACTACACTTACCCCTACACGAAAGTCGTTTTCTAATTGATAGAGCTCGTGGATCTGTTCATTCATAGCATAGAGGTAGATCCTTTCCCGAGGCGGATGATCGAATTTGATCCTTTCCACTCCTGCAGCATTCCTTACTGCTTCCTGTTGTGGCTGCGTGTCTTAATCGAAAGAACTCATCTCAGAGGGTCCCTCTCCTTGGCTTACACCGACACCGGCCGATTGAAACTTCGATATAGTAGGGAGGGCAGGCCAGTCGGTCCCTAATCTCTCTATGGTTTAGTGGCCTATAGGAGAGAGTTGTTCCCAGGGCGGCCTCCGGGAAAGTAAAAGAAAGGTTAAAAGAAAATAAGAAAGTTGACCTGAAGCTGACAAGACAATGATTTCACTCATAATCTCGACTTCTTTTTACTTCAACGCTCCGCGCCTAAAAAATCTCAGCCTCTGTGCTTTCATATTCTCATATATAGTTATAGAACGTTTTTCTGCGCTTTCATAAACTCATAGTTAGTGTAGTTTGGATATGGAGATAGCAGTGAATGAGGACAGGTTCAATCGGGCTTCCGAGCTTGAAAGGGTAATGGTCCGAGAGGATGGGGCCGTAGTCTTCTATTACGCACGCTACGCAGACGATATGGTCTTCGGCTTACCGAGAGGATAAGTCCACGCGAGTCACCCAGGGTCTCAAAAGGTCTTAGCTAGAGTCCTTAGGAGCTCCTACAGGGCTTCACTTCTACTGAAATTTCCAGAAAACAACCGGGAGGCTACAAATTCTCGGCTTGCCCCTGTCTCTGAAAAGTGAAGGTCAGCTCCACGTGGGTATTCCATCCAAACGATGGGAGAAGAGGATGACACTTGTTCGTATTGAAAACCGGAGACGAAGGGAAAGAGGTTTGATTGGAACATGTTCTACAAGAACTCCTGTGTAGAACACGCCCGTATCTATTCTATGGGCTTCAGGCCAACCCTACTGCTGAAGTAGAAAGCATCATATTCCGGTTTTCCAACACTTGATCAGGAACCGGACACAGAAATTCCTTGAAGAGAAGGGGATGCCTACAACCAATGCCTAAATAAAGGCATATGTCGAAAAAGTTCCACTACTAATAAATTCAGTAAAGGAAGGCCCGGAACGGGCTGAGCTACTGACCGAAATAGAAGAGGACGACTAGAGTAGAGGAGCCTAATTCCAATCCAAACAATTGACGAGGGAGTCTAATTTTTTTCCGTTCTTGATTGTTTCAATTGCACTTTCTTCATTTACGGGTTGCTTGGAAAGTGCGATAGTTACGGCGCTTGGAGTATACGGATTGAATTCTTCCTTCTTCTATAGGTCTTTCTGGGCGGCGAGGCGGAAAAAAAAAAAGGTGTAGAGAGGGAGAAGGTACATAAAAAAAACAACAATTTTAAAGGTAGAAAAGAGGCATCCACCAGTCATTGAGAAGAGCAAATCCCGGAATTAGCGGGTCGGTATGCGAAGAGAAGTCTTTCGGTATTGAATCCGCGAGGCCAGGTGAAGAAAAGTCCGATATGGGTGGATTACCTTTTTATGAAGGATAAGTCTCTGGGACTGACTGAACTGAATGTATAGCGTCAAGATAAGAAGCACGGTAGTCGAAGATGTACCTTGTGGGGTGGGGTACGAGTAGACCAGACCAATGATGAAAAGCATAGATACGAGCATGGCCTCCCTGTCTCAAAAGCAGGCCGCCAAGGGTGTTCGCATGAAGCATTTCTCACTCATAAATAAGTAGTTATCACTAATTTAGAAACATGCTCTGATTTCTCTTATCGAATTTCATTCAGATTTTCCAGTATTCAGGTTGCTTGGGAAAAGGTCTAGTCAGGGTCGGTTCTGTTCGGGTTGCGGGTTGATCGGGTTGTCTGTACACCTAATTAAGACTTTTGTATAGTTTGTGTCAACCTGAGTTTGGTTAAGTGCCCGCCCGCTTAGATAGATACATAAGTGTCAGTTTGAATGAAGTCAAGTGTCAACCGTGTCAACAACGAGAAATTGAAGTGTAAATCTGGATGGTTTGAAGTGAAAACCTTAACATGCAAAAGTGTCTACCTCATTAGAAAAGCAAGTATCTACCGGCGATATATTCATTCAGTATCAACCGGCGTCAACCAGTTGTCAAACTCAAAATATTTCGTTCGTAGGGGCATGAAGAAGTTGCTAAACCGGTTGTAAAGTGGCTCTGATAAAAACCATCATTGCTTTCTTTTTGACTTTTTCATCTAGTAACGTGCATGAATGGATATGGTGGGTAAGATTTTAAAACGTTTTACATCAACCGGGCTCTACTTTGCTTTTACTTTACTTCACTTGCCAGGTCATTGTTGTCGATATTGAGGTGAGGACTCTCTCTTTATTCTCGTTTTATTTATCACTAAATGATCTAACAAACGCATGATTTGATTACTAAATATTGAGTCATTGAACGAATATTCGAGTAAATTCACCTTTTTCTATGAAAGCAAGGATTGGGCTGGGTTGCTTATTCGTCATCACGGAGCAACCCGGTACCTTTTCTTAGGCGAGCGACTGAGACGAGAGCTTTCAATTATGCCGTTTTGGTCAAATCCGGACTGATCGTCCTTGAAATTACAGTCCTCGCAAGCTCCACCCAGGAGTGCCCCCCCTGGAAGTGATTCAATGGCTTGTTGATCAAAAAATAGAAGTTCGAGGACATGCGCAATTTCCTCGAGATATCGATTGGCATTCGAGGAGTCGACATTCGAATTTGGAATCAAAATGCCGAGCTCTTCGCCATATTCCCAGACGCGACGGGGAACGGGTTCCTGGGCGAGTGAAGGAACACTCCATCTGTGGAGTGCGAAAACGAATAGGATCCCAATACCGACAGCAGCTCCAACTGAAGCAATTGAAGCTAGGTCGGCATTCTTATGAAAAAAATAAGAAATGACTTCCTTCATTTTTCTAGGTGTCACCTTAGTTCCGCTTCTTGCTCTAAGCAGAAAGACTTATCAGAAATCGCAGGTGGTTTTTTACCAAGAAAGACATAGGAATAAATAGGCTTTATCATTTAGCGCAATGCAGAAGGCACTACCTTCTTTGATGAGCACTGCGGTTCGGGTCACAGCTATGACGTTACTATACGTCATTTTGCTGGTCAGGTGCGAGGTAGAGCATGCCTTTGAATTAGTAGTCGCGTCGGTGCGGATACCAGACCTTCGATCAAGGACCGGGGCGAGCGGAATTGGAAGGAGAAGCAGCTCAGCGCACTAGAGTAGAAAGAAAGCACACGTAAGCAAGCGCACTAGATTAGACAGTAGCAAATAGCGAACCGAACCTTCTACTCCGTCAGTCTTCCCGCCCTTATACTGCTAGTGTAGAACGATCGACATTTGGTTACCGCCTTGAAAAGGCACCACTGAAAGACCGCCCAACATCGGGTCCGGGTAGTCCTGGTTAAAGAGTACAGCTGGAAAGGATTAAACCATTAGGCCACTCTACAGGTTAGGAGAGAAATGCACCAGAATAGGACGCGCAACAACGGAACAACAAGAGCAAGACCGCTCCAAACTAAATCACAGTAGAAGTTATGGCCACTCAGGCTGGACCAAAACAGCAAGCGGAAGGTCTCCGAAAGTCCTACATTAGCACCAAGCAATCCCCCAAGGGAGGGTATAACGGAGTGTGGGAAAATCCAGTTGCTAACGCTCCCGGCTGTGGGTTCTTCACAATTAGCAGGGCTTCTATTCTAGTACCGAGATCGCCACTTGTTATGCCAGGGTCTCCTTTTTCGAGTTGGTTACTGAGATCTTCTTGTTGAGCAACGTTTTCCCGGCAATCTCTGCTTATTAGGGTGGCCTCTAACAGGTCGGGAGAGTACTCAAAATCTTGCTCATACGCCTCGCAAGATTGAACATCTGCGAAAGTCGTCTCGAAGCTCTGACTCTCGAGAGAAAGTCTTGCCTTTGGCGGGAGGACTCCTTCTGACTGCAGCTTGAAGGGGAAAAGCCACTGATACACTGGAAGTCTTTTTCCCATGGCAGTATAGCATGATTGCGACGACGCTAGGCCGCTCATCATTCTTTAGAGTCTCCTTAGATTTTTCGACATCCAGATCATTGTCAACGGCATTGGGCCGTTCATAAACTTCTTCGGATACCCAATCTCTATCAGTTCTTCTATCGGCTTTGGGCCGATCGTCGTCATATGGCGTTTCAGGATGACATCCGCTAATGAGATCCGGCGTTTCAGTAAGGGAGGCACAGGATCATTGAAGGGCTCCTCGACTCTAAAGAAAGTGTCTTAGGACAGAGTTTAGCCTGGAATGTCGTCGTCCTTGCAAAACTTTCTAAACTCTTCCCATATTTCCTTGGCTTGGTTAAAGGGCTCAAATCAATTGGGTTGGCCTAAGGCTGGTTCAAAACGTTCTGCTTGATGTCTGGCTAACTAAAAACGTTCTGCTTTGATGTAATTCCTTTCTGCTGTCTCACTACACTGTTCTGCTTGGCTTTCTTATTCAGCAGTGACCAAATGGACTGATGCTGATTTCACTGAAGTGATGAAATCTGACCACCTGAAACACTTAAGTTCAAGCTGTTAAGGAAAGAACTGTTCTCGGGCTTGGAGGACCTACTGATTGATAGGGACAGAAGCTGACTTACTGATTCATTGCACGAGTGAGGGCATAAGCTTACTTCATGGTTAACTCCTTTTTCATGCTATGCTTAACACAGGAAGAGTTCTCGTGCTGTCTATAATCGTATCTGATAGGGTAGCTTAGTGAACTGAAACTAGGTAGGAATCCAATCAAGCAAAGCTCGGGTACGTGTAAACTAACAAGCCAGTTTATAGGACAAGGGTAACGATACAGATCCAGACTGAGTGTCTCTTTCGATACAGCTCTTTCCATACAGACTGAACTCCCAAGTGTATGTTTTACTTACGAAGCAATTCGTTGTGAGAAGGTAGGGGCAGGCTGTAGCTAAACTCAGGCAAATACGTTCTTATGTCTCGTGTAATTAAACTAAGCAGCTCTACTGACAAGGAATTTAATATGTGCGGATAAGTAAGCTCAGTTCCACTCTATAGCAAAACAGTCTGTAACAAGTTCTGAATCCAACAAAGCGCTATAGGCATGCTTACCAGTTCAGTCTTATTTAGGTCAAAGACAAGGCGCGGGCGTTGATCAGTATGAGCCATACAAGCCAGACTCTCTAGTTTCGATGTAGTAAGGCCAGACCTTTCACCCTCTACTGGCACAGCCACTTCAACAAACAGGAATCTGCACTGGCACATCTAAGTTCCCTTTCGCTAACATCTCCTCTGAAGCAACTACTGGTACCTCTACCAAATTATGAGTTGAAACTTAAACGCACGCGCCTACAACAGAGCTTTTTGAGGTAGTGGCAGGTTGCTCTACTACAATTTCCTCTGGCTCAGAATTTTTATGTATAGATTCCCAAGTGTCCCACCCAGGCCCCAGTATCCTCTATCTCCTCTGTTCCCCCATACCAGCCAGTCTCAGTACCAGTATTGCCACTACTTTCTTAGAATTTCGAGAAAGCCATTCCACTAAGTAGGCTAGACGCTCTCTTCGATCCTCTCCAATGAAGTCTTTCGCTTAAAGATGATCTGAGTGAGCAGTCTAGTGATGAGCTGTCAAGTAAAGGGCGCAGCAAGCCTAATTGGTAGAATGCGCTCGCTACTCCTTTCCTCCTTCGTCGGGGTACCTACACAGATCTGTCTTGTGAGTACAAGTCTAATGTTCGGACTATAGGCATCCAATTTAATGTGCTGCAGGCTTCAAAGCATCTCATCGGGTGGGGCCAAATAAACTAGCTGATGACTTGCAACTTCGTGAAAAAAAGATGGAGAATCGCAGGGCTCTCAAGAGAAAATTCTATTCGCTTCCAAGAGAATATCAAATTTCATTGTCTAGTGGAGCTTCAACCAAATATAAAGGAGAGTGGTCTAGGGCAAGCTTCGTTCGTGAATCTTCGGCCCATTCCACTTGCTTTTCTAACTGGGATCTGATTCTAACAAATAGTTACCACCGTCTTGACCTCGGCCTCAAAGCTGTTAGAGAATGCGCTCTTCTCAATACGGGGACGAAGTGAAGCGGAATTCCGACTCAAGAATTGCGTATATAATTTATACTCTTCGAGCCTGGCGGCCTCTCCTTTCTCCGACAAGTCCTTGCTGTAGTATAGACTGGATAGACTCGGCGAGACACTCAAAGCTTTTATACCCCTAACACATATACAAGCTATCTGGGATAGACTTCTTGTACAGAAGTGCGGTATATGAAATAGGCAACGTCTTTGTTTTAGGCACCTGGGATGGAAAGGCTGCAAGATCGACCATTCACTTGTAAAATTGATTTTCCACTGCCTCGGACGGAGCTTGCTTGAATCCGTATAAGCTCTTTTGAAGTAGGATTTTCTTTTCCATTTTCTTTGCTGCGCACCTTCTCCAGGTATGCCCTCGCTATCTCAGCATTGCGGTTCCACTCTGCTTTTGGGAACTTCCGCACTTTTCACAGAATTTATTGCCGGTACCAGCTCTTTTACCAACTGGCTATCACCAGGCCGCAGGACCTGCTATCGGGCAAGCAATAGAGAAACTACTTTTTATAGCTAGGACTGGAGAGCATTTATGTAATAGTGAGAACGAGAACGTTCAGGCTGTTAATATCATGAGCGCCTATATTATATAAAGATGTAATCGCAGAATTGAAACAACACAATTGATTCAAAATATTCCATTCTCTCTCTCGCGACCTTTCATAGTATCTTCGCCTTGTGCCTCACGCCATTGTCTATACTTTTTCTTTCTTCTTTTTGATTTTTTACTACTTGAATGAAAAAGGACTACCTACCTCGTTGAGGAATTCCACTTGAGGCCGAGACTCCTTCTTCTATACCAGAGGGCATCAAGCCCCAATTTGCCTTACAACTTCACTCTTCCAGGCACAGAAATTGAACTGGGTCCACTCAAGCAAGCCCAGTGTATTCTTTTGGTTGTCGGCACTCTGGGTGTTGAACGTTTGCTTAACACACTTCACTGTCTGAACCGTCCAGTATGCCGTGCTTACTTCTTCATATTCTTATCAGTGGGATTGGTTTTGTGGCTTTTATTCTATGCCGAAGCATAGAAAGTGCATTTCCGTTCCGTATCTTTAACTGGTAACGTAACGATCGATGGTTTTCATTATCCAGCTCCATGGGTATGAAATGACCGAACACTTCTCTTGGCAGCCTCTTGCATTCGCTGCAACAAGCCGATAATTCCCATTTTTATCAGCCCCTTGTATGAAGAAAGAGGTTGGCGAATGATAAACGAGATGACCCTGTTATCGACGAAGTGGTGTATGATTGAGTTGTATGTGGAAGTGACACCAAACATGTCGGGATTGAGCTTACAATACAACCCAGTTTGTTTACCTTACGTAGCCAACAACATTGGAATGAGGTCCCGCCTCGCAGGAAATAATGATCGTAGGACACATCAAACTCCTATAGAATATCAGAGCCCAATCCATTTGTCCTGAATAAAACACTTTTTACTCACATGACAGTTAGCAACATGAAAGAAATTAGGGATATTTTATGTATACAGCTCGAGAGGAGATTATGATGCTGGAGGCTATGTGGAGAGGGACGATGACGATAATGTAGATGAGGAGAACTGGGGGATTGCTCGGAAGATGAGGACGAGGATGCTCAACCCGGTGCAGAGCCTGTGATGGGTAATTACGGAAGATCTTTGCCTATAATGAATGGGACGATCCGATAACCGATGAAAGCTTTCAATGATGTATCTGGTTTCCAGGGAGGCCTAAGAAGTTATTTGATAGTCCGTTGGCAGTCGAACTTTCGACTCGAAGGAGCACCTGCAATTCGCAATCACGGAGTTCCACATTAACGGAAATTTGGAAAGAAGTTCTTCTGAGCACAAGCAAGAAATCGATCGGAAGGATGAGACGTGCAAGTGCTTGTATGCAGTTGCTACAGGAGTATGTTTTAGCTGGATTCTCAATTCTGTGTCCGTACCCCCGTGCTGGTTTGACCATGCCCAGTTTACAGCAGACATGTTCGCAGATGTGGTCAAAAATGCCCGCATTCAACAAGTCAGATCGCTTGTTCGGCAGCGCTACAGGAATGTCCGTCGTATAACAAATGAAGGCGTGGCAGGAGATTGATTGCTAAACGACAGCCCAGGCAGCTACATATAGATGAATGGCACAGAAAGCTTTCTTTGCTTTCTCTTTCGATACTATCAGCCAGCTACTTCTTTCCGTCCGGAAGAAGCCACTTCGTTACGAGCCCAGATGCTAGTCTCTGATCCAGTGGTCATCCTGGCTTCATTGGTAACTATACACCTCAACTACCAAATGCCTTGAAGATTGGCTATCTATGTTATCATACATATCAGCTTACCCTATACTTTTCCAACGTTACCCATACTTGGCTACTCGTGTCTGTTCCAAGCTATCACACAAAAAAGCCGCTTCGCGCCAACAAGCTGCCGGATTTCGCAAACTAGCGCTAGCGCTCAATCCGTTGCTTGTTCGGAAGAATCCGCAAATGAATATTCTTTATTTCCTCTCGGACAGGCCCTCTTTTTTCATTCGAATGTACATCTTTTTCGGTAATGATCATCTACAACTGAAAGACTGACGTCTTCCTCTACTCGATCCTTAGTTATACAATCTCCCTCCACCTCAATTTTTATGATCCTCATAGCCTTTTTTATTCGCGTCCTCCCCCTGGATCTATTCCTGCCGCGTCCACGTCCTCTGCCTCCAGCAACTAGAGCTGCATCATCTTGTTCATTATTGAGAATAGGCCTCTTCTCACACCGTACCAGTTCTTTTTGCAGTTGAATCTTCCCGTTCTGGCTTATTGAGTGTATAGATTCTTTTTGAAATGCAATCTATTCCCACGTCACTCTTCTCATAACATATCCTGTTCTCCTCACTTTGATTCTGGATTCACCGGTTGATTTAAGACGGGGTTCTATGCTTTCTAGCCCCATTTGACAAAAGTTAGCTTCCCCTATCTCTTTTGTAGGAATCAGATAGCAATGCTCATTCGTGAATAGCATTTCATGCTTCCGCTACTTCGTCGGAGAGATCCATGGAAACTAAAAAAAGAAAAGCGGACGGCATTGTTCATACGATAGCCGGAAAAGTAAGTTCTCCGCCGGCTATTCAAAAAGAAAGACTTACTTATTCATAAACTTCCTTTTATCGAGCATAATAGCTCTTATACGCTTGTACAGAGGAGTCTAAAACAATGTATATATATATAGGTGCTTAGTATCCTACAAAAACATTAACATCCAAAGCACCGTAAGCTTGCTTTCTCTCCCGCTGACAGACAAAGAAAAGATTTTTTTATACTAGTCTATGGTAGGCCTACGCTAGTTGAATATCTTTTTTGTTTGTATTCTTGCTTAGCTCTCTCTATTCTTTGCTTAAGCTATCGTGTCGTGTAGATGGATGGCATCTCCCTATTCCCACATCCCCGGATATGATTAATGCATGGAAGCTAAGGAATTGGGTCATTCTTCAGCCCAAGATGCAATCATTTGGACTCCATCCGAATATGGCAGTTGAACTCTTATAATAGGCTTGGCTCTGGAAAATGAGCTTATCTTGGGCAAAAAAAAACGAAAATAAAGAAGAGCTTCTTGTTTCCAAGCGGAACTCGAATGGGCTGCTAGCAGATTTGTTGGGGATGGCAAGTTAACACCGTGGGTAGGCTTGCCTTTCACTCGCTCTGGCACATTTTGGCGGAACGTCAACGTTATATATAGTGGAATTCTAGAGGTAAGTTAATGTTTTAAAAAATCCAAATGGAAAAGGATTTGCAAAAATATGCAGATTAGAAGCTAGTATCTCCAGTTTGATGAGAGAAAGAAGAGGAAGAATCGGCGAACATCCTAGCCAAATGGGACTTTTGTCTCAATCCGATCAAAAAGAAACATATTCTATTGTGTGTTGACCACCGGGAAACGAATGGATTAAGATGAAGACGGACGGTTCAATTAGCGAGCATGGGAAGGCTTGTGGAGGTTTAGCAAGAGACGACAAAGGGGATATATGCGTTCTCTCAAGCAGTTAAGAACAAGACCATACTCGAAGTCGAGCTCTTTTGCATCTGAACATGTATTCAAATAGCAGCTGAAAAGGAGTGTCAGAGGATTTGGATTGATTCGGATTCCCTAACGTAAGACATGGTCTACTCTCAAGATCCCAAAGTCCGCAGCTAAGGAAAGCCCCTTCTTCATAAGATCAAGAAAGTACGAGCGTCTTTCGAAGATTGGAAAATCTCCCATACTTGGAGAGAAGCAAACCAACCGGCCGATTTGCAATTGACTATGCTTAGTAGTTGACATCTTTGGTCTTCCCATTTTCCCTTCCATTTTGTAAAGTTAGTAGAAGAGGATAGATCCGGTAAATTGTACATACGAATGTCAATCTTCATTTTTGTAGATTAATACACTGGTAGGGGTCGATCAGGCAAATCCCAAAGCTGACCCCCGAACAGCTGCCGGACTGCTCTACTGATCTTCTCTCTCTTCAGACTCACTGAACCTTCTCAAAGACTCCTTTTGCACTGAGAACACAATTCAGAACCCTCCTTCTCACAAGAAGGCAAACCTTGTACGTTGATCGAATCTTCTTTCGCATCCAGAAGAGAGGCTGTGGGCTATCCGAGAGAGTGGTTCAGGTGACTACCGGAGTCATTGATTAAGCAGGTCAGATGGGCTTAGTAGGGCTCGAACCTACAATATCACCGTTATGAGCGGTACGTTTCAACCAATTAAACTATAAGCCCAATCGGATCTCTACATGCCGGGAAGAGCGGACAGAAAGAGGAGACCTTTGCTCTATCTCCTTCTTCCTCTTCCCGGGGCCCCGGAGGGGTTCTTTGGCAAGCCCTATTAAAGAAGCTAAGTGACTTTCGTCACTCAAGTAGTGAGTTTGAGAGTGACCGTTAGGGCGACCACTTGTACTTCTAGGCCTTGGCGACCTATAGTCTTGTTACGCAACACAGCTTCACTCGATTCAGTAAATCAATAGTTCAAACCAGCCCACTAATAGCTTAGATAGTGGCCCTTCCACTTTGGTATAGTTGACCCTACCTATTGACTCAAGGTAAGACCTCTGACTCAAGGTTCATAGGAAGGGGGAACCCAGACGTAGTGGGATGTAGGCTTCAGTTGTTTTGGTACTTTTTCACTACGTCTTATTATTTTTTTTGTAACCGGCTTTTCACCGGCAGGTCAGTAGGCCTTTTAGAAGGCGAACAAACGAAAGTTCTCCGCGGGCGCTAGCGCTATCTTGTTCGCTTTTGTCAACTGAAGTCGCGCGTAGCGCCAACTAACTGATAGCTGATAGAGCGCGGAGCCCCGAGTCTAAGCGAGCAGAGCCATTTCTTTCTACTGTCGTCAAAAGAAAATAAAAGTACTAAAGGCGAAGGGCATTCTGTTGTACAGCTACTTTGGTATAGTTACAAAGGTAACCGGTAGGTGACTGTTGAATCGACAGTAGTTACGAAAGGGGGAAATAGCTCAGTTGGTTAGAGTGCTGGTCTGTCACGCCAGAAGTCGCGGGTTCGAACCCCGTTTTCCCCGCCCGATCTTCCTCTTCCTGCCCGACTCATTTTGTCTTCACTGGAAGCTGCTGATCCCAGCGTAGCATTCAAGACAATTGTTCCTTCTTCGGTCTCCCTCCACCCCCTTCGTTTGTTGTGGGTCGCGTCTCACCGCAGGCACTTAATGAATGAGTGAAGATCTTCCTTCCCCCCTTGTGTCTTACCAAGGACTGAGTTCCCACTTGTGGCGAAAAAAAAGTCTACCATCCCACCCGGCCTCCCCCGGGGGGGGTGAAGGTTCCTCTCGGAGACTGCCAGTCTACAAGAAGCTGGCAGAGCTTTAGCCATTGGACCACATCCATCCATCCTCCTACCTAAACAGTGACGCCTTTTCTTGTTCGTTCTTCGAATTACGCTAGTGGAGACTAATTCCTTCCGGCTAATGAAGATACTACCCCAGTCTTCCCATTCATTCCCAGTGGATCCTTCTTATCCCTTTTCATTGAACGAACCAAGTTCACCTATACGAGAGTGAGGAATAGAAATCCTACAATCAACTTCCCACTTTTGATGCCCCGTTTGACGATTCTGCTGCGTCTTTAGAAAATAAAAAGGAGAAGGACAGGGGTCGCTAGTCAGAAAAGCTATAACTATCAATTCGAATTCTGAATGAATCAAATCTCCCCAAGTAGGATTCGAACCTACGACCAGTCAGTTAACAGCCGACCGCTCTACCACTGAGCTACTGAGGAAGAACAACGGACTTAAGGAAGCTGAACACCCACACAATCTCGATTTGACACAGCAACACTTTCCATGGTAGGATCGGACCAACGGAACAGACTAACTACAGTACGCAGTCGTCTATTTGTTAGGCAGGCGACTTGAACATAGATTCTTTGACCCAGGTGATCAGGACTCGTACAAGTATCTGACGTGATTAGGCGGGGACAGGATTCGAACCTGCAGTCTTCAGGTCATGAGCCTGATGAGTCGACCAATTCCTCTACCCCGCTTCTTCCCCTGATCTTTCTTTCCCTCTTCCCACCGGGGTTCCCCTTGCTTGCTTGGCCGGGATAGAACCAGCGTTTAGGTTGCGGCTAGGCGCGGAGGTTGGAGCTCCCTCCTTGACTGACGACTGGTACGAACTTGCTGAAAGCACGAGCGTAGAAGCGAAAGAAGAAGCGAGGGGATTGGGCTTCCAAGCGAAAGAACAAGGGATGAGCGCTTTGTTGCTAAAGCGCATACGTTTTCTTGCTCCTTTCTATACGAAAATTCCTGACTGAACCTCAGTCCACAGTTTGACCTATCTTTCTGGAGTCAGGGTGAACTCGTTCACCTTACGTCTTTGGTGGAATGGAATCCCCTACCCTGTGTTAAGCATATAGCTAGCGTTTCTGGTGAACTTCACTTCACACCTAAAAAATCCCGATTGGAAAGAGAGAAACTTGACACGCTATAGTGACAGGCGAGGGCGAGCGAACCCCGTTAGCTACAATTCTATATCTTCTTTTTTTACCCCTTTGATTTGCCTTATCACTACAGCCACGGATTGAGCGAAAGCCGCCCAAATGAAGATCAGATCACGAAATCATTCTACGATCGATCGAGTTATTCTCTATATCTTTATATAAAATAAGAAGACAGAGAGACTCGGCTTCAAGATGGAGATTGACCATCTGCACCTGCTCATTCAATTATTCTATTCCGAGAAATCCGGACTACAATCTTCAGACAGAGGTCCCTTCGATAAACTACTTGTCTCATTGGGAATACCCTCTTATGGAGAGCTAGATTCCGTAGTGGAGTTGACTTAGCTAAATTAGCAACTTATCGATCTGCTGTAGCTTTTAAAATCCACTCTAACCGAACTATGTTAATTATGGAATACCGCCTATCCTTAGAAAATCAGATTGTCCTTGTACTTGCTCTCTCATTCCTGGGAGTCCTTCAAGGGTATCAGATCTTGAAACTGGTTTTTCTTTCGCGCTTCCCCTAGCGCAGGCAGTAGTTTGATAGCGAGTTCACCTTCCTAGTAACGTTTGCTCATTTCATTCATTCTCATTCAAATCTACTTCTAAGGCATGTGAAGTACCAGTTGTGGACAGATCCCTTGGCAGAGTATCAACTTGAGATTCTTCTTTCACCCTCCAGGAGTTCGGTTCTTTTCTTTCTATATCAGAATACGACGTAGAGGCTGAGCCTGCCGATTGATCAGACTAGCCAACTAAGGGGCCATTCACTTCTATAGAAAAATAGGTGTACTGCGCGAAAGCTTCTCTTTATGAAAACCCCTCTGAGTCGTCTATAGCCGCCAAATCCCTTTTGATTCTGTTGTCAGAGGTGCCTTTTAATTTCATTGACCTTGGTACTGCATTTCATAGATACCTTCGTTATGACAGTAACGCAATTCTCCACTGAACCCATTGACCTAGGTACCGAGTCTGTTATGCGTACGTCTTTTCGGACTCTTTATTTGTTTGTGGACAACTGAAATTCAAACATGAGAAAAGGGGATCATTCCATTTTGAACACACCCATCTATCTCATCTGACCTCTCCGAATTCCCGAGTAACGAACCATGGGCTATAGATGGTTGGGGCATATCATCATCCGGAGGGAGTGGTCTTAATATCGATGTCTTTCTTTAACCTTTGGGAGGTCGAACCACTGAACCTATTTCTTTGACCTTGGGACCGATAGGAAGAAGAAAAAAAAGCAAGGACGAGTGGAACGAAGGAGACTAGACTAGCGTTAGGAAGGACAAAGGAGACAGACAGAATTTACATCAGAAAAGAAAAAGGACTTTTTGAAGCAAGGGAAGAGTACCCAACTACAGTAGCTAGACGAAAACCGGCGCCTTCGTTTGTTACGTACGTCTCTCTCTTATCTTACGTCGGAATAAAGTAGCTAGTCTCGTAGGTAGCACCCATACTTTGCTGCTTGATTTCCAGTCTTCCTGTTCCAGATTATTAAGAATCTCTATTTAAACTCTAAAAGGAAATGAACTGGTGGGTCGGTAAAGCTGGTTTTTGCTGAACCACTCTTGTCTTCCTGAACTGCTTTGTTCAGTCTTACGTCGTCCCATGAATGAGAAAGTCAATCATCCCAAGACAGTGAATCAGTCTGTAGTACAGCAACTACCGGCGGCAAGCGATAGAATTAGGCACCGACTCCATCTGAACTGGTTCTTCTTGCTTTCGGAACTGACTTCACCGCTGGCTCGAGAACATTCTTTCACTCGCTGGGAAGAAAAGATGGTTCGTGGTTCTATGGTGGAGCTTTCCAAAAGTGAAAGAAGATAGAAATGAAAGAAGAAAGTCAAACGCTCCGCGCCTTATGTTCTCGTCGAATGCGCCGAAGCATCATTCAGAAAAGTTCCGCCCCCCCTTCTTATTCTTATATATATATAGTAAGTAGCCCACCGCTGAAAATCGGTTAAGGCACCACTTCCTTGAGAGGTGGCCTTGGCTTCAATAACCATTATGGTTTATGGGGACCGCAAATTCGTACCACGGAATTTAGAAAAATTTCTCTTTCCTTCTGAAGCTGACCTTATTCTTAGAGTATTCAAAGCAGTAGGCAGTGGCCGGAACCCAGTCGAAAAAATCATTTTATGTGGCATATAGCACTTAGTGCACCATCCAGAAATCAGGCCATGCCTGCTAGGACGCTATGAAGATTATAGCAAATGGTAATCAGAAAAACCAGATTCTTGGTGCTGGTAGTGATCAAAGCACATAAAAGATTCTTTACTTGAAGACTAAAGCTTGAAAGCGGGTTCACTTACGGAACTTGATGGCTAAGAACATGCTTGCGCATAAACTACGCAAACCACTTTCTCGTTTTTACCCATAAACGTTCGAATGGGAAGGACATGACCCCGGACGGACTGGACCAAGCAACACAGTACTGAAATCCTAAGTTGCAAACCTCTCCGCAATATATATCTCGGGTCCCAGTTAGGGAATCCCCAAAGACCATGTCGTCCGCGTACCTTTCGTAGCAGAACAACATAGTCCCATCTATACCTTCCATTTTTTCTTATAACCGGCCAGTTGGTGCACGAAGCAGTTCATAAGCACTGGGGGGATTGGGCTTCCTTGTGGAATCCCCTTCTCTTGGCACGTGTAACTATTCCCCTCCTTGTCCAGGATTTCTGTCTTCAGGAAGGCCCTAATGAGATCTACCAGTGCTTCGTTTTCATTCCCCCTCAAACAGTTCCCCAGAGTAAACGCACCGAAAAAGCAACTTACCATTCAAATGGCTTTCACGGTGCGGAGGAAAAAATAGGTAAACTGAGTTGTGTAGGAAGGAAATAGATCACGCAATTCAAAATGGAAATAATGAGACTACTAAAAGTTGGTTTTTCTTTACTTACTTGGTGAGTTGGCACTGATCGAAGAAAGAGAGGAAGTTAAGAGAGACAGAATACTTACTAAATAGGGAGTTCCGAGCTCATTTTATGAAAAAGGGAAAAACCCTGCTCATCCCGTCCGTAGTGACAAACATCCCCAACCAAATTGGCACTGGAATAAAGATCTGCAAGATTATCTTCACCTTCGAAAGCGTACGTAACATTACTTTATACAGTCAGAAAGCCGAAAAGAAAATCCATCATCAATAAGGGCTGCTGGAAAAGGGGAAATTAAAAGAAACCCGATATATATTATATGGTTTGACAGATCAGAGAAGTGGTCAGTTGACCCGGCCCAGTCACAGGTTTAATTTATAGCAAGCCGACAAAAACAATAAATAGAAATTCTCTATTTTCTTTGACGGGGCAAGCCCTCGAGTGTTTGTTAAGTAAACAATTCAGTGGTCAGTCTAACTGTGTAGGGAGTACCTTGGAAGGGTAGATCTGTACTCGCGAATGTGATCTCATTCTCATGGGAGGGATTGGTTTGAAAAATCCATTCCATGTTGAAATCTTAATTGCTCGGACTTCCTTCTCTAACTCTCGAGGAAGCGAGGGGAGAAGAATGCTCTTTCAAAGCTTGCCTGTCCCTCTTTCCCAACTCTTGAACGGTTGGCCTTTGCTTTTAAAGCTTTCTTCTAAATACCACCGACCCAAACATACATGATAAATGGTACATGCCTATGCCTATTATTAGATCCGAGCATACCGGCTCTACTAGTGAACTTAAGCCAACAAGCTTTTCTGTCTGAGGGAGAGTGTTTTATTTGAGTAGTAGCTGCCGTCCATTTCATCACCCGAAATATCAAGTTCTGTTTGTTCCAAATCGTTACTCGCATTTCTGCCTATTCTTATCGAGTGTGTTTTAGTCGATTATCATATAGAGTTCTTTTCAGGTTCTTATTCTATTTGTGGAGTGGAAGTCACGCAAAGTAGTAAAGTCCTGGCTTGGAAGTCAAGTAATAGAAAGGCATAAAGCAAGGCTTTCTGGTAATCCTAGTGCAACGTTGACTACTCTCTCTCTCCCCTATTTTGGATATAGCTTTGCTAATCTTTGATGGCCATCTTGTAAAGGAAAAGAAAGTCTCATGTTGCTCCTCAGAAAACGCGTATAGTAATCTCATTGGCCCTCGTCAGACCTATCCATCCAGAGGAAATCGCTTTGGTTACGCAGTTCAGTTGGCGATAAAAGCCTTCCTACATCTGCGAGTTCAAGAGACAACTCCTTATTGATTTTTCTTAATTCACAAACCAGAGAGATATTTACTTTGTTCACATCTGTAACTACATTCTCACATTTCTTTTTTGAAAGATAAGGTCAGGGTTTATTATTCAACTATGGATCGCGGGGTGGAGAAGAGGAATCAACGAGAAATCCAGGAAAGAGCAGCGAAGGAAAAGCGTGACGAACAAAGGAAGTGAAGAAACGATATGTTAGAAGGTGCTAAATCAATAGGTGCCGGAGCTGCTACAATTGCTTTAGCCGGAGCTGCTGTCGGTATTGGAAACGTCCTCAGTTCCTCGATTCATTCCGTGGCGCGAAATCCATCATTGGCTAAACAATCATTTGGTTATGCCATTTTGGGCTTTGCTCTCACCGAAGCTATTGCATCGTTTGCCCCAATGATGGCCTTTCTGATCTCATTCGTTTTCCGATCGCATAAAAAGTCATGAGATCAAAAAAGAAATGTTATACTTGATTGTTACGATCATTATGCATCAACTTTTCTATCTGAAGAGGGTAATGATAAATGGGAATTATTTCTAAAAATGCTATATGCTGATAGGACTAATGACTACGCTCTGCACTATTAATCCGATCCAGCTGATAGATCAACTAGCGCAATCCTAGTATGGAAAACCTCATCATACTAAATTATATTTAGTGGGGTTTGTAGTTATCTCTTTGCAAATAGAGATAACGAGGCCCCCACCTACTAGTTGGGTGGGGGGAAAGAAGAGTGGGTATGAGGGCTTCTTTCACAGAGCATTCCTCTCTTTATGGTTTCTTCTTCTTCTTCTTCTTCTTAGAAATTGTATTAGATCCTTTCTTCATCTCAGGGTTATTATTCTGTGGTTTCTGATTCTTCTTCTTACCATTAGGTTGATGGTTATTCACGTTATCATCTTGTTTAAGATCTGAAGTTGGATAAGGATTTTCCTTGAGTTTCAATTCATTTTTGAGATCTTGATTTTCATCAAGTATGTGCATTAATGCTTTATAAGCTGTAGGATTGATACTTTTCAGTACATCTTCGCCAAGATGAATTGGTTTAGTTCAACCCATTCTTTCTTTTGTTGAGAACAAATAGTCGCTTCTTACTACCAATCCCCATAGTTATTTGGCACTTCTTATGCTGAACAATCAGTTTCTTCATATTCTTTGAGAATGGGTTATCATACGACATAATTCTTTTTAGCTCCGTGTCTGCTAGCTGGTTTTTGAACCATTCTTCATCGGCCAGCTCTTTACCAGCGCCCTTATGCTTGGATATTTTTTTATTAGTCATTGTTTGTAAAAAATACGACTTGGGTGCCAAAAACGTACCCTTAGCGAGCTCGTGTTCGAGCTTAAACTTACCTAAGACGGTAGGTGATACCTCTTCTTCAGGAAGATGTTTTTTAACCACGATAGAGTCAGTGTCAGTGTAGTAACAATCCTCCCTTGAGATATACGGGTACATATGGATCCTAGCGTAGGCAGTAATAGCTGCTGATATATGAACAGCTGAATTACTTGGGGGCTTCCAATCATCTGTTATATCACCTTTGACATTCGTTTTGTAGGTTACAATGAATTTGTCTTCATCAAGTTTATCACTACTGATGAATCCATTCATTTCAAAGGACATTTTCTTAGCTTCTTCAAGACTGACTACCACGCACATAGTGCTTTCAGGCGATATAGCTAAACGGCCGTAAAGACTGTTCATGGAGGTTTTGTGCACAAATGCTAAGGCTTTATTACCTTTTTCCTTTGCCTCAATCCTTCTTGAAGATATATCGTTAACAAATCCCTTGAACGGGGATTCCATTCTCTCAAAGAGGTAGCCTGAGAGTGGGTACACCTTGTAGCCTAAGCTTACGGCATACTCTAACTCTACGCTAAAGTATACACCTATAAACTTCCCGGTTGGGAATATGAGAGTGCCATCATCTAGTCTATAAGGTAGAAAAGGTTTCTGAATATGATCAGGACATATAACAAATGCTTTAATGAAGCCGAACATATCACTCAACTCCATGTTCGACATCTTTTTTCTCAGATTATTATGCCAGACCGGCTTGCCACCAGGCATTTCAAATTCTTTCATTACAAAGGGGTAAAGAGAGTTTACATCGTACAATAATAAATTAGAACCTGAAGGTATATAGACATCTGCATGCCCACCGTAGTACCCTTCCCTAATAAATTTGTCTGCGTTCTCGTTTGGGATGTAGATCCTATGTTTTTTATCATCATAATATTTCTGCCTAAAGATACTCAAGGCCATTGAAGATATTGTTAACATTGAGACTATATCAATCATATATAATTCCCAATAGATTTGTTGCGCTTTTAGCATTACTCCGCCTAGAAGAATTATATCCTGTTCTAGATACTTATAATACTCATCCTTATTTTTACCCAGATTCTCAACGGTAACTTTACCGTGGTCAATAAACCCCTTACTGCCCAGTTCAGGGCATAAACAACTACCTAGCTCTAATAACTTGCCTGGTATAAGTTGCACTGAGTCACGGAACTTAAAAAGTAGCCTTTTTTTCTCTGCTGAATAGATAGTAATTTCGTAAATTTTGTTGTTTCTAATAATAGTATTAAAGGAAATGTTTTTGTGATACAACGTTATATGCCGAAGCAGTATAATACCGTCGAATTTACCTAAGTTGTGATAGTATATAACAATACTCCTTCTTTCTTTTTTGACATCGGTAATGATCCTATTTATCATATCTGATAGCATCTTCGTGCTCCTTAACAGGAAATCATCCAATATATACTTATAATCTTCACTGTAGAACTTGATAACGTCCTTCTTATCAGGTTTTTTACCTGGACGAACCATCATATACCCTGCTGCATAAGGAATTTGTGTTCCTTCCTCGTCATTACCAACCTTATAGGGTAGTGTCTCTACATCGCCAACCATGAATTGGCTTGGGGACCGCTTAGAGGTAGTCGTTTTATTGATCATCTTTATATAAGATGGATACCGGAGTTATCCTCGTTCTTACTTGAGTTCCTATCTGTATTCTTTAAGTTCTGGATAGATTCTAATTTATCGAATGTCGAGTTTAGTATGTTATCACTATCATCATTAGATGGGCATTGAACGCTATCCCTATCTTTTTGACCCTGACAATAAGCCCTGATGCTGACTGCTATAAGCTCTGTTCCACAGTATTTCTCTGCGTAATACCTTACTATATCGTATATTTCCTTTAGTATGAGTTCCATTGGAATGAGGTTTTATCCTCAAACGTCAATTTTATTGCAGTCGAAAGAGTTATCGTTGATGTGTTACAGTCAGTATTTATTTTGTACATAAGCGTAAACTTCGTCCTACCTTCTATTCGTGGGTACACATGCAGTATTAATAGATCCATAAAGGCCGCACAAATAAAGTCTATGCTACCTACCGTTGGGTATGGTTCATTGAACTCATGCACAGCAATAATAAGTCCAGGGTGTGGCTCAACGCATCTAGTAGACAGAATAGACTTACGCAATGATTTGATAACTAAGACAGTTCCCTTGTTGAAAGATTTCTTCTTACACATTAAATTTTCAATGTTCAAAGATTGATTCTTAGACATGATATTCTGTATGTTAATTTATCATTCCGTGGTAGATTTTCCCATCAGTTTAATAAACTTAAACTTAAACTGATGGGAAAATCCACCACGGAATGCACTACTGGTTAATACGGAATGCGAACATTAAGGTTGTCGGTCTCTAGTTAGACTCTAGAGGTGGCTACTAAGCCACAGGGTAGTAGACAACTATTTACAAAATCCCAAAATACTATACAGGAAGATGTTGTCTTATCATGGATATTAAAAATATAGGTGTTGTTATTACTAGCTATTTCGATAAAATCACTAACAATGGTTTTGTAGAACAAGTTAGGGAGTTTGGTTTATCAGGAAGACTCAGGGAGTGTATCCATCTAAATAAATCATATTTGAAAGGTTATAATGATTCCATCGCTTATATCAATAGATTTAAAGATATCAAATCGTATGAACTATCGACCATGGATTATTTTGATAAATTAGTTAGTAAGGAAACTAAAACATTCAACTGTTTGCCAGATCAACATTTCTTAAAATCTTTATTAAGATTTAATACTAATATGTATTATCAAATCAAATGTAAATATTACAATCCTATAACAAAATCTATGGTAGACTTCATACCTAATACGGAATTAGATCCCGTAATAAGCTATAACTATTATTATCTGAGAGAGATGCTCGGTTTAAAGCATATAACCCCATTGAGTTATTGTGAACTTTCTCAACAAACTAAATTATGGCATGTATTTAACAGGGCTTCGGAAGATTTAAATCAAGCCCTGCGCAATAAAATGACACAATTTGAACAAATGACCAATCAAATATCCATAAAAATGACACAATGTTTAGTACACGTGGTTACATGTCAATCCCATGATGGAATAAGCTATGTATATGGAAATATCTTTGCACTTGTAAAATTAGGTTTTTATACCTCAGTATGGTACAATTATACAGAATGCGATCCTACTATATTCTCCGGTGATATGGTTCCAGAAGATTTTCTTGAAATCTTTTTCAAAGATAAATCATGTGTGCCTGGTTATACTAAGCAAGTATTTATGGAAACCAAGAAGAATATGACTCCATTGGTCGTGGAGGCCTTTGAAGATACTCCTTTTAAGGAGATGATCGATAGTATGAACAAGCTGGAACTTGATGAGTGGGAAACTTTGCCGGATAATCCTAATATTATAGGAGGTATACGGGAAAAGATGAATATGAAGGATAGTAAATGGCAAGTATCCATTGGTTTAGGTCTCTTGGTATGTTTCTGTATATCGACAGGAGTGCTTCCTGATTGGAAAAATATATTATGATGAAGAAATATACAATGATAACAATGATAGGATTGATAAATAGAAGTTATATGAAGTTGAATACATTACATACCATTACCATCTGTACTAGTAGATTATATTGTACTTATTTCAATAATAATAGCGTTATGCTGACTTCAGCAATTGACTCTATCTATAATAAGGATTGGAATGTTAGGGGAGTAACCCCTTTCATGAAAGATCAATTGCTTGAATTAGTCGTACGAGAAAAGTATGTTTTTTCACCACTACAGTATTTTGTACTAAAGAAATCTGATATTCCTGATTTCATCTATCAGATACTGATTATGGAATCAAAAGAGGTTATTTATGGATAGATAATTCCGTAGATGATAAATGGATTCATTTGATTAAGCCTCAGAACAGTACTGATTTACTGTTATTGATGGCATTATCAAAGGTTTTATTAACCTTAATTGACAGCAATCCTAACGTTTACAAATTGGATGAATACTATCACGATTATTATCTCAATAGAATGCAAAATGTGTGTAGATTATATAAGATTGACTTAAGTCAGTCAATCAAATGTATTGACAAGTTTGATGTACTGGAAAATATCCTATTTATTGGTTTAAATGGGGTTGTGTTTAACCTAATTAAAGATTTTGTCAGTCTACCCATCTTTGATGCTTATCTTAATAAGCGTATACCATGGTACGGTATACCCCCAATAGGGAAAATAAGCAATGTCATCTTTGACATCTTCTTAATAAATAGATTTGATCGCGAGTTCAACGATAGGTATCCAGGGGTATCTTATACCCGTTTTGGATATGAAGTCTTTATTGCCACTAAGTTGAATGATGAATTCATCATCGATGAGGAGGAGGCTGAACATTTCATTGACAATGTAGTCCGTCTACATGGAGATATTGATTATATAGATCAAGGTGATATCGACTACTTTGTTGGTGGTTCTTACCAGGATAAGGTTATTATCCTGGATAAGAGTGGTCGTGTTTCGGTGTTGAATTATGATGAAGAACTTGAATGAGTTCACCCTGATCCTTTTGCATCCTCATATAGAAAGAAAATCGGCCTTCCACATACTATCCCCTTCATTCATATAGAACTAGGAAGAGAGCTTAGCCTTACCCTTAACAATTGTCTTTATTGGTTGACTGACCCCTTACAACACAGCAATCATACTTCACTGATTACCGCGAGACCTATGTAGGCATGCTTGCTTAGAGCATAGGCTTTTCTAAGAAACTACCAATTGAGGAAGGGTTGTTCCTGCTTTCGAGCCAACAAGTGTCGGTTCGAATCAAGCTTACATCCTTATCCGTCACTGCTATCGTCAAGACAAACCCTCAAAACATTCCACCTCGACTATTTCATCCACAGAAGCGTATCTGAGAACTATGTCATCATCGTTTTCTTCCGAAAGCTAGAAAGGGCCTACCTAGTGCTTGCATTTCGGGTTAAGTAGCTTTCTCCGGCTCAATAAGAGCTGCCTGCAAACATGGAATGCCAATGCAATGATCAGAACTTCCTTGCCAAGGAACGAAAGACAATCATAAAAGAAAGGAAGAAGTCGACATCCTGATTTATTATCATGCTTTGACCTTTATTTTCTGACAGGCGAGTTATAAGTGTACGTGCCTATCCCTTGGAATACCCTAAATCAGGTTTGATTTGAGCCTGGGTTGATACTGTATCAATAGACTATACTATGTCAGTACGGGACTAGAGACAGTAGGGGAGATCCCTTGATAACCTCTAAGGAAGTCTGACTCTATAGGGTAGGAAAGAGCTAGAGAGCAGTACTCGTGTTATAGTCCTTCTTGAATAGCATAAAGCGCTAACTTTAAGAGCAGCTAAGAAGTAGACTCATCCCCGTGATAAGGTTTTCTTATAGCGTTAGTGCTGGGCACTTCTCTTTTAGCGCTTGCAGCTTGCGATACGATAATAGCTGTGTTATTGAGCGGGAGAGGGCAGATCCACTTTACGGGAAGGGGAAAGTCGACTATAGTAGGTTAGCTGATGTCTACGGCCGCAATTCCTTTTCTAGCTTTTCTTGCAAGCTAGTTTCTAAGTTTCCTGAATCAGGCAATACTACAGCTTGGGATGACCACCAAGATGATGCTTCATCGAAGACCACATCTCGGGATGTATAGCAAGGGTTGGTATTCGGGTCACAACACTTCAACCCTTTTAGCTCATTATCATATCCAACGAATATACATCGGATAGCTTTCTTGTCGAATTTACTTCGTAGATGACGGGGCACAAACACATAGCATACACAACCAAAAAAACGAAAGTTACTTCATAGTCTACTTGGTAAGGGGGTCGACGATTCCATAGCTTCTCGAATGGTGAGATTCAGCTTTAAGGGAGGAAGGAAATTCAAGGGAAGGAGAGGAGAGTTGGGAATCAACGGCTAACAGGAAAGCAAAGGATAGTATTTGCTATGCCAATGGTTGTAGCTACTATTTCTGCAGTGCCTGCTAAGGAAGAAGGAAAGAAAGTCAGTCCCGAAACTCAGAAGTAGATTCTTTCTTTGATTGATAATGTCGAGGCAGAGGTCCAGGCTAGACCTTGGAAGCCAGGAGTGGGAGCAGATCAGAAGAACGATCAGATAAGCTTTCAGTAGTGACGGGTGCAGATGAGCAAGAAGAGGCTATGGGAACGACGGTTTGACTGCAACATTCAAACGATTTTAATCAAGAAAAAATGGAATGAAGGTCACCCCCAAGACAAAGGACTTTCTTTCCTTTGAAATCCGCTAAGCATCTAATAGCCAAGAAGGCAGAAAAGGGATCGTTTCATGCGATTCAATCTCCAATCGGGGGATTCCATGGTCAAGAAATAGGCTCTTAAAGAATTTCCACTGGAAAAGGGACTCTTCAGCTTACTTGTCCAGCTAATGCTACTTCCACTATCTCGGTAAGGGGGATACGACTCTACTCCCTTGGTATTTAGACTTTTAGTGGTAGGGAGACACATAATTCTACTGGGTGAGGAATTTATACATCTACTGCTACAAGGGCAATAAGAAGCACTCCTACTAGACATGTCAACAGGAAACCATCAAGTGAGCCAAGAATTGACACAAACTAGCCTAGAGAGATCGAAAGGAAAGATCAAGGGCGCCAAAGAAACGGTGCCATGTCCCTGCCTGTAGCCTGCAGTGCTAATCAGATTATTGTTGCTTCATTATGCTTGCTGTTAATAGCATTGCATCTTCAGACTGAGATCAAGGAAGTAATAATAAGAAAATATATACTAGCATTATGTGTACCTCTCTAGGCCTAAATCTTTCATTTCTTGAGGAAAAGATGCTGAATCATCAGAGTGCCTTCTAGAGGCAAAAGCCAGCTTGTTCTCTTCCTCGATATTCAGCACGGTTCTCCTATGTTCTGAAGAATCTGAGGAGCCTAGCTCCTTTGCAATGGTGTTTCCCAAGCTAAATGGCTTCTCTAGTACCACACCTTGCCTCTGTCCGTTAACATATGCTGTTTGGCAAACATGGCATGCAAACACTACTGTTCAAACACACAAGTTTTTGTAAGTAACAATAGAGGTTCACTGCGTGTAGCCCACCGGGGTGCTGGGTTCATATACCAATGCGTGGCCCTCCGGGTTCTTACCTTCCTCGAGTCCAAGTCTCGGAAGGCGCTTAGGGCAGGTCCTGTTTTCCCCGAGTCGATCTTCCTGTTCCGGTTTCCTTTCAACCGATTCCAAGCGTTTCCTAAACCTGAAACGAAAGGTGTGCATCTTTATAGCCAAAAATCATACGCTTGTCAATTCCTTGTGTGTATTAGGCGTCCCTCCAAGTTCAAACAACATGTAAATACTGCCTTTTATATTAGATTCATTGTATTATCTGTGCTGTTACTGGAATAATAACTTTGGTAGTTAAAAAGGTTGCAATCATGACAGCCGTGCCAATGCACGCAAAACGTTCTCTGTTAAAAGAACTATTCATGTCGAACACTTCCGTGTTAAGTATATCGTTAAATGGGGGCTGCTGCTGATAGGTTGTTATAACTGTCTGAATAATGTCTTTTGTAATCAGGTAAGTGACCCTCTTGTACCCCTCGACAACGGAACTCGGGTCCTTAAATTGTTCATACGAATTAGGTATGAGTCCCTCAGGTATTTGATAAAGATCCCCGGGTAAATACTTGTACCAAACTGTGACAGCAAACCCCATATGTACTAGTACAATAAAGTATCCGTACACATACTTTCTCATAGAATGGTTATAAGTAAGAGTTGCCACTTGCACCAACACAGTTTGGTATGCATTATCAATAAGCGTTTTCAAACCAGTACCCATATGAGAGCGATGGAACCAATCCATCGATAGTGTTAAATGGTACATACATACCAATCTAAGGTTTCCTTTATTATTTTGAACTTATATAAACTATAAATTTGTTTTACTTTGTAATTCCATGGAAGCCCAGCATCATTCCATGGTACTATTTGTGCTACTGTATTATTAACTACAGAATAATATCCCATCCCATATGCAGATACGCGATACAGTATCTCAAAACGAAACTTCCTTTTAACAAGCTTAATAAAAGCATGTAGCAACGTTAAAAAACTGCTATGCTTGAATAGCAACACTATTATAATAGCTAAGACCCCACTTATTTCACCTATAAACCAAGGTTTATATGCCGTCGATATCCAACTGTTATCGAAGAATGGATTCACCATTATTGTACCAAAGACCTCACTTATTTTACTTATTATACTTTTGATCATATACCCTCCCCAAATTCTATGAATAGCTGAATCAGCTGTTGAACTATCACCTCCACCACTGTTTGACCCCCAATTAAATAGGGCTATTAGCCTTTCTAATCCATCTTTTCTTTTAGTCGACCCACTAGTATTGGGATTACTATCAATTCCCTCATCCTGATCATTAGCACAAGTAGTGCTTGATTCATCATCATCATGATCATCATGATCATCATCATCATCATGATCATCTAATGGTGATATTACCCCATCCATGAGAAATGGATCTTCTTCAAAATTATTTATAATATTATTAATGTTATGATTAATCGCATTCTTACTCTGGCTCTTATCCCTAATACTCGTCTTAAGAGTATTAAAAAATCTCTCTAGTAAATTCATCATGATAAATTTGACTATTCCAATAGTTTATTTTGGGATTTATTAAATAGTTGTCAACTACCCTGTGGTAATACCCACCTCTAGAGTATAACTAGAGACCGACAACCTTAATGTTCGCCTTCAGTGTGTGGTGATACTTTAACCGGAAGAAATCTTTCAGCTCAAGAGTAACTGAAATAGAAATCTCCCTTGTAAGATGATACAATGTGTGGTGATACTTTTTTTTTTATATGATAGCAGAAAACTCAACTGATTGAACAAAGTTAGAGCTTTTCTTTCATCTTTCTAAGAGCGGTCTGATCCCATTTTGATCAGACCGCTATTATTAATTCTTTGATTTTTAATAATCCGAAGAATAAGGGATTTAATGAAATTTCTTTCTTTCACTGATGGATG
>JAYEVI010000050.1:0-58814 GCA_036346575.1 Dendrocalamus sinicus | reverse complement strand
TAGTCTGCAACTTGTTTTATAACGTTATAGTTTTGGAGTATGACTTGGCTAGCTAGAAGAATGGTGTTTTGGAGTATAATCTTATATTCACCTTAGTTTTAGAACTGAATAGAAAAAAAATAGTTTTGCAGAAATATCTTTCAACTCGACTTAGTCCCGTGTTATCATCTGGCATGGTACCATTTCTCGGCATGTGTTAGGTAGATGCAGTCCTAGATAAGTCCAGTTAAAGTACTGTCTTGTTGAAGTGCTGATCAAGATCAGACCTAGGAACTTGATGACGTTAAGAAGTCAAAGTGGCAATGCGGAAGTAGGCATAACATGTTTTATAAAGTTTGTGGGGACGTAATCGAAATGACATATTAAATAATAAATAAGTAAGATGAGGGCATGATTCAGTACCTACACAACGTGCAGCTTGGGGCTAGGTGTTTTGTCCTACATACATGCAACGTGGGACTCACGTGATGATGGAATTCAACCATGCGTTGGGTTTATACTACGTGCTATCTTTTAAGAATAAGACATTTTTTCGAGAATACCTCTTTGTTCTTGTGAAAGTGACTGACGTCATTCATTCGTCAGGTTGTACAAATCTAAAGTTATTTTTGACCCTACATCGTGATGATCGGGCACCATATGCCAAATAATATATTTAACTGGAAATGTGTTTTGATAATACTTAATTATGCTGGAATTAAATACAAATTTATACTTATACCGTATTATTTATACTTCTAGTGATATAGCTTTTTGGGGTTTTTGTCTTTTCTTTTCGCCTTATTCTTTTCACCGTCCGTGATGATATAATTTTTATTTTTTTAAATTTAATTACGCTGAAAAACTATTCAATTCGAATTCGATCCGTTTTCATCGTTGGCAACCTCCCTGAGGATGATTGTAGGAAGCAATTTTTTATGAAGCAAGGTCCACAAATAAGAAGTGAAAATTATTTTACATAAGTTTTAACTCTATCCGCTTCACTGCTAACTCGTGTAGACATATAGTCATGTTACATAAATTTGTTCTACCAAGATTTGTAACAAAACTTTAAGGATATTCGCATTGGATCGAATTAAGTACATATTCGATTTGAATTCATATTTCTTACGATATTTTCGTATTTATTTTAAAAATATAGATTCGTATTTGTACTCATTTTAAAATTAATATGGATTATATTTATTTTTAAAAATATAAATTCTTATTTATATTTGAGACTGTAAGATTCACATTCGATCTGTTCCTATATCCCTACTGAGGATATAGAGGAGACCTTAGGGCGGTCTCTCTCCACACATCTTCAGTTAATTTCCTTGCATGCATGCAACAGCTTAAGTCAATTTCCACTTCCTTGTGCTAGGCCTACATGCTGCTACGGCATGCGTCGACCGTCAGCAATCTCGCCTGGTATTACTGGTCATGTCCATATCGAGCTTGCGTACAGCCATTCTTCCCACCGGATCATCCGTACATACCAATGCCTAAGAAATTAAGAGCCCTTTGTCCCCTAAAAAAGTCAAGACTTATTGTATCTGCTGTGTACGCTTTGAGATGTTACCATTCTGTGGTCTTAATGGTTCTATCTGCTGTGTACGCTTTGAGATGGTGCAGGTTGAAAGTATCGGTTGATGATTGTTGATATTTCTATACGAGGGAGATGCAGGCAGAGAAAAACCTGTAAATGATAGATAGAAGAAGCTAATATAGATTTTACGTTTTTGAGACTAAATTATGTAATTTCTTCTCACAACTTGATGTATTCGACATACCTGGTTACGGTTATATATGAACGATGTGATCATGTGAAGAATATATTTGAGACCATTTGCTTTGTTTAATGAGAAATATTTGTCTTTATGGCATGTTTATTCTTCCGTGATGTGTTATGGGTTGAATATACAAAAATTCATATGTATATTTTGAATATGTTGCATTCGGTCTAAAAATAGTGATGCTAGGAACTGTAGATTATATCTCCTAGCAAATGATCATAGATGTTGCTATTGCTAACAAAAGGTGTTCCAGGTTGCTACGCTGCAACAATTGAATTTTTATATAACAACACGTATTATATGTTGCGGTAGACCAACCGTACGTAGCAAAACCAGATATAAAAACACTAGCTTATCAATTGTGTTGCTACGAGTGATAGCAACACATTTTTGAAGATACAACAACTCATACATGTGTATCTACAGCTTGTTCCTGCTATAGTGGGCGTGCATGTGATTTTAATGACAACTTCTCTCTTTGACCTTATTAATCTTCCATCTCTTGCCATTTATTAGTAAACCTTGAAACAAACTATTCTCTCTTTTATTTCAAATGCATTAATAGTCATTTCATGAACTATTCTCTGTGCCAACGCAAAGTATGTGTTATAAAAAGAAGGAACAAATGGAGGGGAGTAGATGTTTTAGGTCCTATCAATCAAACAAAGGAGTAAAGAAGAATGGCTATGGTAACTTTATTTAATAACTTATATATTATATTTTTTCCAAGTCTACTGCTATTGTGGGATGAGTATGTCGGGCACAAGTCCTAGAAATGTGTCGCAAAATGGTAAAGTAACAAGTAAAAAAATTGGAAGCTGGAGCCGATGTTTAACAACCGAGTGCAGATTGAAGTATACTTGATTCAAAGGGTTTTAAAAAGGGATATGCACATTGAACCAGTCATGGTGAAGAGCAGATTACACAAAAAGTTAGTAATAATGACATCGCCGACGAAGTCAATGATATGCTGCCGGATGATGTCGATTATGGTTTCGATTTGGATAGGTTACATGATGGCAATCTGGATCAGATGCTTCGCGATGCAGAAGGGAACTGTGATGAAAGAGAGTATGTTAAATTCTCCGAAAGCCAAAACAAATGGAACGACTTCTCCAAAACATGCTCTCTAAAAAATAGCAACCGCCAACTAGAAATCGGTCATACCATTACCCCGGTCTGCCGTCCCCAAAATCCAGTCACAACAGCCCATCAATCATACTGCCTTTTTAGGCTGGTCCGACCGCTTCCTCTTAACGGTCTGACCGGTCCCCCAACTGGTCCGACCGTCAGCACTAGCAGCAAACCGAGTTTACTGGAACTATTAAAAAATTCAAATTTAACTTAACCAAAGCGTCAATTATTCATCACAAATATATCTTAGACCTAGTACATGGTCTCTCAACTTGTTTGCCATATTCACATCTAAAAAGTTATTTAGACTGTTTATGAGAGAGAGTATAGAACATGAGAAACTCGCATGCGGTTTTGACCAATATAAATAAAATCGCTACAGTGCGTACTACAATCAACTTGTAAAGCCTGTCTTAAAAAGACACTCCGTTTGAAAGTTAGTTATAATAGAAAAGCCGAAAAGTAGGTGTTGTAATTTCTTATTCTTTTGTCTTTAAGGCTCAAGTATCACAACGGAAGGAAAATGAGAAAAATGTACACTAAGAAATGCGACTATAACGGTCTAAATAAAAGTGTGATTTCTCGAAATAAATTTATCAGCGCTGGGTTATAACAAGGCACGATATGGATGAGTTTTTCATTAGAAAAGAGTTACTGCTGACTATTGAGTGATATAAAATATACTCCCTCCAATCACAAAATAAAGTTGTTTTAAACATCAACATGGTTTCCAAAATATAATTTGGATCACTCATTTATTTTAAAATACATTTATAAAACCTAATAAAATTACAATAATTTGAAAGTACTTTTGAGACAAATATACACATATAATTTTAAATATGTCTAATCTAAATATTCAAAAGCTATTGATAACCAATGTTTATAATATTTGACTGCACATATTCTAAAAAGACTTTCTTTTATGATCAAAGGGTAGCATCTTACAATTAAATAACCCACGTTGATTGTTGCCAAATGAAAACAATAACAGTTTTTACTTGAAAATTAATTGAATTTTATATGTTTGATTTGCGCCAAGATTCGTGCTCCCATCCACCTCCATCTCCATCTCCCATGAAGATCCAGCTAGGCTCCCCATTGTCTTCTTTTGCGTCTGCCGCCACCACAGGTGTCTTCAATGGAGTTGCCGACATACGGTTAGGGTTCACCAGTTAGGGGTGGGGTTCACCGTAGCCACCGGGCTTAGAGGGATGCCAGGGTGGCGATCAACCAACGGTGATAATTATAATATCATAATGATGGTA
Organism: Dendrocalamus sinicus; assembly: GCA_036346575.1. Taxonomy (NCBI): domain Eukaryota; kingdom Viridiplantae; phylum Streptophyta; class Magnoliopsida; order Poales; family Poaceae; genus Dendrocalamus; species Dendrocalamus sinicus. The sequence continues at coordinate 54,637 of JAYEVI010000050.1, read as the reverse complement.
ATATGTTGTTGATGGAACATGTTAATGGAGAATAGAACAATCCGCATTCGTATCATGTGTACATTCATATTATTGATGCAAGTGATAGGGAATATTTAATGTGGAATTTAACTTGAGGAATTAATACTCGAGGTGCCGAGGACGGTTGTGCTGGAATATGGTAGCCATATTTATTGAGATCAAGTCTACTGGAATTTGATATGCATGCATTTGTTTAACCTGGGCACAGCACAGGGCGGAATAGCTGGGTTTGTTTTGCAGGATCGGCTCTGCAGTGTTGACCCACATGATCGATTGGAATTGATCTCATAAACAATCGATCATGGCACATGACTCACACATGTGTGCTTGGGACTAATATATTTTAGACTCATAAAACGGCCTGTCTCGATCGTGGTTGGTGACATGGTTCAGAGTCTCACGGATACCGAAAACAGGTGGATCGCTTTATAACACCTGAAAGTGGAGTCTATAAATAGGTGCCTACCCTCTAGCCTCATTATGCATTGTGAGCGGCACCACGGATAAGGCAGAGGAATAGAGGGTAGACCGAAAGTCTTAGGGTTTAAAGAAAATCCAACAGATTCAACCTACCCCCTTAAAAAGAATCTCGACCTCGAGATTAACTTGTTCCAAGGAGTAGGTTGGTAAAATCCCGCTGCAAATCTGACTCCTTTTCCCAAGTTGACTCCGCTACGCTATGATTTCTGCATTGGACTTTGCAAAATCAGATATTGTTGCACCACTTGTGCTTGAATATTTTCACTTGTCAACACACTATGAATACATTTCTTCATACTTTATATTAGCTCATGATCAGTCTTTACTATTATTTCTTGCCCTTCTGGACTGATCTGCATCACTGTTTTGGTCTCACAATCTACTTTGGTTTTGAATTATATGCCATGAATTTTCTATACTCACATCACTACACCCAAAACAGAATTTCATCCTAATTCCAGGTGTTTGAATAACGTAATGCTTTTGCAAAAAAAACAAACGGCAACTGATTTCTTGTAACAAAATCCAAGGAAAGAAATGAATGCGTTGCTCTAGGATGAATTAAAATTAATGCATGCTTGGAGTGAACCGGGAACATATCAACAATGACATCATTTGCTCCAGCTGTATCCTCAGCAGAAATGTGATTCACCCTTGCGTGCAATATTGGTCTCAGTGTACCTCTGTCTCTTCCTGCCTGCACTCCTGTCGACGATCCTGCTGCCACTACCACAGTTGTTCTTGGTATTCCTGTCGGTCTTGGTGCAGGGGGTCACACTTGCAGTCTTGTTCATGAGAGAGTGAGAGTACGAAAGAGATACTGATCGTATGCAATTTTAAGGTGTATAGCTGAAGTCGGTGAGCGTTTACTACAATTGACTTATAGACACTACCTTCAAAAGACACACCGTTTGAAACTAGTTACTATAGCAAAAGTCACAAACAGCAAACCTAAAAGTATCGAGCCAATTGTATCCTTTTGGACTATTCACATAATTAATAAGCAATGATATAGACTACAAATAAAAAATTTTCTCTACGTCGCCAAAGTGAGGACTACATGGCTTACAATATGCTATCACTCTAGTCTGGAATGTTGTCAAGTTATTAATAGGGGATGGTTGTGACTCACATGGCGCCACGGAGTAGGATGGAAACGTAAAGGATATTTCGTTTTATCTAATGTTTATATAAGAGAAAACGTGAATGTGGTAAATAAAATCTGTATTTGACAATGTTCATATTCGTATTTATATCCGTATTCATTTTAAAAATATGGATTCGTATTCATATTTGGAAATATTTGTATTCATATTCGTATTTGAGACTATTCGATTATCCCTTTTCATCCTTGGGGATGATTGTAGGAAGCAATTTTTTGATGGACAAAGGTTCACAAATAAGAAGTGAAAATTATTTTACATAATTTTCAACTCTATCCGCTACACTGCTAACTCGTATAAACATGTCGTCATGTTACATAAATTTGTTCTATCGAGATTTATTACAAAACTATAACGATATTCGTATTCGACCGAATTAAGTACATATTCGATTTGAATTCGTATTTCTTACAACATTTTTGTATTTATTTTAAAAATATAGATTCGTATTCATTCTTATTTTAAAATATAGATTCATATTTATTTAAACAAAATATAAATTCGTGTGATAATGCTATCACTGGCCTTCCAGATCCATCGGTTGCTATCGTCGAGCACGCCTCTCAGATCCAACAGCCGCCATCGCGAGCGCCCTTCTCCCGGATCCACCGGCCGCCTCACGGTTCCCACCTGTTTGGCTGTCGTCTTGAATTGGAATATTCTAAATTGTTTACGATCATAAGTGATGAATTTCTAGATTGAGTGAAGAGCGATAAAAATGTAATTATTCTATGTTCTACTTTATACAGTGCATATCACTTTTAATGATCATTTAAAATAACAAATAAGAAAGGGGAGGGCATGACTCAGTAACTACACACCGTGCAGCGTGGGGCCAGGTGTTTTGTCCTACACTGCTATTTTGTGCTATTTTCTTGATTGATGCTACATGAAGAAGTGTACACGGACTACACGTCAGGCGATTGCTACACATAAACTTCGTCGCCATTCCTTATCTCTAGTGTTGATTAATTCTTTGTTGTACACCTATTCGGGACTGTGTTGCAGAAAATTATTACAATAATAGTTTAAATTTAGAGTGAAATGAGTTGAGATGACATTTTAAACTGTGTGTTGGGCTGGGTGTTACAAGTGCTCACGGTGTCTTGGGCACATCTACCCCTTTGGACACTTCAGAGAAAGAGTAACTACCAATAGAAGCGATTTTGGGATGGTTTTGCATTGTTTTTTCTTATATAGCCTTCATCTTCTAACAACGATACTGAGACTAGCTCGCCGACACCTTTGTTATCCCGTCGATATCTGAAATAATTGCTCTTCCAACCAAACTTATATCACGATTGTCATTTACTTCAAAAATATTTTCCTTAAAGAATGTAAATACATTAATGTCTAGTATTTTAGGTAGTTCACATCTAGTTAATATTTTTTAGAAGTGAGTTATGTTTTTGGCATTGGTTGTGCTTAAAGATACGTGTGATACAGCTATATTCCATGTTGATATGATGGACAAAAAAATTACTTATCTCTACTATTATATAAAGAGGAGTTGGTGGTCGTCGGTGCGTTCTCCTCTCCCCTCTCTACAGCCATCCGATTTGATCTGAACCATTCGTTTCTCTCCTCCTCCTCTCTCTCTCTCTCAGGATACAACCGCTCACACCTCCACTTTCCCCATCTCGTGCATTTTGGCCACCCTTCTCTCTCTGTCGCCTGCTCTCCAGTGTCTGATGTATGAAGTTGGCCAGACAGTAAGTTCCGTCTCACCATTTTTATGACTCCATTGCAATGCATGGGTCTCTAACTAGTTACTAATAAAGAATCAGTTGTGCCAAATGAATGCACACCCTTTTCTAGATTTATCAAAATTTCTAGAATTTTCCATCCAGATTCTAATCCACCAAACTATTTGAACCATGCAAACATTACTGAAATTGTGATGTTGTAGGGGTGGCCCCTACCTAAGCCCAGTGGCTTTGTTAGAAGGTCAGAAGGCCCAAATGGCACATGTATAATGACATAAGTGCCCCTAAAAGGGATACTCAAATGTAAGGGTACTATTGCAAAAACACTACCCATAAGGATATATATACACGACACAGGTCATGGAGGAAAACCCTAAGCACTTGCTCACCAAACTCTCCACTACCATACTCTCTCTCTGTGGTGTGAGCCACAGCTTGGCGCCGTCCGTGGGGAGGACAAGAGCAAGCCTCAAGATCTCAAGAAGGATGTCACAAAGAAGCCTTCATCGCCGGCGGCGAAGAAGAAGAAGGCGGGCGCGCAGAGTCTCGCGTCGGCACTAGGGCTTCGGCGTCGGCAGTCGCGGGCGTGGACGGCGACGCGGGCGCGACAGTCACGAACATCGGCGTTCATGACACGACGATCGACCCCGCCACCGCTGCCACGTTGGCATGGCCACCGTCTCCCCACCCAGTGCGAGAGTGACGAGCGGTCCCGGCGGCAACGCGAGCCCCGTCATCGACTCTGGCGTCCATCACGACAAAGGTGACACGGACCCACGGGAGTTCGTGCGGGTGTACGAGACCGCCATCGAAGCTGCCGGCGGAGATGACACCACGAAGGCAAAGGAGCTCCCCCTCGCGTTGCAGGGAGTGGCACTCTCTTGGTTTTTCACCATCGAGCCAAACTCCATCTACACGTGGGAGCAGATCCGCGACTGGCTCTACAACAACTTCTAGGGGAACTACGTCGAGCGCGTCAACGCGGATCAGCTCTTCGCGGTCAAGCAAAAACCCTCAGAGAAGCTCCGGGAGTATTTCAAGCGCTTCGCAAAGGTCCGCTGCCAGGTCAAGGATGTCAACGAAATAACCATCATCAACGCAGCGGTACAAGGTCTTCGCCCGGGGTCGCTGGCCGAATATAACGCGCGGAAGCCAATCAAGACGGTGACGAAACTCTTCGACAAGATGGAAGAGTACGCCAGAGCAGAAGAGGACACGCGGCGGCGCAAGGGTGATGACTCCGATACCAACCAGGCGGAGGGCTCGGCAAAGAACGAAGGTTCGCCGAAGGAAGGCTCCTCGAAAGGCAAGTGCAAACAGGAGCCATCGAAGGACACCTCCGAGCGCAAAGATGCCCAGCACAAGGACTCGTCGGGCGACAAGCCTAAGCGCGGCCAGCAGAAGTCTCAGAGGGCCCATTATGTCTTTGACATTGAGGGCGGGTCCGAGGACAACGCCCCCGCAAGCCGCGGCGGCAGGGCTCGCCGGGTCGGGGGCGGGGTCCTGATGATGGGGCTCGCGCGGAGTATGACGACCAGCACCATGGCCGATGGTGCGAGGTACATGGCCGGGGCAGCCACGACATGCGCGCATGCACCACCATCGCGGCACTTCGACAGAGCGTCACTAGGGATAGAAGCCTTGAGGTGCGGCCGCCCGTCGTGGCTCACGTTCAGCAACCCCTGGAAGGCCTCATGCAGATCCAGGATCAAGGGATGTAGCCTTAGGAGGGCCCCCTGCTGATTCAAGCTCACGTGCAGCAACCTCAGGAGGGCCCCCTGTAGATACAAGCCCCGGAGGGAGCCCAGCGCAGGGTCATAAACATCATCTCCGGGGGCTCCTCGCTGGAGTTCGCTTCGGCACGACAGTGGAGGCCTATGTGAGGAGGCTACACTATGTGGCGGCATACCCGGCGTAGACACCGCCGGGTTGGGCGCAGCACGAAAGCACCTTCACGTCCGCTGACACTGAGGATGTGGAGTTCCCCCAACAAGACCCCCTGGTCGTCCAGGTTGTCATCGCGCGATGCGACGTTAGACGCGTCTTGGTCAATGGAGGGAGCTCCGCGAACGTCTTGTTCGCAGCGGCCTTCGACCAGATGGGGATCCCCCGAAGTCACTTGGGTCTCTCGAATCCCACTGAGGCTTCGTGAGGTCAACCCCTATGGGCGCTGGGTTAGGTATGCCTGTAGGTCTCTTTTGGCCGGGACGACAACGTGAGGAGCGAAGACGTCACGTTCCATATCGTCGACATCTTGTACCCCAACAACGCCATACTGGGGCGGCCAACTCTCAACTCCTTCGGGGCAGTGCCACATCATGGCTTCCTATGCTTGAAGCTCCTGGGTCTGCGGGCTATCATCACCGCCCATGGCGACCAGAAGATGGCCCGACGCATAGAGCTCGGCACCGAGGCCCGTACCACGAGGCCCAGCGGGGCCCCTAGGCCGGGAACACCAACGCGTTCGCGTGCGCACTCTCCGTGAGTATAAACAAAGATACGCGTTCACGCGCGCACTCTCTGTGAGTATAAACAAAGACACGCGTTCGCGCGCGCACTCTCTGTGAGTATAAACAAAGATGTGCCGGGGGACATCTTTGCACGCACTCTACAGAGTATAAATAAGACGCAGCGTCGAGCCTTGCCTCCGTGCGCACTCTACGGAGTATAAATAAGACGCAGCGTCGAGGCTTACCTCCGTTCGCACTCTACAGAGTATAATTAAGATGCAGCGTTGAGGCATACCTCCGTGCGCACTCTACAGAGTATAAATAAGACGCGGATGTCATTCCTACACACTCTACTAAGTATAAACAAGACGCGGAGGTTCGCGCACACATGGCGTTATCCCCATGCGTACTCTTCGGAGTATAAATAAGGTGTGGTTGATGGTCCCACGTACTCTGCGGAGTATAAATAAGACGCGGATGTTGTCCCTGCGCACTCTACTGAGTATAAACAAGACGCGGAGGTTCCCGCGCACGCATGGGCATTATCCCCATGCGTACTCTTCGGAGTATAAATAAGGCGTAGTTGAAGGTCCCATGCACTCTTCGGAGTATAAATAAGGTATGGTTGATGGTCCCACGCACTCTATGGAGTACGAATAAGATGCGGATGTTGTCTCTGTGCACCCCGCGGAGATGCACAAGACGCAGCAGAGGCTTGCCTCCGCGCGCGTTCCGCGGAGCACCGATAAGGCTCAGTAGAGGCTTACCCCCACACGCTTCCCGGGGAGCACAAGTTGGGCGCATGGACGCTGTCTTGGCGTCGTGATATTCCAGATCGCGCACGGTTTTATAATAAAACCGCTCAGGATAATCGGAATATCACGCACGCGTTTTATTATAAAACCGTCGTGATATTCGATATCACGCATTGTTCAGCGGTAAGAACCGTCTGTGATACTCCTTTTTCCCGCCACAATACCACGACGGCCTCCAAATGAAAACCATCGTAATAGTGTACATCACGCACGGTTTCACAAAACCGTCTGTGATTTGGCGTCTATTATTAGGCTTTCGTAGTAGTGACAAAATCTTAAGAGAAAACCGGTCGGATCCGTAACAACGTGCGGATGGCACAACTTGTACTAACGATATTAGGTACTAACTCAAACAAAATATTGACCCATAAAGTTAATGTTCGATGAAATAAATTTTAAATGGCATTAATCTCTACAAGGAAATTACTGCATGGTATACCAATGTACCTGGGCCTGTTCTTTTTGGTCGCGCTTATGGCTTTTGGCTGAAATTTTTGAATTTTGGTGTTTACTGATCTGATTACGGAGAGATCGATACTCACTTGCGATTATGGCTGGTACAGATGTTGGACTTTTAACATGTACTACGTTTAACTTGTAGACCCCGTCGTGAGAAAATAATCTGTTTAAAAGTCAGTCTTCAGAGCGGCATGAAAAGCCGGCCGCTTGTTGCTCGCGAACATGTGCCCCATCCAAATCAATATGAATAGTCCACAGTCAAAGTCTTACGCTGGACACTATGAAAAGCCAAAAAGACTTATATTTGTGCATAGAGGCTGTCGGACCTAGAAAATTAATTCTGAATCCTACATGTGTACCGTACTAGTTTTGTAATCGGTGATTAGCACATGCATATAACATCGTTGTGTCACGTCCATACACGAGTGAATAGAACATAGCAGCATATAATATTACGCAGTTGTATCAAGTTTTATACAAATAGGCTAATCGGGCAAACAGTTCGCTTAGGAAAGAACTTGCAGTGGAAATAAACGACAATTAAAGACAAAAGGGCCATCGTGGTATGCCAGAACCCACGGGGCAACTAAGTGACTAACAAGGTCAATGCCTCCGTATTCGACATGATCATCACCAAATCCCACAGCATAAAATAACCAACCGAGTGATCCTCTTCGTCTTGCTCTGATATTTGTTGAACATGTAATTGTGAGTACAAATTGTACCCCGCAAGGCTTTAAGGCAACATTAATAATATACGTGTAACATACCAATTTTCGAGTCTTTTAAAGTCTTTTAGCCAAAATAGCATTTTCAAAATTCTCAGGATTTCCTTGAATTAATTTAAATGTAAAAGAAAATTTCAAAATTAAAATGATTTAAAGTGAATAATCTAAACATCAATTAAAAACAAAAGTAATTTATTTAATAGTAATACTCATTTAATGGTTTCAATTGATAGCAATTGTAGTGGATGACATTTTAGGTTTTTGTTAAGCAGGAGTATTATAACTATATTACTTTGAAACACATAAAAGAAAATAGAAACTAAATTACAACACAAATCATGACAACGAAATTTATTAGCCAAGGATACAAAGATACTAGATGAGCACATTCTCGAAAGAAAATGGCATCGAAGCCACCATTATTGAAAAAAAGAAAGAAAAAGACGCAAATAAGACGGCACACTGGTTTGGATGTGAAATCCAATTATTGAAGTCCAAACAACAACATGGTCTTAGCTTCCATGCGAAGGCCCCATGCATGCACTTTCTTAAGCAACAACCATGGGAGTGTCAACATCCTTGGTGCAGAAACGGTTGCATGCATTGTTACAACGTTCCACGGCATCATTCGCTCCCTCACTGCCAACAACTGACACCAAAAATTTGCATTAGAGGCAGCACCTTTGTTAAGGAGCAAGTTGTAAGAAGCTAGCAAACGGTAAATATCTGCTTAGGGATAGATCTAATTTTGCTATGTGTGTCCCTTTCGCTGCTAGTCGCATCCCCTCACGGTGGCCACTGCTGTGGCCCCGTTTTTTTTGTTTTGGTTGGTTTTTCGTTTTGGTTTTTTGAAAACCAAAATAAATTGAATGTTTTTTTGAGTGGATTTTTTAAACGATTTTCAAAGTCTAAAACTATGTACACTATTCGTTGCCTTATTGAAAAACAAAGAAAAGATAAGCTATAATAAAAATACCTAACCGCTGCAGTCCAAAAAAACCCTAAAACGCAAGCTATGCAACTACTTGAGTACTGTACTCAGCTTCTTGGTGGATATGTATGGTGTACATAATTTAGACTCTCAATATGTTCTAAATTTAAAACATTTTACTTTTGAGGAAAGCATTTTAGTCCTTCCTTAGGTTTGTTTTGCCCAAGTTGCTATAAGCAGGAAATAGGAAGTACCTCCTTGCCCATCTGAAAATCTTCACAGATACTCCTTCCATTCCAAATTAAATGTCATTCTAGCTTAATTTTTCTTATTCTAAGTACATATCAATCTGCGATTTTGAGATAACTTTGTTCCAAATTTTCCTTTCTATACCCCTCCCATTCATTATCATGGTTATTTCCAGAGTCATTTGTATTTTGCAGTAAAGTAACAAACAAAATACAAGAGCAGTAAGTGATTTAATGGAAGTGCATAATGCAATCTTTGTATATGCTCCTGGTTGTTGTGCAAAATCCGGAATAATATATATTAACACAGAGAGAGTACTTGCTTTGACATTTGTTTTTCTCGGTAGGATTGCGCCCAAAAAAGAATAACAGAAGAGACAGCTCATGCGGTTCGTTCGGGGCACCTCATCCACCTAGATGCTCCTCTAGTGCTAATGTACTAATTAGGTGGGTATTTTTATTCAATGTCTTAAAAGTTTTTGACATATGACTTTTAAATTCTGATTGTTCGTAAGATAGAAAGTATGAGAAGAGATACAGTCGTATGCAATTTTGACTGGTATAGCTGAAGTTGGTACAATATTTACTACAATTAACTTATAGACCTCATCTTTAAAAGACACACCGTTTGAAGCTAGTTACTATAACAAAAATCACAAACAGAGAACCTAAAAGTATCCAGCAAATTGTATCCCTTTGGACAATTTACATAATCAATAAGCAACGATATAAACTACTAATAAAATTTTCTCTACGTCGCTAATGTGAGGACTACATGGCTTAAAATATGTTATCACTCCAGTTTGGAAAGTTGTCAAGCTCTTAACAGGGGATGGTTATGACTTACAAGGCGCCACGGAGTAGGATGGAAACGGTAAAGGATGTTTCATTTTATCCGATATTTATATATGAGAAAATGTAAATGTGATAAGTAAAATCTATATTTAGGAATGTTCATATTTGTATTTATATTTGTATTCATTTTAAAAATATGGATTCGTATTCATATTTAAAAATATTTGTATTCATATTCATATTTGAGACTATTCGATTCGTATTCGATCCGTTTTCATCCTTGGCGACCTCCCTGCGGATGATTGTAGGAAGCAATTTTTTTATGAACCAAAGTTCGCAAATAAGAAGTGCAAATTATTTTACGTAATTTTCAACACAATCCGCTACACTGCTAACTCGTATAGACATGTAGTCATGTTACATCAATTTGTTCTACCGAGATTTGTTATAAAACTTTAAGGATATTCGCATTCGACCGAATTAAGTACATATTCGATGTGAATTTCTATTTCTTACGACATTTTTGTATTTATTTTAAAAATATAGATTCGTATTTATACTCATTTTAAAATATAGATTCAAATTTTTAAAAAATATGAATTTGTATTCGTATTTGAGACTCTTATATTCGTATTGATGTGTTTCTGATCCCTACGAAGGAGATAGAGGAGACCTTGGGGCGGTCTCTCTCCACACATCTTCAGTTAATTTCCTTGCATGCATGCAACAGCTTAAGTCAATTTCCACCTCCTTGTGCTAGGCCTACATGCAGCGACGGCATGCGTCGTCCGTCAGCAATCTCGCCTGGTATTACTGGTCATGTCCATATCGAGCTTGCGTATATACAGCCATTCTTCCCACCGAATCATCCGTACATACCAATGCCTAAGTAATTAAGAGCCCTTTGTCTCCTAAAGAAGTCAACGATTAATTCCTCTTTACTCCTCAGATCAAACTCATTTCATTTCGAACTGGTTTCATATTGAGCTTGGTTTGATTTATACATCGACTCAACATCAACTTGAAGGGAAACGTCTGACCACTAAATAGGTTGGGTTTTCCTTTTTGGAACTGCAAAACGTTTGCATAATGAGATGCATTTAAATGTAAGTCTGGCTCAATATCTACCTTACTACAACATGACATCGTACTTTGACTGAATATATGCATATGCATGTGTCTCAAATATTTAAACTTTATTATGTTTCATAAAAAGTACGATTATAACTCTACATGTGATTGCCCTTAATATATGGAAATGAAAAAAATCACAATATTTCTTCTCATATTTGTGAGATTTTTTAAATACAAAATCTTAAGAGAAAACCCAGTCAGATCCGTAACAACGTGCAGATGGCACAACTTGTACTAACTGATATTAGGTACTAACTCAACACAATATTGACCCATAAAGTTAATGTTCGAATCGATGAAAGAAATTTTAAATGGCATTAATCTCTACAAGGAAATTACTGCATGGTATACCAATGTACCCAGTCCAAATCAATATGAACAGTCCACAGTCAAAGTCTTACACTGGACACTATGAAAAGCCGAAAGGACTTATATTTGTACATAGAGGCTGTCGGAACTAGAAAATTAACTCTGAATCCTACATGTGTATCGTACTAGTCTTGTAATTGGTGATTAGCACATGCATATAACATCGTTGCATCACGTCCATACACGAGTGAATAGAACAGAGCAGCATATAATATTAAGTAGTTGAACCAAGTTTTATACAAATAGGCTAATCGGGTAAATAGTTCACTTAAGAAAGAACTTGCAGTGGAAATAAACGACAATTAAAGACAAAAGGGCCATCGTGGTATGCCAGAACCCACGGGGCAACTAACAAGGTCAATGCCTCCGTATTCAGCATGATCATCACCAAATCCCACGGCATAAAATAACCAACCGAGTGATCCTCTTCGTCTTGCTCTGATATTTGTTCAACAAGTAATTGTGAGTACAAATTGTACCCCGCAAGACTTTAAGGCAACATTAAGAATATACGTGTAAAATACCAATTTTCAAAGTCTTTTAAAGTGCTTTAGCCAAAATAGCATTTTCAAAATTCTCGGATTTCCTTGAATTAATTAGAATGTAAAATGAAATTTTCAAAATTAAAATGATTTAATGTGAATAATCTAACATCAATTAAATCCAAAAGTAATTTATTTAATGGCAATACTCATTTAATGGTTTAACTTGATAGCAATTGTAGTGGATGACATTTTAGGTTTTTATTAAGCCGGAGTACTATAACTATGTTACTTTGAAACACATAAAAGAAAATAGAAACTAAATAACAACACAAATCGTGACAACGAAATTTATTAGCCAAGGATACAACACAGGTAGACGAGCACATTCTCAAAAGAAAATGGCATCGAAGCCACCATTATTGAAAAAAAGAAAGAAAAAGATGCAAATAAGACGGCACATTGGTTTGGATGTGAAATCCAATTATTGAGGTCCAAACAACAACATGGCCTTGGCTTCCATGTGAAGGCCTCATGCATGCACTTTCTTAAGCAACAACCATGGGAGCGTCAACATCCTTGGTGCAGAAACGGTCGCATGCATTGTTACAGCGTTCCACGGCATCATTCGCTTCCTCGCTGCCAACAGCTGACACCAAAATAATTTGCATTAGAGGCAAAACCTTTGTTAAGGAGCAAGTCGTAAGAAGCTAGTAAACGGTAACAAATTTGACTTACAAGCATTTATGTTGTTGCACACGGAGGACGTACATCCCAAGTTGCAAAAGTCAACGACATCTGCTTTACCTGCCAAAACATCTAATATTAAAAGGGAATTTCTTGATTGTGACAAAATAATAAAAGGAGTGGGTTCATTTACCAAAGTATGGGTAAGGGGGCTTGCATTTGTTTGATTTTTGATGTATGCAACCAGAGAGTTTTGCACAGGTTTCCCTAGATGCACCCGTAAGACGACAAGTGTTATATATATTTCTTGCTGATATGGTTGGGCAGCAGCTCTTTGCATCCACTTGGATATTCTCAAGAACTAGACCCAGTATGAGTACACTGATAAGCACACTCTTAAAACCTTTGCCTTCCATACTCTTCCTAGCTATGTGATTTTTTTTCTCACGGAACAAGGAGAAACGGCTGCTATTGAAGTGGCAAACCGAGACCAGCATGCCATCTATTTATAAAGGCATTTGTGGAACGCTACGTACACGTGATAATTATCAAATACAAATACAGATCCACACGCCTCCTCTTCATGATATTCAGCCCCGTTACACACGCGGACGGCATTGGTAATTTCTGGCCCCTAGGAACCAAAACTACTGTGGCATGCACGCACATGATGTCACCAGCCCACCAGCCATAGTACGTGCATGATATCTTGCAATTAATTAGGGATGCCTAACCATTAATTAGCACCATATGACACTAACCAGCAAGCTTCTTCCAGCGCCTTTAGATATTTTTAAAATTGGGATTTTTTTTAAAAAAACAATACACCAATAAGCCAGGAGGTTTGTCAAAAACCCACCCATGTCTCGAATATTGTCAATCATACTCCTGCAAGTTTTATGTTATTTGAAATCGTCCACAAGCATCTATTTATATGGGCACTGTCCTAAATAGATTCTGATTTTTGGCTTTTAGAAGACGGCTTTTGAATGTACAGGTTTCTATAAGCTATATTTGTCAGAGTTACTGCAGGAGTCACTTCGAATGTGGTGGCTTCAAAACACAAGTGTCTTCTATTCTCTCAATCTCTCTCACAATCAGTCAAAAACCACAACCAAAAATCAAAATCCGTATCAACTTTGAACAGGGCCATAGTCTGTTGCATGCTACAAGTGATAATGATAAAATACTACAACAGAACCACATGCATCATCTCCTTGACAGAATCAACCCATTATACACGTGGACGGTACTGGCCATTACTAATCTTCTAGCCCCTAAGGACCAAAATTATTGTGCCATGTAGACCATGCCACCAACCATAGTACGTGTACGATATCTTGCAATTAATTAGGGGCCTCTATGGAGCTTGATTCATTGGCAACAATTTCTGAGAGCTACCTTTCTGTTTCACTTGTGAAACCTCAGTCCTTGCAGAAAATAGTGTTGCAGAAATAGCCTTCAACTCGTCTCGGTCCCCTGTTAAGATTTAGCATGGCACCATTTCTCAGTATGTGTTAGCTAGATGCATTTCTAGATCTGTCCAGTTAATGTGCTGTCCTGTTGAAGTGCTGATCAAGAGCAGACCTGGAAACTTGATGACGTTAAGAAGTCTAAGCGGCAGTGCAGAAGTAGCCATAACTTGTTTTATAAAGTTGGTGGGGACATAGTTGAAATGACATATCAACAAAGACTATAGAAAGAAAATTACATGTAAAGAGCTTCATTTAGATTCCCATACAAAATATAAATATTGATAAGTAAGTCTGTATTGATTTCTGTCCACATTTCTATCTGTTTATGTTCATGTAGTTACGTTCTTTCTGAATGTATGTCATCTTCTAGCCCCTAACGACGAAAATTATTGTGCCACGTAGATCACGCCACCTACCATAGTGCGTGTACGATATCTTGCAATTAATTAGGAGGCGATAAGGAGCTTGATTCATTGACAGCAATTTCGAAAGGTACCTATCTATTTCACTTGTGAAACATCAGTCCTATGCACGAAACCACAAAATATGCTCTGTGCTTCCATTTTACCATGTTATACTTGCTCTGTAAGTACCCTTTTTCCATTTTACCACAAAATTGTTTATTATCATAAGTGATGAATTTCTAGATTAAGTGAAGAGCTATACAAAAATATAATTATTCCATGTTCTACTTTATACAGTGCATATCGCTTTTAACGATCATCTAATATAACAAATAAGAAAGGGGAGGGCATGGCTCAGTAACTACACAACGTGCAGCTTGGGGCTAGGTGTTTTGTCCTACATACATGCAACGTGGCACCCACGTGATGATGGAATTCAACCATGCGTTGAACCGGCCTACACTGCTATTTTGTGCTATTTTCTTGATTGATGCTACATGAAGAAGTGTACACGGAGTACACGTCAGGCCATTAATTGCTGCACATCAACTTTGTCGCCATTCCTCATCTCTAGTGTTGATTAATTCTTTGTTGTACACCTATTCAGGATTATGTTGCAGAAAATTATTATAATAATAGTTTAAATTTAGGGTGAAATGAGTTGAGATGACATTCTGAACTGTGTGTTGGGCTAGGTGTACTTACAATAGAAGCGATTTTGGGATTTTGGGATTGTTGTACACCTACCCCTTTGGACACTTCAGAGAATGAGTATCTTACAATAGAAGCGATTTTGGGATGGTTTTGCATTGTTTTTTCTTATATAGCCTTCATCTTCTAACAACGATACTGAGACTAGCTCGCCGACACCTTTGTTATCCCGTCGATATCTGAAATAATTGCTCTTCCAACCAAACATATATCACGATTGTCATTTACTTCAAAAACATTTTCCTTAAAGAATGTAAATACATTAGTGTCTAGCATTTTAGGTAATTCACATCTAGTTAATATTTTTTAGAAGTGAGTTATGTTTTTGGCATTGGTTGTGCTTAAAGAAACGTGTGATACAGCTATTCCATGTTGATATGATGGACGAAAAAATTACTTATCTCTACTATTATATAAATAGGAGTTAGTATTTCGTCTCATCATTTTTATGACTCATTACAACGTATGGGTCTCTAATTAGTTACTAATAAGGAATCGGTTGCACCGATGAATGCACACCCTTTCTAGATTTATCAAAATTTCTAGAATTTTCCATCTAGATTCTTATCCACCAAACTATTTGAACCATGCAAACATTGTTGAAATTGTGCCATGCACATGATTGCACCAAGCCGCCAACCGCTCTCTTTGACTGGAGTTAGTGTCTACATAACGTAGAGGTTATAGGCATTGTTGTGCAATATCTATCACTCGATATACCCTTAGAGTTCCTACTTACGGCTTTTGACTTTTAACTTCTTATGTTTTGTCTTTTCTAGTGATATAGCTTTTGGGCATTTTTGCCTTTTCTCTTTTCCTTATTCTTTTCATCGTCGTGATGATATAATATTTTTATTTTAAAAAATTTTAATTACACTTAAAACTTATCAAGCAACTACTTACTGCATTTTCAACCACTACAATATAACATAAGCAATAAGCCATTACTTTTAAGCCCAAATAAGCACCACCTAAGTAGAATACTGGGTTGTTGTTTTTGACAAAACTCGTTGATATATTTGCCTACATGCACATAAATCAATTTAAAATTTAAAACTCTAAAACGTTACACCGAAATACTTGGCACCAAAATGTTCCGCTCCAAAGGAAAATCGCTAATGCTACAGTGAAAAAGTGCTTGCCACAGTAATGAACAATGATTTGCAGTCCCCTCACCTGTTTGTACTGTTCAACACTGTTCACCGGAGGCTTCCCGACGCTAAGAGGATCCGCTTAGGGATAGATCTAATATTTTCTGTGTGTGTCCCTTTCACTCCTAGTCGCATCCTCTCACGGTGGGCACTGCTGTGGCCCCTTTTTTGGGTTTCGGTTGGTTTTTCGTTTTTGTTTTTTTGAAAACCGAAAAAAATTGAAGGTTCTTTTATGTGAATTTTTTAAACGGCTTTTAGAGTCTAAAACTATGTACACTATTCGTTGTTTTCTTAAAAAAACACAAAAAAAACTATAAGCTACAACAAAAAAGTAACTGCCTCAGTCCAAATGAACATCACCTATGTACGCTACGCTAGTTATGTAGCTACTTGAGTACCGTACTCAGCTTCCTGCTGGATAGGTGTAGTGTACACTTGAAAATAATTTAGCCTCTCAATATGTTCTTTATTTAAAACATTTACTTTTGAGGACAGCATTTTACCCTTCCTTTGTTTTTTCCCAAGACGCTATAAGCAGGAAATATGAAGTACCGCCTTGCCCATCTGAAAATCTTCACAGATACTCCTCCGTTCCAAATTAAATGTCATTCTAGCTTAATTTTTTTATTCTAAATACATATCAATCTGTGATTTTGTGATAACTTTGTTCCAAATTTTCCTTTCTATACCCTCCCATTCATTATCATGGCTATTTCCAAAGTCATTTGTATTTTGCAGTAAAGTAACAAACAACGTGATAATTAACTTTTTATGCATAACGCAACGTACACGTGATAATTATCAAATACAAATACAGATCCACACGCCTCTTCTTCATGATATGGACGATAGGACTCAGCCCGTTTCACACGTGGACGGCATCGGTAATTTCTGGCCCTAGCAACCAAAACTACTGTGGCATGCATGCACATGATGTCACCAACCCACCAGCCATAGTACGTGCATGGTATCTTGCAATTAATTAGGGATGCCTAATCATTAATTAGCACCATATGACACTAACCAGCAAGCTTCTTCCAGCGCCTTTAGATATATTTAAAATTGGGGTTTTTCAAAAACACAATTCACCAACAAGCCGTGAAGTTTGTCAAAAACCCACCCGTATCTCGAATATTGTCGATCATACCCCAGCAAGTTTTATGTTATTTGAAATCATCCACAAGCGTCTATTTATATAGGCACTGTTCTAAATAACTTTTGACTTTTGACTTTTAAAAAACGACTTCTGAATGGAGTGGTTTCTATAAGCCATTTGTCGGAGTTACTGCATAAGCCACTTCGAATGGAGTGGCTTCTCAATACAAGTGTATTCTACTCTCTCAATGTCTGTCACAATCACCCAAAAACCTCATCCAAAAAATCAAAAACCGTATAACCTTTGAACGGGGCCATAGTCTGTTGCATGCTACAAGTGATAATGATAAAATACTACTACAGAACCACATGTATCATCTTCTTTACAGAATCAACCCATTATACACATGAACCGTACTGGCCATTCTAATCTTCTAGCCCCAAAGGACCAAAATTATTGTGCCATGTAGACCATGCCACCAACCGTGTACGATATCTTGCAATTAATTAGGGGCCTGTAAAGAGCTTGATTCGTCGACAACAATTTCCGAGAGCTACCTTTCTGTTTCACTTGTGAAACGTCAGTCCTTTGCAGAAACCACAAAATATGCTCTGCAGTTCCATTTTAGCAGTGCTATACTTGCTCTGTAAGTACCCTTTTTTGCATTTTATCTTAGTCTGCAACTTGTTTTATAACGTTATAGTTTTGGAGTATGACTTGGCTAGCTAGAAGAATGGTGTTTTGGAGTATAATCTTATATTCACCTTAGTTTTAGAACTGAATAGAAAAAAAATAGTTTTGCAGAAATATCTTTCAACTCGACTTAGTCCCGTGTTATCATCTGGCATGGTACCATTTCTCGGCATGTGTTAGGTAGATGCAGTCCTAGATAAGTCCAGTTAAAGTACTGTCTTGTTGAAGTGCTGATCAAGATCAGACCTAGGAACTTGATGACGTTAAGAAGTCAAAGTGGCAATGCAGAAGTAGGCATAACATGTTTTATAAAGTTTGTGGGGACGTAATCGAAATGACATATTAAATAATAAATAAGTAAGATGAGGGCATGATTCAGTACCTACACAACGTGCAGCTTGGGGCTAGGTGTTTTGTCCTACATACATGCAACGTGGGACTCACGTGATGATGGAATTCAACCATGCGTTGGGTTTATACTACGTGCTATCTTTTAAGAATAAGACATTTTTTCGAGAATACCTCCTTGTTCTTGTGAAAGTGACTGACGTCATTCATTCGTCAGGTTGTACAAATCTAAAGTTATTTTTGACCCTACATCGTGATGATCGGGCACCATATGCCAAATAATATATTTAATCTGAAATGTGTTTTGATAATACTTAATTATGCTGGAATTAAATACAAATTTATACTTACACCGTATTATTTATACTTCTAGTGGTATAGCTTTTTGGGGTTTTTGTCTTTTCTTTTCGCCTTATTCTTTTCACCGTCCGTGATGATATAATTTTTATTTTTAAATTTAATTACGCTGAAAAACTATTCAATTCGAATTCGATCCGTTTTCATCGTTGACAACCTCCCTGAGGATGATTGTAGGAAGCAATTTTTTATGAAGCAAGGTCCACAAATAAGAAGTGAAAATTATTTTACATAAGTTTTAACTCTATCCGCTTCACTGCTAACTCGTGTAGACATATAGTCATGTTACATAAATTTGTTCTACCAAGATTTGTAACAAAACTTTAAGGATATTCGCATTGGATCGAATTAAGTACATATTCGATTTGAATTCATATTTCTTACGATATTTTCGTATTTATTTTAAAAATATAGATTCGTATTTGTACTCATTTTAAAATTAATATGGATTATATTTATTTTTAAAAATATAAATTCTTATTTATATTTGAGACTGTAAGATTCACATTCGATCTGTTCCTATATCCCTACTGAGGATATAGAGGAGACCTTGGGGCGGTCTCTCTCCACACATCTTCAGTTAATTTCCTTGCATGCATGCAACAGCTTAAGTCAATTTCCACTTCCTTGTGCTAGGCCTACATGCTGCTACGGCATGCGTCGACCGTCAGCAATCTCGCCTGGTATTACTGGTCATGTCCATATCGAGCTTGCGTACAGCCATTCTTCCCACCGGATCATCCGTACATACCAATGCCTAAGAAATTAAGAGCCCTTTGTCCCCTAAAAAAGTCAAGACTTATTGTATCTGCTGTGTACGCTTTGAGATGTTACCATTCTGTGGTCTTAATGGTTCTATCTGCTGTGTACGCTTTGAGATGGTGCAGGTTGAAAGTATCGGTTGATGATTGTTGATATTTCTATACGAGGGAGATGCAGGCAGAGAAAACCTGTAAATGATAGATAGAAGAAGCTAATATAGATTTTACGTTTTTGAGACTAAATTATGTAATTTCTTCTCACAACTTGATGTATTCGACATACCTGGTTACGGTTATATATGAACGATGTGATCATGTGAAGAATATATTTGAGACCATTTGCTTTGTTTAATGAGAAATATTTGTCTTTATGGCATGTTTATTCTTCCGTGATGTGTTATGGGTTGAATATACAAAAATTCATATGTATATTTTGAATATGTTGCATTCGGTCTAAAAATAGTGATGCTAGGAACTGTAGATTATATCTCCTAGCAAATGATCATAGATGTTGCTATTGCTAACAAAAGGTGTTGCAGGTTGCTACGCTGCAACAATTGAATTTTTATATAACAACACGTATTATATGTTGCGGTAGACCAACCGTACGTAGCAAAACCAGATATAAAAACACTAGCTTATCAATTGTGTTGCTACGAGTGATAGCAACACATTTTTGAAGATACAACAACTCATACATGTGTATCTACAGCTTGTTCCTGCTATAGTGGGCGTGCATGTTATTTTAATGACAACTTCTCTCTTTGACCTTATTAATCTTCCATCTCTTGCCATTTATTAGTAAACCTTGGAACAAACTATTCTCTCTTTTATTTCAAATGCATTAATAGTCATTTCATGAACTATTCTCTGTGCCAACGCAAAGTATGTGTTATAAAAAGAAGGAACAAATGGAGGGGAGTAGATGTTTTAGGTCCCTATCAATCAAACAAAGGAGTAAAGAAGAATGGCTATGGTAACTTTATTTAATAACTTATATATTATATTTTTTTCAAGTCTACTGCTATTGTGGGATGAGTATGTCGGGCACAAGTCCTAGAAATGTGTCGCAAAATGGTAAAGTAACAAGTAAAAAAATTGGAAGCTGGAGCCGATGTTTAACAACCGAGTGCAGATTGAAGTATACTTGATTCAAGGGGTTTTAAAAAGGGATATGCACATTGAACCAGTCATGGTGAAGAGCAGATTACACAAGATGTTAGTAATAATGACATCGCCGACGAAGTCAATGATATGCTGCCGGATGATGTCGATTATGGTTTCGATTTGGATAGGTTACATGATGGCAATCTGGATCAGATGCTTCGCGATGCAGAAGGGAACTGTGATGAAAGAGAGTATGTTAAATTCTCCGAAAGCCAAAACAAATGGAACGACTTCTCCAAAACATGCTCTCTAAAAACTAGCAACCGCCAACTAGAAATCGGTCATACCATTACCCCGGTCTGCCGTCCCCAAAATCCAGTCACAACAGCCCATCAATCATACTGCCTTTTTAGGCTGGTCCGACCGCTTCCTCTTAACGGTCTGACCGGTCCCCCAACTGGTCCAACCGTCAGCACTAGCAGTAAACCGAGTTTACTGGAACTCTTAAAAAATTCAAATTTAACTTAACCAAAACGTCAATTATTCATCACAAATATATCTTAGACCTAGTACATGGTATCTCAACTTGTTTGCCATATTCACATCTAAAATGTTATTTAGACTGTTTATGAGAGAGAGTATAGAACATGAGAAACTCGCATGCGATTTTGACCAATATAAATAAAATCGCTACAGTGCGTACTACAATCAACTTGTAAAGCCTGTCTTAAAAAGACACTCCGTTTGAAAGTTAGTTATAATAGAAAAG
This sequence comes from Dendrocalamus sinicus, assembly GCA_036346575.1. Classification (NCBI taxonomy): domain Eukaryota; kingdom Viridiplantae; phylum Streptophyta; class Magnoliopsida; order Poales; family Poaceae; genus Dendrocalamus; species Dendrocalamus sinicus. The sequence continues at coordinate 33,297 of JAYEVI010000050.1, read as the reverse complement.
CCGAAAAGTAGGTGTTGTAATTTCTTATTCTTTTGTCTTTAAGGCTCAAGTATCACAATGGAAGGAAAATGAGAAAAATGTACACTAAGAAATGCGACTATAACGGTCTAAATAAAAGTGTGATTTCTCGAAATAAATTTATCAGTATTGGGTTATAACAAGGCACGATATGGATGAGTTTTTCATTAGAAAAGAGTTATCACGACTATTGAGTGATATAAAATATACTCCCTCCAATCATAAAATAAAGTTGTTTTAAACATCAACATGGTTTCCAAAATATAATTTGGATCACTCATTTATTTTAAAATACATTTATAAAACCTAATAAAATTACAATAATTTGAAAGTACTTTTGAGACAAATATACACATATAATTTTAAATATGTCTAATCTAAATATTCAAAAGCTATTGATAACCAATGTTTATAATATTTGACTGCACATATTCTAAAAAGAATTTCTTTTATGATCAAAGGGTAGCATCTTACAATTAAATAACCCACGTTGATTGTTGCCAAATGAAAACAATAACAGTTTTTTACGAAAATTAATTGAATTTTATATGTTTGATTTGCGCCAAGATTCGTGCTCCCATCCACCTCCGTCTCCATCTCCCATGAAGATCCAGCTAGGCTCCCCATTGCCTTCTTTTGCGTCTGCCGCCACCACAGGTGTCTTCAATGGAGTTGCCGACATACGGTTAGGGTTCACCAGTTAGGGGTGGGGTTCACCGTAGCCACCGGGCTTAGAGGGATGCCAGGGTGGTGATCAACCAACGGTGATAATTATAATATCATAATGATGGTAATATGTTGTTGATGGAACATGTTAATGGAGAATAGAACAATTCGCATTCGTATCATGTGTACATTCATATTATTAATGCAAGTGATAGGGAATATTTAATGTGGAATTTAACTTGAGGAATTAATACTCGAGGTGCCGAGGACGGTTGTGCTGGAATATGGTAGATATATTTATTGAGATCAAGTCTACTGGAATTTGATATGCATGCATTTGTTTAACCCAGGCACAGCACAGGGCGGAATAGCTGGGTTTGTTTTGCAGGATCGGCTCTGCAGGCTGTTGACCCACATGATCAAATTGGAATTGATCTCATAAACAATCTGATCATGGCACATGACTCACACATGTGTGCTTGGGACTAATATATTTTAGACTCATAAAACTGGCCTGTCTGATTGTGGTTGGTGACATGGTTCAGGAGTCTCACGGGATACCGAAAACAGGTGGATCGCTTTATAACACCTGAAAGTGGAGTCTATAAATAGGTGCCTACCCTCTAGCCTCATTATGCATTGTGAGCGGCACCACGGATAAGGCAGAGGAATAGAGGGTAGACCGAAAGTCTTAGGGTTTAAAGAAAATCCAACAGATTCAACCTACCCCTTAAAAAGAATCTCGACCCCGAGATTAACTTGGTCCAAGGAGTAGGTTGGTAAAATCCCGCTGCAAATCTGACTCCTTTTCCCAAGTTGACTCCGCTACGGTATGATTTCTGCATTGGACTTTGCAAAATCAGATATTCTTGCACCACTTGTGCTTGAATATTTTCACTTGTCAACACACTATGAATACATTTCTTCATACTTTATATTAGCTCATGATCAGTCTTTACTATTATTTCTTGCCCTTCTGGACTGATCTGCATCACTGTTTTGGTCTCGCAATCTACTTTGGTTTTAAATTATATGCCATGAATTTTCTATACTCACATCACTACACCCAAAACAGAATTTCATCCTAATTCCAGGTGTTTGAATAACGAAATGCTTTTTCAAAAAAAACAAACGGCAACTGATTTCTTGTAACAAAATCCAAGGAAAGAAATGAATGCGTTGCTCTAGGATGAATTAAAATTAATGCATGCTTGGAGTGAACCGGGAACATATCAACAATGACATCATTTGCTCCGGCTGTATCCTCAGCAGAAATGTGATTCACCCTTGCGTGTAATATTGGTCTCAGTGTACCTCTGTCTCTTCCTGCCTGCACTCCTGTCGACGATCCTGCTGCCACTCCCACAGTTGTTCTTGGTATTCCTGTCGGTCTTGGTGCAGGGGGTCACACTTGCAGGTCTTGTTCATGAGAGAGTGAGAGTACGAAAAGAGATACAGTCATATGCAATTTTGGCAGGTATAGCTGAAGTCGGTACAGCATTTACTACAATTGACTTATAGACACTACCTTCAAAAGACACACCGTTTGAAACTAGTTACTATAGCAAAAATCACAAACAGCAAACCTAAAAGTATCGAGCCAATTGTATCCTTTTGGACTATTCACATAATTAATAAGCAATGATATAGACTACAAATAAAAATTTTCTCTACGTCGCCAAACTGAGGACTACATGGCTTACAATATGCTATCACTCTAGCCTGGAATGTTGTCAAGTTATTAATAGGGGATGGTTGTGACTCACATGGCGCCACGGAGTAGGATGGAAACGTAAAGGATATTTCGTTTTATCTAATGTTTATATAAGAGAAAACGTGAATGTGGTAAATAAAATCTGTATTTGACAATGTTCATATTCGTATTTATATCCGTATTTATTTTAAAAATATGGATTCCTATTCATATTTGGAAATATTTGTATTCATATTCGTATTTGAGACTATTCGATTATCCCTTTTCATCCTTGGGGATGATTGTAGCAAGCAATTTTTTGATGGACAAAGGTTCACAAATAAGAAGTGAAAATTATTTTACATAATTTTCAACTCTATCCGCTACACTGCTAACTCGTATAAACATGTCGTCATGTTACATAAATTTGTTCTATCGAGATTTATTACAAAACTATAAGGATATTCGTATTCGACCGAATTAAGTACATATTCGATTTGAATTCGTATTTCTTACAACATTTTTGTATTTATTTTAAAAATATAGATTCGTACTCATTCTTATTTTAAAATATAGATTCATATTTATTTAAACAAAATATAAATTCGTGTGATAATGCTATCACTGGCCTTCCAGATCCATCGGTTGCTATCGTCGAGCACGCCTCTCAGATCCAACAGTCGCCATCGCGAGCGCCCTTCTCCCGGATCCACCGGCCGCCTCACGGTTCCCACCTGTTTGGCTGTCGTCTTGAATTGGAATCGCTTCGCTGCACCGTTCGTGTAGCGAAAAATCTTGGTGGGAGGGGCGAAAGGAGATGGGGTGGCGGCAGTGGGGAGATGCCCGGTGGCTACCGAGGACGGAGATGGGAGATGTGGTAGTTGCGGCGGGAAGATGCCCAGTGGCCGACGAGGAGGGAGAGGGGAGATGAGGTGACGGGTCAGTGGGGTACAGCGATCTGCAAGGGAGAGAGAGCGTGGGAGAGAGATCTGGAGAAAATGAGAGAAGAGAATAACCGAAGGTGGAAGCGGAGAGGATGGGCAGTTCGATAGCGCGAGAGAGAGGGACGGGCATCAGACAGATGGTCAAGATTTCTGTGTTCAATTGAACGACTGCGAAGAGAGGAGAAAGAATACACCGTCGACCACTAACTCATATTTTTATGGGATAGAAATATCTCTACTTTTGAACAGAGCCAGCCCGTTGCATGCTACATGTGATAATTATAAAATACTACTACAGAACCACATGTATATCTCCTTGGCGGAATCAACCACGTTATAGACGTGGACGATACTGGCCATTACTAAATGTCATCTAGCCCCTAACGACGAAAATTATTGTGCCACGTAGATCATGCCACCAACCATAGTACGTGTACGATATCTTGCAATTAATTAGGAGACAGTAAAGAGCTTGATTCATTGACAACAATTTTTGAAAGCTACCTCTCTATTTCACTTGTGAAACATCTGCCCTATGCAGAAACCACATAATATGCTCTGCAGTTCCATTTTAGCAGTGCTATACTTGCTCTGTAAGTACCCTTTTTTCCATTTTATCTTAGTTTGCAACTTGTTTTATAATGTTACAGTTTTGGAGTATGACATATATTTCAGCATCACACTAAATTATAAATTGAATTTAATATGAATAAAGAGGGATCATAAGTAAGTTTAAACTAAGAAATACATCAAATAGCAGTATTACGAACCATAAAGAACTAAGAAAAATAATAAATTATCTAATTATTACAATAGAATATTCTAAATTGTTTATGATCATAAGTGATGAATTTCTAGATTGAGTGAAGAGCTATAAAAATGTAATTATTCTATGTTCTACTTTATACAGTGCATATCACTTTTAATGATCATTTAAAATAACAAATAAGAAAGGGGAGGGCATGACTCAGTAACTACACAACGTGCAGCGTGGGGCCAGGTGTTTTGTCCTACACTGCTATTTTGTGCTATTTTTCTTGATTGATGCTACATGAAGAAGTGTACACGGAGTACACGTCAGGCGATTGCTACACATCAACTTCGTCGCCATTCCTTATCTCTAGTGTTGATTAATTCTTTGTTGTACACCTATTCGGGACTGTGTTGCAGAAAATTATTACAATAATAGTTTAAATTTAGAGTGAAATGAGTTGAGATGACATTTTAAACTGTGTGTTGGGCTGGGTGTTACAAGTGCTCACGGTGTCTTGGGCACATCTACCCCTTTGGACACTTCAGAGAAAGAGTAACTACCAATAGAAGCGATTTTGGGATGGTTTTGCATTGTTTTTTCTTATATAGCCTTCATCTTCTAACAACGATACTGATACTAGCTCGCCGACACCTTTGTTATCCCGTCGATATCTAAAATAATTGCTCTTCCAACCAAACTTATATCACGATTGTCATTTACTTCAAAAATAGTTTCCTTAAAGAATGTAAATACATTAATGTCTAGTATTTTAGGTAGTTCACATCTAGTTAATATTTTTTAGAAGTGAGTTATGTTTTTGGCATTGGTTGTGCTTAAAGATACGTGTGATACAGCTATTCCATGTTGATATGATGGACAAAAAATTACTTATCTCTACTATTATATAAAGAGGAGTTGGTGGTCGTCGGTGCGTTCTCCTCTCCCCTCTCTACAACCATCCGATTTGATCTAAACCATTCGTCTCTCTCCTCCTCCTCTCTCTCTCTCAGGATACAACCGCTCACACCTCCACTTTCCCCATCTCGCGCATTTTGGCCACCCTTCTCTCTCTGTCACCTGCTCTCCAGTATCTGATGTATGAAGTTGGCCAGACAGTAAGTTCCGTCTCACCATTTTTATGACTCCATTGCAATGCATGGGTCTCTAACTAGTTACTAATAAAGAATCAGTTGCGCCAAATGAATGCACACCCTTTCCTAGATTTATCAAAATTTCTAGAATTTTCCATCCAGATTCTAATCCACCAAACTATTTGAACCATGCAAACATTACTGAAATTGTGATGTTGTAGGGGTGGCCCCTACCTAAGCCCAGCCGGCCTGTTAGAAGGCTGTAAGGCCCAAAATGGGACATGTATAATGACATAAGTGCCCCTAAAAGGGATACTCAAATGTAAGGGTACTATTGCAAAAACACTACCCATAAGGATATATATACACGACACAGGCCATGGAGGAAAACCCTAAGCACTTGCTCACCTAACTCTCCACTACCATACTCTCTCTCTGTTTGGTCTGTAGCCACAACAGTTGGCGCCGTCCGTGGGGAGGACAAGAGCAAGCCTCAAGATCTGAAGAAGGATGTCACCGAAGAAGCCTTCATCGTCGGCGGCGAAGAAGAAGAAGGCGGGCGCGACAGAGTCTCGCGTCAGCACTAGGGCTTCGGCGTCGGCAGTCGCGGGCGTGGACGGCGACGCGGGCGCGACAGTCACGAACATCGGCGTTCATGACACGACGATCGACCCCGCCACCGCTGCCACGTTGGCACGGCCACCGTCTCCCCACCCAGTGCGAGAGTGACGAGCGGTCCCGGCGGCAACGCGAGCCCCGTCATCGACTCTGGCGTCCATCACGACAAAGGTGACACGGACCCACGGGAGTTCGTGCGGGTGTACGAGACCGCCATCGAAGCTGCCGGCGGAGATGACACCACGAAGGCAAAGGAGCTCCCCCTCGCGTTGCAGGGAGTGGCACTCTCTTGGTTTTTCACCATCGAGCCAAACTCCATCTACACGTGGGAGCAGATCCGCGACTGGCTCTACAACAACTTCTAGGGGAACTACGTCGAGCGCGTCAACGCGGATCAGCTCTTCGCGGTCAAGCAAAAACCCTCGGAGAAGCTCCGGGAGTATTTCAAGCGCTTCGCAAAGGTCCGCTGCCAGGTCAAGGACGTCAACGAAAGAACCATCATCAACGCAGCGGTACAAGGTCTTCGCCCGGGGTCGCTGGCCGAATATAACGCGCGGAAGCCAATCAAGACGGTGACGAAACTCTTCGACAAGATGGAAGAGTACGCCAGAGCAGAAGAGGACGCGTGGCGGCGCAAGGGTGATGACTCCGATACCAACCAGGCGGAGGGCTCGGCAAAGAACGAAGGTTCGCCGAAGGAAGGCTCCTCGAAAGGCAAGTGCAAACAGGAGCCATCGAAGGACACCTCCGAGCGCAAAGATGCCCAGCACAAGGACTCATCAGGCGACAAGCCTAAGCGCGGCCAGCAGAAGTCTCAGAGGGCCCATTATGTCTTTGACATTGAGGGCGGGTCCGAGGACAACGCCCCCGCAAGCCGCGGCGGCAGGGCTCGCCGGGTCGGGGGTGGGGTCCTGATGATGGGGCTCGCGCGGAGTATGACGACCAGCACCATGGCCGATGGTGCGAGGTACATGGCCGGGGCAGCCATGACAAGCGCGCATGCACCACCATCGCGGCACTTCGACAGAGCGTCACTAGGGAAAGAAGCCTTGAGGTGCGGCCGCCCGTCGTGGCTCACGTTCAGCAACCCCTGGAAGGCCTCATGCGGATCCAGGATCAAGGGATGTAGCCTTAGGAGGGCCCCCTGCTGATTCAAGCTCACGTGCAGCAACCTCAGGAGGGCCCCCCTGTAGATACAAGCCCCGGAGGGAGCCCAGCGCAGGGTCATAAACATCATCTCCGGGGGCTCCTCGCTGGAGTTCGCTTCGGCACGACAGTGGAGGCCTATGTGAGGAGGCTACACTATGTGGCGGCACACCCGGCGTAGACACCGCCGGGTTGGGCGCAGCACGAAAGCACCTTCACATCCGCTGACACCGAGGACGTGGAGTTCCCCCAACAAGACCCCCTGGTCGTCCAGGTTGTCATCGCGCGATGCGACGTTAGACGCGTCTTGGTCAATGGAGGGAGCTCCGCGAACGTCTTGTTCGCAGCGGCCTTCGACCAGATGGGGATCCCCCGAAGTCACTTGGGTCTCTCGGGAATCCCACTACAGGGCTTCAGAGGTCAACCCCTATGGGCGCTGGGTCAGGTATGCCTGTAGGTCTCTTTTGGAAGGGACGACAACGTGAGGAGCGAAGACATCACGTTCCACATCGTCGACATCTTGTACCCCAACAACGCCATACTGGGGCGGCCAACTCTCAACTCCTTCGGGGCAGTGCCACATCATGGCTTCCTGTGCTTGAAGCTCCTGGGTCTGCGGGCTATCATCACCGCCCATGGCGACCAGGAGATGGCCCGACGCATAGAGCTCGGCACCGAGGCCCGTACCACGAGGCCCAGCGGGGCCCCTAGGCCGGGAACACCAACGCGTTCGCGTGCGCACTCTCCGTGAGTATAAACAAAGATACACGTTTGCGCGCGCACTCTCTGTGAGTATAAACAAAGACACGCGTTCGCGCACGCACTCTCTGTGAGTATAAACAAAGATGTGCCGGGGGACATCTTTGCACGCACTCTACAGAGTATAAATAAGACGCAGCGTCGAGCCTTGCCTCCGTGCGCACTCTACGGAGTATAAATAAGACGCAGCGTCGAGGCTTACCTCCGTTCGCACTCTACAGAGTATAATTAAGATGCAGCGTTGAGGCATACCTCCGTGCGCACTCTACGGAGTATAAATAAGACGCGGATGTCATTCCTACACACTCTACTAAGTATAAACAAGACGCGGAGGTTCCCGCGCACACATGGGCGTTATCCCCATGCGTACTCTTCGGAGTATAAATAAGGTGTGGTTGATGGTCCCACGTACTCTGCGGAGTATAAATAAGACGCGGATGTTGTCCCTGCGCACTCTACTGAGTATAAACAAGACACGGAGGTTCCCGCGCACGCATGGGCGTTATCCCCATGCGTACTCTTCGGAGTATAAATAAGGCGTAGTTGAAGGTCCCATGCACTCTTCGGAGTATAAATAAGGCATGGTTGATGGTCTCACGCACTCTATGGAGTACGAATAAGATGCGGATGTTGTCTCTGTGCACCCCGTGGAGATGCACAAGACGCAGCAGAGGCTTGCCTCCGCGCGCGTTCCGTGGAGCACCGATAAGGCTCAGTAGAGGCTTACCCCCACACGCTTCCCGGGGAGCACAAGTTGGGCGCATGGACGCTGTCTTGGCGTCTGTGATATTCCAGTATCACAGACGGTTTTATAATAAAAACCATATGTGATAATCTGGAATATCACAGACGGTTTTTATTATAAAACCGTCTGTGATATTCCAGTATCACAGATGGTTCAGCGGTAAGAACCGTCTGTGATACTCCTTTTTCCCGCCACAAATACCACAGACGGCCTCCAAATGAAAACCATCTGTAATAGTGTACATCACAGACGGTTTCACAAAACCGTCTGTGATTTGGTGTCTATTATTAGGCTTTCTGTAGTAGTGACAAAATCTTAAGAGAAAACCCAGTCAGATCCGTAACAACGTGCAGATGGCACAACTTGTATTAACTGATATTAGGTACTAACTCAAACAAAATATTGACCCATAAAGTTAATGTTCGATGAAATAAATTTTAAATGGCATTAATCTCTACAAGGAAATTACTGCATGGTATACCAATGTACCCAGGGCCTGTTCTTTTTGGCTGCGGCTTTTGGCTTTTGGCTGAAATTTTTGAATTTTGGCTGTTTACAGTACAGATTACGGAGAGATCGATACTCACTTGCGATTTTGGCTGGTACAGATGTTGGGCTTTTAACATGTACTACGTTTAACTTGTAGACCCCGTCGTGAGAAAATACTCCGTTTAAAAGTTAGGCATCAGAGCGGCCGCGAAAGTCAAGCGGCTTGTTGCTCGCGAGCAGCCCCACCCAAATCAATATGAATAGTCCACACCAAAGTCTTATGCTGGACACTATGAAAAGCCAAAAGACTTATATTTGTGCATAGAGGTCATCGGACCTAGAAAATTAATTCTGAATCCTACATGTGTACCGTACTAGTCTTGTAATCGGTGATTAGCACATGCATATAACATCGTTGTGTCACGTCCATACACGAGTGAATAGAACATAGCAAAGATATAATATTACGCAGTTGTATCAAGTTTTATACAAATAGGCTAATCGGGCAAACAGTTCGCTTAGGAAAGAACTTGCGAAGTGAAATAAACGACAATTAAAGACAAAAGGGCCATCGTGGTATGCCAGAACCCACGGGGCAACTAAGTGACTAACAAGGTCAATGCCTCCGTATTTGACATGATCATCACCAAATCCCACAGCATAAAATAACCAACCGAGTGATCCTCTTCGTCTTGCTCTGATATTTGTTGAACATGTAATTGTGAGTACAAATTGTACCCCGCAAGGCTTTAAGGCAACATTAATAATATACGTGTAACATACCAATTTTCAGAGTCTTTTTAAAGTCTTTTAGCCAAAATAGCATTTTTCAAAATTCTCAGGATTTCCTTGAATTAATTTAAATGTAAAAAGAAAATTTCAAAATTAAAATGATTTAAAGTGAATAATCTAAACATCAATTAAAAACAAAAGTAATTTATTTAATAGTAATACTCATTTAATGGTTTCAATTGATAGCAATTGTAGTGGATGACATTTTAGGTTTTTGTTAAGCAGGAGTATTATAACTATATTACTTTGAAACACATAAAAGAAAATAGAAACTAAATTACAACACAAATCATGACAACGAAATTTATTAGCCAAGGATACAGCACAGCTAGATGAGCACATTCTCGAAAGAAAATGGCATCGAAGCCACCATTATTGAAAAAAAGAAAGAAAAAGACGCAAATAAGACGGCACACTGGTTTGGATGTGAAATCCAATTATTGAAGTCCAAACAACAACATGGCCTTGGCTTCCATGTGAAGGCCCCATGCATGCACTTTCTTAAGCAACAACCATGGGAGTGTCAACATCCTTGGTGCAGAAACGGTTGCATGCATTGTTACAACGTTCCACGGCATCATTCGCTCCCTCACTGCCAACAACTGACACCAAAAATTTGCATTAGAGGCAGCACCTTTGTTAAGGAGCAAGTTGTAAGAAGCTAGCAAACGGTAAATATCTGCTTAGGGATAGATCTAATTTTGCTATGTGTGTCCCTTTCGCTGCTAGTCGCATCCCCTCACGGTGGCCACTGCTGTGGCCTCGTTTTTTTGGTTTTGGTTGGTTTTTCGTTTTGGTTTTTTGAAAACCAAAATAAATTGAATGTTTTTTTTGAGTGGATTTTTTAAACGATTTTCAAAGTCTAAAACCATGTACACTATTCGTTGCCTTATTGAAAAACAAAGAAAAACTATAAGCTATAATAAAAATACCTAACCGCTGCAGTCCAAAAAAACCCTAAAACGCAAGCTATGCAACTACTTGAGTACTGTACTCAGCTTCTTGGTGGATATGTATGGTGTACATAATTTAGACTCTCAATATGTTCTAAATTTAAAACATTTTACTTTTGAGGAAAGCATTTTAGTCCTTCCTTAGGTTTGTTTTGCCCAAGTTGCTATAAGCAGGAAATAGGAAGTACCTCCTTGCCCATCTGAAAATCTTCACAGATACTCCTTCCATTCCAAATTAAATGTCATTCTAGCTTAATTTTTCTTATTCTAAGTACATATCAATCTGCGATTTTGAGATAACTTTGTTCCAAATTTTCCTTTCTATACCCCTCCCATTCATTATCATGGTTATTTCCAGAGTCATTTGTATTTTGCAGTAAAGTAACAAACAAAATACAAGAGCAGTAAGTGATTTAATGGAAGTGCATAATGCAATCTTTTGTATATGCTCCTGGTTGTTGTGCAAAATCCCGGAATAATATATGACTTTTAAATTCTGATTGTTCGTAAGATAGAAAGTATGAGAAGAGATACAGTCGTATGCAATTTTGATTGGTATAGCTGAAGTTGGTACAATATTTACTACAATTAACTTATAGACCCTATCTTTAAAAGACACACCGTTTGAAGCTAGTTACTATAACAAAAGTCACAAACAGAGAACCTAAAAGTATCCAGCAAATTGTATCCCTTTGGACAATTTACATAATTAATAAGCAACGATATAAACTACTAATAAAATTTTCTCTACGTCGCTAATGTGAGGACTACATGGCTTAAAATATGTTATCACTCCAGTTTGGAAAGTTGTCAAGCTCTTAACAGGGGATGGTTATGACTTACAAGGCGCCACGGAGTAGGATGGAAACGGTAAAGGATGTTTCATTTTATCCGATATTTATATATGAGAAAACGTAAATGTGATAAGTAAAATCTATATTTAGGAATGTTCATATTTGTATTTATATTTGTATTCATTTTAAAAATATGGATTCGTATTCATATTTAAAAATATTTGTATTCATATTCGTATTTGAGACTATTCGATCCGTTTTCATCCTTGGCGACTTCCCTGCGGATGATTGTAGGAAGCAATTTTTTGATGAACCAAAGTTCGCAAATAAGAAGTGCAAATTATTTTACGTAATTTTCAACACAATCCGCTACACTGCTAACTCGTATAGACATATAGTCATGTTACATCAATTTGTTCTACCGAGATTTGTTATAAAACTTTAAGGATATTCGCATTCGACCGAATTAAGTACATATTCGATGTGAATTTGTATTTCTTACGACATTTTTGTATTTATTTTAAAAATATAGATTCGTATTTATACTCATTTTAAAATATAGATTCAAATTTATTTTAAAAAATATGAATTTGTATTCGTATTTGAGACTCTTATATTCGTATTGATGTGTTTCTGATCCCTACGAAGGAGATAGAGGAGACCTTGGGGCGGTCTCTCTCCACGCATCTTCAGTTAATTTCCTTGCATGCATGCAACAGCTTAAGTCAATTTCCACCTCCTTGTGCTAGGCCTAACATGCAGCGACGGCATGCGTCGTCCGTCAGCAATCTCGCCTGGTATTACTGGTCATGTCCATATCGAGCTTGCGTACAGCCATTCATCCGTACATACCAATGCCTAAGTAATTAATTAAGAGCCCTTTGTCTCCTAAAGAAGTCAACAATTAATTCCTCTTTACTCAGATCAAACTCATTTCATTTCGAACTGGTTTCATATTGAGCTTGGTTTGATTTATACATCGACTCAACATCAACTTGAAGGGAAACGTCTGACCAGTTCTCATAAATAGGTTGGGTTCTCCTTTTTGGAACTGCAAAACGTTTGCATAATGAGATGCATTTAAATGTAAGTCTGGCTCAATATCTACCTTACTACAACATGACATCGTACTTTGACTGAATATATGCATATGCATGTGTCTCAAATATTTAAACTTTATTATGTTTCATAAAAAGTACGATTATAACTCTACATGTGATTGCCCTTAATATATGGAAATGAAAAAAATCACAATATTTATTCTCATATTTGTGAGATTTTTTAAATACAAAATCTTAAGAGAAAACCCAGTCAGATCCGTAACAACGTGCAGATGGCACAACTTGTACTAACTGATATTAGGTACTAACTCAAACACAATATTGACCCATAAAGTTAATGTTCGATGAAAGAAATTTTAAATGGCATTAATCTCTACAAGGAAATTACTGCATGGTATACCAATGTACCCAGTCCAAATCAATATGAACAGTCCACAGTCAAAGTCTTACACTGGACACTATGAAAAGCCGAAAGGACTTATATTTGTACATAGAGGCTGTCGGAACTAGAAAATTAACTCTGAATCCTACATGTGTATCGTACTAGTCTTGTAATTGGTGATTAGCACATGCATATAACATCGTTGCATCACGTCCATACACGAGTGAATAGAACAGAGCAGCATATAATATTAAGTAGTTGTACCAAGTTTTATACAAATAGGCTAATCGGGCAAATAGTTCACTTAAGAAAGAACTTGCAGTGGAAATAAACGACAATTAAAGACAAAAGGGCCATCGTGGTATGCCAGAACCCACAGGGCAACTAACAAGGTCAATGCCTCCGTATTCGGCATGATCATCACAAAATCCCACGGCATAAAATAACCAACCGAGTGATCCTCTTCGTCTTGCTCTGATATTTGTTCAACAAGTAATTGTGAGTACAAATTGTACCCCGCAAGACTTTAAGGCAACATTCAGAATATACGTGTAAAATACCAATTTTCAAAGTCTTTTTAAAGTGCTTTAGCCAAAATAGCATTTTTCAAAATTCTTAGGATTTCCTTGAATTAATTAAAATGTAAAATGAAAATTTCAAAATTAAAATGATTTAATGTGAATAATCTAACATCAATTAAATCCAAAAGTAATTTATTTAATGGCAATACTCATTTAATGGTTTAACTTGATAGCAATTGTAGTGGATGACATTTTAGGTTTTTATTAAGCCGGAGTACTATAACTATATTACTTTGAAACACATAAAAGAAAATAGAAACTAAATAACAACACAAATCGTGACAACGAAATTTATTAGCCAAGGATACAACACAGCTAGACGAGCACATTCTCAAAAGAAAATGGCATCGAAGCCACCATTATTGAAAAAAAGAAAGAAAAAGATGCAAATAAGACGGCACACTGGTTTGGATGTGAAATCCAATTATTGAGGTCCAAACAACAACATGGCCTTGGCTTCCATGTGAAGGCCTCATGCATGCACTTTCTTAAGCAACAACCATGGGAGCGTCAACATCCTTGGTGCAGAAACGGTCGCATGCATTGTTACAGCGTTCCACGGCATCATTCGCTTCCTCGCTGCCAATAGCTGACACCAAAATAATTTGCATTAGAGGCAAAACCTTTGTTAAGGAGCAAGTTGTAAGAAGCTAGTAAACGGTAATAAATTTGACTTACAAGCATTTATGTTGTTGCACACGGAGGACGTACATCCCAACTTGCAAAAGTCAACGACATCTGCTTTACCTGCCAAAACATCTAATATTAAAAGGGAATTTCTTGATTGTGACAAAATAATAAAAGGAGTGGGTTCATTTACCAAAGTATGGGTAAGGGGGCTTGCATTTGTTTGATTTTTGATGTATGCAACCAGAGAGTTTTGCACAGGTTTCCCTAGATGCACCCGTAAGACGACAAGTGTTATATATATTTCTTGCTGATATGGTTGGGCAGCAGCTCTTTGCATCCACTTGGATATTCTCAAGAATTAGACCCAGTATGAGTACACTGATAAGCACACTCTTAAAACCTTTGCCTTCCATACTCTTCCTAGCTATGTGATTTTTTTTCTCACGGAACAAGGAGAAACGGCTGCTATTGAAGTGGCAAACCGAGACCAGCATGCCATCTATTTATAAAGGCATTTGTGGAACGCTACGTACACGTGATAATTATCAAATACAAATACAGATCCACACGCCTCCTCTTCATGATATGGACGATAGGACTCAGCCCCGTTACACACGCGGACGGCATTGGTAATTTCTGGCCCCTAGGAACCAAAACTACTGTGGCATGCACGCACATGATGTCACCAACCCACCAGCCATAGTACGTGCATGATATCTTGCAATTAATTAGGGATGCCTAACCATTAATTAGCACCATATGACACTAACCAGCAAGCTTCTTCCAGCGCCTTTAGATATTTTTAAAATTGGGATTTTTTTTAAAAAAACAATACACCAATAAGCCAGGAGATTTGTCAAAAACCCACCCATATCTCGAATATTGTCAATCATACTCCTGCAAGTTTTATGTTATTTGAAATCGTCCACAAGCATCTATTTATATGGGCACGGTTCTAAATAGATTCTGATTTTTGGCTTTTAGAAGACGGCTTTTGAATGTACAGGTTTCTATAAGCTATATTTGTCAGAGTTACTGCAGGAGCCACTTCGAATGTGGTGGCTTCAAAACACACGTGTCTTCTATTCTCTCAATCTCTCTCACAATCAGTCAAAAACCACAACCAAAAATCAAAATCCGTATCAACTTTGAACAGGGCCATAGTCTGTTGCATGCTACAAGTGATAATGATAAAATACTACAACAGAACCACACGCATCATCTCCTTGACAGAATCAACCCATTATACACGTGGACTGATCGGCCATTACTAATCTTCTAGCCCCTAAGGACCAAAATTATTGTGCCATGTAGACCATGCCACCAACCATAGTACGTGTACGATATCTTGCAATTAATTAGGGGCCTCTATGGAGCTTGATTCATTGGCAACAATTTCGAGAGCTACCTTCTGCTTCACTTGTGAAATCTCACCTTGCAGAAAATAGTGTTGCGAAATAGCCTTCAACTCGTCTCGGTCCCTGTTAAGATTTAGCATGGCACCATTTCTCGGTATGTGTTAGCTAGATGCATTTCTAGATCTGCCCAGCTTAATGTGCTGTCTGTTGAAGTGCTGATCAAGAGCGACTGAAACTTGATGACGTTAAGAAGTCTAAGCGCAAGTGTAGTAGCCATAACTTGTTTTATAAAGTTGGTGGGGACATAGTTGAAATGACATATCAACAAAGACTATAGAAAGAAAATTACATGTAAAGAGCTTCATTTAGATTCCCATACAAAATATAAATATTGATAAGTAAGTCTGTATTGATTTCTGTCCACATTTCTATCTGTTTATGTTCACGTAGTTACGTTCTTTCTGAATGTATGTCATCTTCTAGCCCCTAACGACGAAAATTATTGTGCCACGTAGATCACGCCACCTACCATAGTACGTGTACGATATCTTGCAATTAATTAGGAGGCGGTAAGGAGCTTGATTCATTGACAGCAATTTCTGAAAGGTACCTATCTATTTCACTTGTGAAACATCAGTCCTATGCAGAAACCACAAAATATGCTCTGCAGTTCCATTTTACCAGTGTTATACTTGCTCTGTAAGTACCCTTTTTTTCCATTTTACCACAAAATTGTTTATTATCATAAGTGATGAATTTCTAGATTAAGTGAAGAGCTATACAAAAATATAATTATTCCATGTTCTACTTTATACAGTGCATATCGCTTTTAACGATCATCTAATATAACAAATAAGAAAGGGGAGGGCATGGCTCAGTAACTACACAACGTGCAGCTTGGGGCTAGGTGTTTTGTCCTACATACATGCAACGTGGCACCCACGTGATGATGGAATTCAACCATGCGTTGAACCGGCCTACACTGCTATTTTGTGCTATTTTCTTGATTGATGCTACATGAAGAAGTGTACACGGAGTACACGTCAGGCCATTAATTGCTGCACATCAACTTTGTCGCCATTCCTCATCTCTAGTGTTGATTAATTCTTTGTTGTACACCTATTCAGGATTATGTTGCAGAAAATTATTATAATAATAGTTTAAATTTAGGGTGAAATGAGTTGAGATGACATTCTGAACTGTGTGTTGGGCTAGGTGTACTTACAATAGAAGCGATTTTGGGATTTTGGGATTGTTGTACACCTACCCCTTTGGACACTTCAGAGAATGAGTATCTTACAATAGAAGCGATTTTGGGATGGTTTTGCATTGTTTTTTCTTATATAGCCTTCATCTTCTAACAACGATACTGAGACTAGCTCGCCGACACCTTTGTTATCCCGTCGATATCTGAAATAATTGCTCTTCCAACCAAACATATATCACGATTGTCATTTACTTCAAAAACATTTTCCTTAAAGAATGTAAATACATTAGTGTCTAGCATTTTAGGTAATTCACATCTAGTTAATATTTTTTAGAAGTGAGTTATGTTTTTGGCATTGGTTGTGCTTAAAGATACGTGTGATGCAGCTATTCCATGTTGATATGATGGACGAAAAAATTACTTATCTCTACTATTATATAAATAGGAGTTAGTATTCCGTCTCATCATTTTTATGACTCTGTTACAACGTATGGGTCTCTAATTAGTTACTAATAAGGAATCAGTTGCACCAGATGAATGCACACCCTTTTCTAGATTTATCAAAATTTCTAGAATTTTCCATCTAGATTTTTATCCACCAAACTATTTGAACCATGCAAACATTGTTGAAATTGTGCCATGCACATGATTGCACCAAGCTGCCAACTGCCTCTGCTGCACTGGAGTTAGTGTCTACATAACGTAGAGGTTATAGGCATTGTTGTGCAATATCTATCACTCGATATACCCTTAGAGTTCCTACTTCTGGCTTTTGACTTTTAACTTCTTATGTTTTGTCTTTTTCTAGTGATATAGCTTTTTGGGCATTTTTTTGCCTTTTTCTCTTTTCCCTTATTCTTTTTCATCGTCCGTGATGATATAATATTTTTTATTTTAAAAAAAATTTAATTACACTTAAAACTTATCAGCAACTACACTGCATTTTCAACCACTACAATATAACATAACCAATAAGCCATTACTTTTAAGCCCAAATAAGCACCACCTAAGTAGAATACTGGGTTGTTGTTTTTGACAAAAACTCTGGTTGATATATTTGCCTACATGCACATAAATCAATTTAAAATTTAAAACTATAAAACGTTACACCGAAATACTTCGGCACCAAAATGTTCCGTTCCAAAAGGAAAATCGCTAATGCTACAGTGAAAAAGTGCTTGCCACAGTAATGAACAATGATTTGCAGTCCCCTCACCTGTTTGTGCTGTTCAACACTGTTCACCGGAGGCTTCCCGACGCTAAGAGCGTCCGCAATGGTAATAGCTAGTACTAGCTATATAGTCAGCTGACGTGGAGGTGAGAGACAAAAGCAAAGACTATTTTATACTGTTGGACCCATATGCTCCTCTCTCATGTTTTTGGACTACGTGAAATAGATCAGCTATTTGCTCGTCGCTAGTGACTACTCTCTCTCCTACTTTTTCCTTGCCACATCAGATCTAGCTAACTAAATAGCCAGCTGTTGGAGACGCCCTAACAGGATCCGCTTAGGGATAGATCTAATATTTTCTGTGTGTGTCCCTTTCACTGCTAGTCGCATCCTCTCACGGTGGGCACTGCTGTGGCCCCTTTTTTGGGTTTCGGTTGGTTTTTCGTTTTTGTTTTTTTGAAAACCGAAAAAATTGAAGGTTCTTTTATGTGGATTTTTTAAACGGCTTTCAGAGTCTAAAACTATGTACACTATTCGTTGTTTTCTTAAAAAACACAAAAAAAACTATAAGCTACAACAAAAAAGTAACTGCCTCAGTCCAAATGAACATCACCTATGTACGCCACGCTAGTTATGTAGCTACTTGAGTACCGTACTCAGCTTCCTGCTGGATAGGTGTAGTGTACACTTGAAAATAATTTAGCCTCTCAATATGTTCTTTATTTAAAACATTTACTTTTGAGGACAGCATTTTACCCTTCCTTTGTTTTTTCCCCAAGACGCTATAAGCAGGAAATATGAAGTACCGCCTTGCCCATCTGAAAATCTTCACAGATACTCCCTCCGTTCCAAATTAAATGTCATTCTAGCTTAATTTTTTTATTCTAAATACATATCAATCTGTGATTTTGAGATAACTTTGTTCCAAATTTTCCTTTCTATACCCCTCCCATTCATTATCATGGCTATTTCCAAAGTCATTTGTATTTTGCAGTAAAGTAACAAACAACGTGATAATTAACTTTTTATGCATAACGCAACGTACACGTGATAATTATCAAATACAAATACAGATCCACACGCCTCTTCTTCATGATATGGACGATAGGACTCAGCCCCGTTTCACACGTGGACGGCATCGGTAATTTCTGGCCCCTAGCAACCAAAACTACTGTGGCATGCATGCACATGATGTCACCAACCCACCAGCCATAGTACGTGCATGGTATCTTGCAATTAATTAGGGATGCCTAATCATTAATTAGCACCATATGACACTAACCAGCAAGCTTCTTCCAGCGCCTTTAGATATATTTAAAATTGGGGTTTTTCAAAAACACAATTCACCAACAAGCCGTGAAGTTTGTCAAAAACCCACCCGTATCTCGAATATTATCGATCATACCCCAGCAAGTTTTATGTTATTTGAAATCATCCATAAGCGTCTATTTATATAGGCACTGTTCTAAATAACTTTTGACTTTTGGCTTTTAAAAAACGACTTCTGAATGGAGTGATTTCTATAAGCCATTTGTCGGATTCTGCATCGCAGCTTACTTGAATGGAGTGGCTTCTCAATACAAGTGTATTCTACTCTCTCAATGTCTGTCACAATCACCCAAAAACCTCATCCAAAAATCAAAAACCGTATAACCTTTGAACGGGGCCTATAGTCTGTTGCATGCTACAAGTGATAATGATAAAATACTACTACAGAACCACATGTATCATCTTCTTTACAGAATCAACCCATTATACACGTGAACCGTACTGGCCATTCTAATCTTCTAGCCCCAAAGGACCAAAATTATTGTGCCATGTAGACCATGCCACCAACCGTGTACGATATGTTGCAATTAATTAGGGGCCTGTAAAGAGCTTGATTCGTCGACAACAATTTCCGAGAGCTACCTTTCTGTTTCACTTGTGAAACCTCAGTCCTTTGCAGAAACCACAAAATATGCTCTGCAGTTCCATTTTAGCAGTGCTATACTTGCTCTGTAAGTACCCTTTTTTGCATTTTATCTTAGTCTGCAACTTGTTTATAACGTTATAGTTTTGGAGTATGACTTGGCTAGCTAGAAGAATGGTGTTTTGGAGTATAATCTTATATTCACCTTAGTTTTAGAACTGAATAGAAAAAAAAATAGTTTTGCAGAAATATCTTTCAACTCGACTTAGTCCCGTGTTATCATCTGGCATGGTACCATTTCTCGGCATGTGTTAGGTAGATGCAGTCCTAGATCACCCGCTTAAAGTCTTGTCTTGTTGAAGTGCTGATCAAGATCAGACCTAGGAACTTGATGACGTTAAGAAGTCTAAGTGGCAATGCAGAAGTAGGCATAACATGTTTTATAAAGTTTGTGGGGACGTAATCGAAATGACATATTAAATAATAAATAAGTAAGATGAGGGCATGATTCAGTACCTACACAACGTGCAGCTTGGGGCTAGGTGTTTTGTCCTACATACATGCAACGTGGGACTCACGTGATGATGGAATTCAACCATGCGTTGGGTTTATACTACGTGCTATCTTTTAAGAATAAAACATTTTTTCGAGAATACCTCCTTGTTCTTGTGAAAGTGACTGACGTCATTCATTCGTCAGGTTGTACAAATCTAAAGTTATTTTTGACCCTACATCGTGATGATCGGGCACCATATGCCAAATAATATATTTAACTGGAAATGTGTTTTGATAATACTTAATTATGCTGGAATTAAATACAAATTTATACTTACACCGTATTATTTATACTTCTAGTGATATAGCTTTTTTGGGGGTTTTTTGTCTTTTTCTTTTTCGCCTTATTCTTTTTCACCGTCCGTGATGATATAATTTTTATTTTTTTAAATTTAATTACGCTGAAAAACTATTCAATTCGAATTCGATCCGTTTTCATCGTTGGCAACCTCCCTGAGGATGATTGTAGGAAGCAATTTTTTATGAAGCAAGGTCCACAAATAAGAAGTGAAAATTATTTTACATAAGTTTTAACTCTATCCGCTTCATCGCTAACTCGTAGACATGTAGTCATGTTACATAAATTTGTTCTACCAAGATTTGTAACAAAACTTTAAGGATATTCGCATTGGATCGAATTAAGTACATATTCGATTTGAATTCATATTTCTTACGATATTTTCGTATTTATTTTTAAAATATAGATTCGTATTTGTACTCATTTTAAAATTAATATGGATTATATTTATTTTTAAAAATATAAATTCTTGTTTATATTTGAGACTGTAAGATTCATATTCGATCTGTTCCTATATCCCTACTGAGGATGTAGAGGAGACCTTGGGGCGGTCTCTCTCCACACATCTTCAGTTAATTTCCTTGCATGCATGCAACAGCTTAAGTCAATTTCCACTTCCTTGTGCTAGGCCTACATGCTGCTACGGCATGCGTCGACCGTCAGCAATCTCGCCTGGTATTACTGGTCATGTCCATATCGAGCTTGCGTACAGCCATTCTTCCCACCGGATCATCCGTACATACCAATGCCTAAGAAATTAAGAGCCCTTTGTCCCCTAAAAAAGTCAAGACTTATTGTATCTGCTGTGTACGCTTTGAGATGTTACCATTCTGTGGTCTTAATGGTTCTATCTGCTGTGTACGCTTTGAGATGGTGCAGGTTGAAAGTATCGGTTGATGATTGTTGATATTTCTATACGAGGGAGATGCAGGCAGAGAAAAACCTGTAAATGATAGATAGAAGAAGCTAATATAGATTTTACGTTTTTGAGACTAAATTATGTAATTTCTTCTCACAACTTGATGTATTCGACATACCTGGTTACGGTTATATATGAACGATGTGATCATGTGAAGAATATATTTGAGACCATTTGCTTTGTTTAATGAGAAATATTTGTCTTTATGGCATGTTTATTCTTCCGTGATGTGTTATGGGTTGAATATACAAAAATTCATATGTATATTTTGAATATGTTGCATTCGGTCTAAAAATAGTGATGCTACGAACTGTAGATTATATCTCCTAGCAAATGATCATAGATGTTGCTATTGCTAACAAAAGGTGTTGCAGGTTGCTACGCTGCAACAATTGAATTTTTATATAACAACACGTATTATATGTTGCGGTAGACCAACCGTACGTAGCAAAACCAGATATAAAAACACTAGCTTATCAATTGTGTTGCTACGAGTGATAGCAACACATTTTTGAAGATACAACAACTCATACATGTGTATCTACAGCTTGTTCCTGTTATAGTGGGCGTGCATGTGATTTTAATGACAACTTCTCTCTTTGACCTTATTAATCTTCCATCTCGTGCCATTTATTAGTAAACCTTGAAACAAACTATTCTCTCTTTTATTTCAAATGCATTAATAGTCATTTCATGAACTATTCTCTGTGCCAACGCAAAGTATGTGTTATAAAAGAAGGAACAAATGGAGGGAGTAGATGTTTTAGGTCCTATCAATCAAACAAAGGAGTAAAGAAGAATGGCTATGGTAACTTTATTTAATAACTTATATATTATATTTTTTTCAAGTCTACTGCTATTGTGGGATGAGTATGTTGGGCACAAGTCCTAGAAATGTGTCGCAAAATGGTAAAGTAACAAGTAAAAAAATTGGAAGCTGGAGCCGATGTTTAACAACCGAGTGCAGATTGAAGTATACTTGATTCAAGGGGTTTTAAAAGGGATATGCACATTGAACCAGTCATGGTGAAGAGCAGATTACACAAGAAGTTAGTAATAATGACATCACGACGAAGTCAATGATATGCTGCGGATGATGTCGATTATGGTTTCGATTTGGATAGGTTACATGATGGCAATCTGGATCGGATGCTTCGATGCGAAGGAATCGTGATGAAAGAGAGTATGTTAAATTCTCCAAAGCCAAAACAAATGGAACGACTTCTCCAAAACATGCTCTCTAAAAATAGCAACCGCCAACTAGAAATCGGTCATACCATTACCCCGATCTGCCGTCCCAAAATCCACTCACAACAATGACCCATCAATCATATCGCCTTTTAGGTCGGTCCGACCGCTTCCTCTTAACGGTCTGACCGGTCCCCCAACTGGTCCGACCGTCAGCACTAGCAGCAAACCGAGTTTACTGGAACTATTAAAAAATTCAAATTTAACTTAACCAAAGCGTCAATTATTCATCACAAATATATCTTAGACCTAGTACATTGTCTCTCAACTTGTTTGCCATATTCACATCTAAAAAGTTATTTAGACTGTTTATGAGAGAGAGTATAGAACATGAGAAACTCGCATGCGGTTTTGACCAATATAAATAAAATCGCTACAGTGCGTACTACAATCAACTTGTAAAGCCTGTCTTAAAAAGACACTCCGTTTGAAAGTTAGTTATAATAGAAAAGCCGAAAAGTAGGTGTTGTAATTTCTTATTCTTTTGTCTTTAAGGCTCAAGTATCACAATGGAAGGAAAATGAGAAAAATGTACACTAAGAAATGCGACTATAACGGTCTAAATAAAAGTGTGATTTCTCGAAATAAATTTATCAGCGCTGGGTTATAACAAGGCACGATATGGATGAGTTTTTCATTAGAAAAGAGTTACTGCTGACTATTGAGTGATATAAAATATACTCCCTCCAATCACAAAATAAAGTTGTTTTAAACATCAACATGGTTTCCAAAATATAATTTGGATCACTCATTTATTTTAAAATACATTTATAAAACCTAATAAAATTACAATAATTTGAAAGTACTTTTGAGACAAATATACACATATAATTTTAAATATGTCTAATCTAAATATTCAAAAGCTATTGATAACCAATGTTTATAATATTTGATCGCATATTCTAAAAAGACTTTCTTTTATGATCAAAGGTAGCATCTTACAATTAAATAACCCACGTTGATTGTTGCCAAATGAAAACAATAACAGTTTTTACTGAAAATTAATTGAATTTTATATGTTTGATTTGCGCCAAGATTCGTGCTCCCATCCACCTCCATCTCCATCTCCCATGAAGATCCAGCTATGCTCCCCATTGTCTTGTTTTGCGTCTGCCACCACCACAGGTGTCTTCAATGGAGTTGCCGACATACGGTTAGGGTTCACCAGTTAGGGGTGGGGTTCACCGTAGCCACCGGGCTTAGAGGGATGCCAGGGTGGCGATCAACCAACGGTGATAATTATAATATCATAATGATGGTAATATGTTGTTGATGGAACATGTTAATGGAGAATAGAACAATTCGCATTCGTATCATGTGTACATTCATATTATTGATGCAAGTGATAGGGAATATTTAATGTGGAATTTAACTTGAGGAATTAATATTCGAGGTGCCGAGGACGGTTGTGCTGGAATATGGTAGACATATTTATTGAGATCAAGTCTACTGGAATTTGATATGCATGCATTTGTTTAACCCGGGCACAGCACAGGGTGGAATAGCTGGGTTTGTTTTGTAGGATCGGCTCTGCAGGCTGTTGACCCACATGATCAGATTGGAATTGATCTCATAAACAATCTGATCATGGCACATGACTCACACATGTGTGCTTGGGACTAATATATTTTAGACTCATAAAACTGGCCTGTCTGATCGTGGTTGGTGACATGGTTCAGGAGTCTCACGGGATACCGAA
This sequence comes from Dendrocalamus sinicus, assembly GCA_036346575.1. Classification (NCBI taxonomy): domain Eukaryota; kingdom Viridiplantae; phylum Streptophyta; class Magnoliopsida; order Poales; family Poaceae; genus Dendrocalamus; species Dendrocalamus sinicus. Next base: position 8,814 of record JAYEVI010000050.1, on the reverse strand, counting down.
AACAGGTGGATCGCTTTATAACACCTGGAAGTGGAGTCTATAAATAGGTCCCTACCCTCTAGCCTCATTATGCATTGTGAGCGGCACCACGGATAAGGCAGAGGAATAGAGGGTAGACCGAAAGTCTTAGGGTTTAAAGAAAATCCAACAGATTCAACCTACCCCCTTAAAAAGAATCTCGACCCCGAGATTAACTTGGTCTAAGGAGTAGGTTGGTAAAATCCCGCTGCAAATCTGACTCCTTTTCCCAAGTTGACTCCGCTATGGTATGATTTCTGCATTGGACTTTGCAAAATCAGATATTCTTGCACCACTTGTGCTTGAATATTTTCACTTGTCAACACACTATGAATACATTTCTTCATACTTTATATTAGCTCATGATCAGTCTTTACTATTATTTCTTGCCCTTCTGGACTGATCTGCATCACTGTTTTGGTCTCACAATCTACTTTGGTTTTGAATTATATGCCATGAATTTTCTATACTCACATCACTACACCCAAAACAGAATTTCATCCTAATTCCAGGTGTTTGAATAACGTAATGCTTTTGCAAAAAAACAAACGGCAACTGATTTCTTGTAACAAAATCCAAGGAAAGAAATGAATGCGTTGCTCTAGGATGAATTAAAATTAATGCATGCTTGGAGTGAACCGGGAACATACCAACAATGACATCATTTGCTCCAGCTGTATCCTCAGCAGAAATGTGATTCACCCTTGCCTGTAATATTGGTCTCAGTGTACCTCTGTCTCTTCCTGCTGCGCACTGCCGACGATCCCGCTGCCACTCCCACAGTTGTTCTTGTTGGTATTCCTGTCGGTCTTGGTGCAGGGGGTCACACTTGCAGGTCTTGTTCATGAGAGAGTGAGAGTACGAAAAGAGATACAGTTGTATGCAATTTTGGCAGGTATAGCTGAAGTCGGTATAGCGTTTACTACAATTGACTTATAGACACTACCTTCAAAAGACACACCGTTTGAAACTAGTTACTATAGCAAAAGTCACAAACAGGAAACCTAAAAGTATCGAGCCAATTGTATCCTTTTGGACTATTCACATAATTAATAAGCAATGATATAGACTACAAATAAAAATTTTCTCTCGTCATAAACCGAGGACTACATGGCTTACAATATGCTATCACTCTAGTCTGGAATGTTGTCAAGTTATTAACAGGGGATGGTTGTGACTCACATGGAGCCACGGAGTAGGATGGAAACGTAAAGGATATTTCGTTTTATCTAATGTTTATATAAGAGAAAATGTGAATGTGGTAAATAAAATCTGTATTTGACAATGTTCATATTTGTATTTATATCCGTATTCATTTTAAAAATATGGATGTGTATTCATATTTGGAAATATTTGTATTCATATTCGTATTTGAGACTATTCGATTATCCCTTTTCATCCTTGGGGATGATTGTAGGAAGCAATTTTTTGATGGACAAAGGTTCACAAATAAGAAGTGAAAATTATTTTACATAATTTTCAATTCTATCCGCTACACTGCTAACTCGTATAAACATGTCGTCATGTTACATAAATTTGTTCTATCGAGATTTATTACAAAACTATAAGGATATTCGTATTCGAATCGAATTAAGTACATATTCGATTTGAATTCGTATTTCTTACAACATTTTTGTATTTATTTTAAAAATATAGATTCGTATTCATTCTTATTTTAAAATATAGATTCATATTTATTTAAACAAAATATAAATTCGTGTGATAATGCTATCACTGGCCTTCCAGATCCATCGGTTGCTATCGTCGAGCACGCCTCTCAGATCCAACAGCTGCCATCCCGAGCGTCTTCTCCCGGATCCACCGGCCGCCTCACGGTTCCCACCTGTTTGGCTGTCGTCTTGAATTGGGAGGGGCGAAAGGAGATGGGGTGGCGGCAGTGGGGAGATGCCCGGTGGCTACCGAGGACGGAGATGGGAGATGTGGTAGTGGCGGCGGGAAGATGCCCAGTGGCCGACGAGGAGGGAGAGGGGAGATGAGGTGACGGGTCAGTGGGGTATAGTGATCTGCGAGGGAGAGAGAGCGTGGGAGAGAGATCTGGAGAAAATGAGAGAAGAGAATAACCGAAGGTGGAAGCGGAGAGGATGGGCAGTTCGATAGCGCGAGAGAGAGGGACGGGCATCAGACAGATGGTCAAGATTTCTGTGTTCAGATTGAACGACTGAGAAGAGAGGAGAAAGAATACACCGTCGATCACTAACTCATATTTTTATGGAATAGAAATATCTCTACTTTTGAACAGAGCCAGCCCGTTGCATGCTACATGTGATAATTATAAAATACTACTACAGAACCACATGTATATCTCCTTGGCGGAATCAACCACGTTATAGACGTGGACGATACTGGCCATTACTAAACACTACTACAGAAAGCCTAATAGTAGACGGCCAATCACAGACGGTTTGACAAAACCGTCTGTGACTAACACTAACACAGACGGTTTTAATTAGGACACCGTCTGTGTTGGCGGCGTCGGAGAAAACGAGTATCACAGACGGTTCTTAACTATGAACCATCTGTTATAATTTAGTATCGCAGATGGTCTGTATTAAAAACCGTCTGTGATGATCCCATATTATCGCAGACGGTTTTTAATTAAAAACCGTCTGTGATAAGATAGTTATCACAGACGGTTTTTAATTAAAAACCGTTTGCGATAATTCATAGACGGTTTTTTATTAAGAACCGTCTATGATAATGGTAGGCACTGCTCAGACCGCATCTGTCTTCATTTCGATCCTAGACGGTTTTTAAACATAAACCGTCTATGATACTCCTTTTTCCCGCCACAAATACCACAGACGGCCTCTAAATTAAAAGTCCGACAAACAGAGATTCCCAGATTTTAATTCAAGACAGATTTAATTCATTACAAAAGTTCGACAAACAGAGATTCCCAGATTTTAATTAAAGGCAAATTTAATTTATTACAAATCTAAGAGAAAAAGAGATTCCCATATTTTAATCTTCTGGGCTTCATATGCTTCTTCTTCAACTTCTGGAGTTGGAGGATCAGCCGCTGAGTTCTCGAATGTCGTGAAGATTATCCTTGCCCTCTCCGCTTCCTCCTCTAGCTTTGGGCAAATCATTAGCATGGCCCATAATCTCAAAGAGGATGGCATGATAAACCTCAACAGAATCGGCCGAGTCTGCTTGATCGGAAAGGTTATCTAGCACACTCTGCACTTCCGCAAGAGCTTCCTCCGCTTTGTGGACATTGTAGAGAAGAACAAGGCTGAGGGCAGTTTTCTTTTCGTGAGCAGCAACGAGACACCTCCGTCGACGGCGGATGATGAGGTCCAGTTGACGGACGATATTGGAAGCGAGTCGAGGAAGGAGAGCAGGGCGTGAGCGGAGGAGATGCTCCAGACGTAAATTGTTGGCCGCCTGTGTAAGGTTGCGGCCGAACAACTCATGATGGATAGATGAGAGGAAGGAGATGAACAAAATTTTAGATGTCATTGTTGAGAAATGTGGTGATGATCGAAGAAGATGAGGGAGAGGACAGTACGTTTAGATCGAAGAAATGGAATAGTGCGTGCAAATATAAGCATTATCACAAACGGTTCGTATACCCAAACATTAATGATATAGACGCTTCGTATAACGATCAACAGACGTTAATGGAAACACGCGCAAAACACGAAGCGTTCTGGCAATGGATCGAAATTTTGAAGCTTATGGCGACGGTTTTTATGAAAATCGCTCGTGATAATGTTATCACGCACGGTTTTGAGTTAAAACCGCTCTGTGATGTCCCTTTGTCTGTCATATTCTAGATCGAGGTTAATATATAAGTACACATTGCTTCTAATAACTTAACTACGTAACTACCGAGACAAGAGATCACAAATTAAAGGCAAATTTATTAATTTCAATTAGAGGCAAATTTATTACAAAAGTCGATGTAAAGAGTTTCCCATTGTATTCTTTTGGGCTTCGTAAGCTTCCTCTTCAACTTGGGGACTTGGAGGATCACCGCTAAATTCTCGAACGCGTTAAGATTGCCCTTGTCCTCGCACTTCCTCGTGCACTGGGCAAATGATCAGCAGATCCATAATGTCGTAGATGATAGCATAAAAGATTCCTCAAAATCTGCCGTTCGCTTGATCGGCAAGGCTATCCATCGATCTCTCAATGCGTGTAGAGCTTCTTCCGCATTGCGCACATTGTGGAGAAGAACCGGGTGAGGTCTTTCCCTTTCTTGAGCGGCACAGAGACGCCCCGTCGACGGCGGAGGATCAGTCAAGCCAGCGGATGCAAGAAAGTCGGGAAGGAGAGCAGGGCGGAGTGCGGAGAAGTCTGCTCCGGATGCAAATTGCTGGCGCTCGTGTAAGGTTCTGGCCGAACAATTCGTGATGAACAGATGAGAGGAAGGAGATGATCACAAGAACAGTAGTAGAAGCCATGTTGTATTGTATATTGTATTGTACATACGTAGAAGAGACCTGGATTAGGCGCGCATATTTAACCTTTAGCACAGACGGTTCGTATACCCAAACATTAATGATATAGACGCTTCGTATACACAAACGTTAACTAGACGATCGAAACACGAAGCGTTCTGGCATCGAAACACGCGCGAAGCGTTCTGGTATGAAGCTTATGACAGACGGTTTATACGGGTAACCGTCTGTGATATTGTCACAGTCGGTTATTAACACGAACCGCTCGTGATAATGGAGATATCACGACGGTTCGTATTAAGAACGATCTGTGAAGTTTCACGACGGTTCTTAATTCAAACTGTCTGTGATAATCACAGGTCACCAATAATTGTTGACCAATAATTGGTGTATACCAGATTTCGATCTCGACCGTCCATTCTCTCCACATGGAATGGCAGCAACAGCTTCCTCCCACTACTCACCCCTTATTAATAACCCCATCTACCTTTCCAGCGGTACTAGTCACGCGTGAGTTCATCCACTATCTAGCTTCCTTCATGCATCTCCCCTCCGCTATGAGCTAGCGCCTCCGTCGCGGCACGGCGGGCGGCTGGACAACACACTCTTACCGTAAGTGTCGTAAGTGTGTCTTTGTTCAGACGCACCGTCGTGCCATGAAGGGTTCGTTAGCTGTAATAGATTTGAATGTCTTGTTGTGCTTGCCTGTGTATTTGATTGTTTTCAGAGGGTATGGGTAACATTATTTTATTTGCTTGCTTGCCTCTGTATTTGCATGTTCCTCGACGATGCCGACTCTGCGGAGATGTGATGTCCACTCCAACAATCCTTCTTTTCCTGCAAAATTCAAGGCAATTTTATTACAAAAGTTCAAAAAAGACATTCCCATTCTTGGTGAGCGGCGACATAGCGACTTCTTGGTGGCGACTATCCATCTGCCTCTTTCCACTCCTTTTCTTCATCTCGGTCTCGGATCACATACGCGATGCGATGATTCATAGTAGATGAATCGCCGCTCTTGGCGTCGTGATACTGAGACCGAGATGTAGAAAAGGAGTGGGAAGAAGCGATGGATAGTCGCCATCGAGAAGTCACGCTGCTCAATGAAGAATCTGGAAATGTCTTTTCTTTGCACTATTGTAATAAAATTGCTTTGAATTTTGTTGGAAAGATGAATCTGTTGTCGGGCATGATCGCCAACTTTCGAAGCATATATAGCATAGCATTGAGGCACATCCGAGGCTCGCAATCGTGTCTTGAGAATGCCAGAGCCGACCTTCGATGTGGCAGCCACATCCAAGACCAGCTCTTGGCATTCCTTAGACACAGCAGAGGCCTCGGATGTGCCTCAATGCTATGCTATATATGCTTGAGTTGGCAATCGCGCGCCGACGAAAAGTTCATCAGAACGATCACGCATGCGGTTGTAGTGTAAACCGTGCGCGAAGAACTATCACGCACGGTTCTATACACGAACCGCTCGTGATACGCATAAATCGCGCACGCTGATATTTCAACCGCCTCGATATTATGTACATCACAGCAGGCAGTTAATATTAATAACCGTCGGTGATACTTCGCGACGGTATTAATGCGAACCGCCTCGTGATATATAATTTTCACGCATCGCTTTTAGTTGGAACCGCTCGTGATATTCTGTAGTATTAATTACTTGGCGTACTTGCTTGAAGGATGTCGACACCGATTTGTCTTCATTGCGCTGCATCGGAGGAGCAAGGCGGCCGGCTTTAGGGAGTTGGGGGTGAAAAATATCACCATCTTCTTATTGATCGATCGAGGTTAGCATACTCAATTACTTAACATTCTTAGTGATCGATCGAGATTAGTATTCAATTACTTAACATTCTTAGTGATCGATCGAGGTTAGTAGTAGAGGTAATAATCATTTTTGACACCCATTTGTCACTTGTGTAGCGAGATGGACTGGCTGGATGTATATTGATAATCGTGTGAGTGAAGAGTACATTACTGGCGTGTCTGCCTTTAGAAGGGCGGCCGAGCTGGATATGTTGAAGAAGGGGATGAAATATATGTATTGCCCATGTATTGATTGTGATAATCTCAAGATGTTTAGCAACTCAGCGCAGATTGAAGCTCACTTGATTCGAAGGGGTTTCAGAAAAGGGTACAAATGTTGGACCAGTCACGGTGAAGAGAATAGTACACAAGAAGATAGTTATGACATAGCCGAGGGAGACAACGATATGCCAGTTGTGGACTGTTCTTTCGATCATGAGGATAGGTCGCAGGATGACAATCTGGATCAGATGTTACGTGATGCAGAAGGGAACTATAGTGAGAGAGAGTTTGGTAAATTCGAGGGCTTGATGGAGGACTCAGAAACCTTTGTTCCCGGGCTGCAAGCCGCAATACACGAGGTTGTCATCGGTTCTAGAATGCTAAAATTGAAGACAAGCAATAGTTGGTCCGACAAGAGTTTCACGGCATTATTAGGTCTCTAGTGGACATGCTTCCAACGGAAATGTGTTGCCGAGAACCACCTACCAAGCCAAGAAGATTCTTTGTCCATTAGGAATGGAAGTAGAAAGAATACATGCATGTCGGAATGATTGTATCTGCACAGTAAAGAGTATGCTAGCTTACATGTTTGTCCGTGTGCAAAACATCCCGATACAAGCGTAAAATGACTCGATGATGGGAAGGGCATCGGCGTGAAGCAAGGACCTCCTGCTAAGGTGATGTGGTATCTTCCTGTAATCCCCGTTTGAAGCGTTTATTTGCAAACCGCAAGGATGCAAGATTGATGCGTTGGCAGCTGCGGCAGCGTAAGAAAGACGGAATGATAAGACATGTTGCTGATTCGCGGTGGAGGAACATCGATAGGATGTTTGTAGATTTCGGTGTGGAACCGAGAAATATAAGGTTTGAGTTGAGTACTGATGGAATGAATCCTTTTGGTAACATGAGCAGTGACATAGCACTCGCCCGTGACTCAGGCATGTACAACCTTCCTCCTTGGCGTGTATGAAGCGGAAATATATTTTGATGTCGATTACTTATCCAAGGGCGAAGCAACCGGCAACGATATTGATGTGTTCCTAGCCCCATTGGTGGAAGATCTTGCAATCTTGTGGAATGAAGGGTACATGTATGGGATGCGGACAAACGAGAGAACTTCACTCTACGGGCCATGTTGTTCTGCACCATTAATAATTTTTCTGCCCTTGGTAACTGTCGGGGTTGAGTATAAAGGAGCCAAAGCGTGTCCGCATCGCTTAGATTATACCGAGAGTGTGTGGTTGAACAACTCGCGAAAAACTGTGTACATGCGTCACCGTAGGTTCCTTCCAAAGTATCACCCATACCGCAAGATGAAGAAACAATTTGACGGAAAAAAAAGAGGATGACTCAGTACCAAGACCTTTTAGCGGTAAAGAGCTGTATGATATGGTCAAGGATATAAATGTTGTATTTGGAAAGGGACGTAAATTGAGGAAGAACATGTGGAAAAAGAGGTCAATATTTTGGGACTTGCCTTATTGGGAGCACTTAGAAGTTCGCAATTGCATCGATGTCATGCACGTAGAGAAGAATGTATGTGACAGTTTGATTGGTCTCTTACTGAACATTCCTGACAAAACAAAGGATGGTGTTAACGCAAGGCGTGACTTGGTCGCTATGAACATCAGGACCGAGTTAGCACCGATAGAGACCGATAAAGGCCGGACCTACCTTCCCCAAAGATGTTACACTCTGTCTAAGTCCGAGAGAACTGAATTGTGCGATCCTTAAATGGTGTGAAAGTTCCATCCGGTCACTCGACAAGCATGAAGAAACTTGTTTCCATGGAACATTTGAAATTGATTGGCATGAAGTCTCACGATCATGTGCTAATGACTCAAATGCTACTGTTGCAATTAGAAGTATTTTGCGAACAAGGTTCGAGTGACAATCATAAGGCTATGCTATTTCTTCAACGCAATTGCTCAAAAGGTCATTGATCCGGATGGACTAGATGCTCTGCAAACCGAGGTGGTGACAACTCTATGTCATCTAGAGATGTATTTCCCTCCATCATTTTTGATATCATGGTCCATCTCATTGTCCACCTTGTGATAGAGATAAAAATATGTGGCCCCGTATTTCTCGTCATATGTACCCTTTCGAGAGGTACATGGGAATTCTCAAGTCCTATGTACGCAATCGATCTCGACCGGAGGGTAGCATCATCGAAGGTTATACAACGAAAGAGGTCATTGAATTCTGCATCGGCTACATGGCTCGTAGTAGAGCGATAGGTGTACCTCTATCTCGTCACGAGGGAGGCTAGAGGGTATCGGGACTATTGGGAGGAAAGCAATAACTCGAATCAACATACGTATGCTCA
>JAYEVI010000049.1:0-201820 GCA_036346575.1 Dendrocalamus sinicus | reverse complement strand
AGCTTGAAGACATGGTATGGGTATTTGGGGTTCTCGAAACACGGAGGGCATCTGACATAGACTTCTTCCTCAATAAAGCCATTGAGAAAGAGCACTCTTGACATCCATCGGTAAAGCTTGAAACCCTTAGAAGCTTGCGAAGGCAAGCGGGATTCTAATGGCCTCAAGTCTAGCTATGAGGCAAAGGTCTCCTCGAAATCTAGACCCTCAACTTTGAGAAAAGCCTGAGCTACCGTCTAGCCTTGTTTAGGACAACCACCCCATTCTCACTCTGCTTGTTCTTGAACACCCACTTGGTCCCAATGACATTGTGATCTCGAGGGGTTCAACAAGTGACCAGACCTTGTTTCTCTCAAAATTCTCTAGCTCCTCATGCATGGCATTAACCCAAGACTCGTTTGAAAGGGCATGACAAGCGTCCTTGGGATCAAAGGAGGCAACAAAGGCAGAATGGAAACATAAAAGTGACGTGCGGACTTTGAGCATGTGACTCGCTCAAGAGAGCTCAATAATGCGCTCGGAAGGATGGTCTTTCGGATATGTCGAGGAGGTCGAGGATGAGATGAAGAAATGGCCTCTACCTCATGAGGTGATGAGGTGGGAACCACCCACTAGCTCCGGAGAGAGCGAAGGCATGGGCTGATCGCCTCGAGTGCGGTGGAAGAAGGCACCTCGAGGGTGGATGAGGGTGGATCGGGTAGACAACCCTCACCTCCATCGTCCTCATCATCCACAAAGATGGGCTCGGATTGCTCTAAGGACACAGAGATATCGGGCCTAGTCCCCGGACTGGCCTCGTTGAAGGTCACCTCACAGGTCTCTACCATTTTACTAGACTCGCAGTTCCAAACCCGATAAGCCCGCGAAGAAGTCGAGTAACCTAGAAAGATCCCATCACAAGAGCGTGACTCGAACTTGTCTAGGTTCCCGAACTTCAGAATAAAGCACTTGCAACCAAACACACGAAAATGAGATACATTGGGCTTTCGCCCATATCTCAACTCATAAGTGCGGTGCAAGTGAGCCCAAAAACTCAATTTGAAACATGGCATGCGGTAGCTATAGCCTCGACCCAAAACTTCAGCGTAGAGTACTCATCGAGCATCGTCACAGCCATCTCGACCAAATGCGGTTCTTCCTCTCCACGACACCATTTTCTTTGTGGAGCGTGCGGAGAAGAAGGCGGTGCTCTACACTGTCTCATCATAAAACCTCAAAAGTAGGAATTCTTGAACTCAGTGCCATTTTCACTACGGATCGCTCGTAAGGCACGGAGCTCAGCAGAAAGCCTCACAAAAGACCTCGGAAATGTGTAGCGTCTAATCCTTGAGGCTAAGAAAAACACCCAGAGAACCTCGAGAAGTCATCGACCACGACAAGAACATATCACTTCCTCTCTCTGACTGCACTCGAGCTGGTCCATTGTATCCATATGGAGCGGCTATCACGGTGCATCGGTCATAATCTTTGTGACGAGGAGGATGAGAAGCGCAACCATCTTGCCATGCCTGGCAAGAAGCACAAACTAGATCTTTGACCATCTTGAGTTTGGCGGGCCACGAATGAGATCGTGGCGCTAACTTTCGAATCAAATGGTCAAATCAAATGACCAAGTCTCCTATGCGAGAAAGAAAGACCACGGGACTCGAAGCAGCTAAACACGGAAAGGATCACCGAAGACTCAGAAAAATCAGCACGAAAGATCCTCCCAAAGCAGAAATCGCATACCAAACTACAGAAGAATCAAGAATTTTGCAATTGTTTTTCTTAAAGCTCACCTCAAAACCATCATCGGTAGGTGAGAGGCGAAAGCAAATTGTCTGCAGCTTACTAACCAAGGCAACATCTTTCAAAATGAAAGAATCATTATGAGCACTGTACCTTTGGTGATGTCGCGCCGGATAGGCGTCTCGAAGGTGATCGTCTCATCACCGGAGCACGGGCAAGGAAGAAAACCAGCGGAGTCTCGGTCATGTCGTGAACACCGAGTCTAGGCCAAACCTTTCCCTTCACGCGGCAGAACCTGAGGTCAAGCAGAGCAAAGTCTCAATCTGCGGTAAATCAAGAGTGATTTTGGCACCCAATCTTGAGTAACACCGTCGGCGGATGAAGTAGTCAAACACGTACGACCTCTATCTACCCTACGCCTCTGTCACTCAAAGAAGCGAGGCGGTCTATGTGTAGACCTGAAGGCTGTTGTTGGAGCTTGGCGCTCTGATGGAGCAAGACACCAGCAACATGCTGATCCCGCCATGGGTAGCTATCTCGGCGGAAACAAGATCTACCCTCGGGACGGCGAGTCATGACCGGGAGCATATTGAGGGAAAGCGGAAAGCTTCGGAAAATCCAAGTCCTCGATGATGCCCAAACCCATCATTGAAGCAACCCTAGACCTCGTGTTGGTCTTAGGTGTACTCAAGGTGCGGGGCTGACCACTGAATACGACTAAGAGACTCAACACGGTCTCTGGCGTGATCTTGGTGCGTCTGAAGCATCGATCGATCAAATGTCCATACTTAATGAAGGTGCAATGATACTTCACCTTACGAGAGGTGGAAGTAACATGATGAGGCTTCACCTTCTAAGAGGTTTGAAGCTGTAGGTGGAATCATCTTGTGTCGAGAGATCCCTTGGACAAAGCCCGCATACTTAAATTTGACTTTCTCGGTCCTAGGCTCGGTCTCGATCACACGGTGCTATGGAGTACGAGCACGGCGGTGGATGCTTCCTCGAGTCCTCATAGAAATCGTATCCTAGACCTTGATTAAATTTGCAAATCTTGGATTGATCTAGAATAAGATTAAGCTTCTTCTTGCCTCCTACAAATCTCTCGAGAGTGTTCATAAGATCTGACACTCCAGAAGAGAGAGGTGCAAGAAGAGCGAGGAGAGAAAGAGAGCAGCGAAGGTAAGGGCGAGAGAAGAACCAACGGAGAGGAAAGAATGGCATGTGCACACACTGCCGACTCACGAGGGCAGTCCTACTACTAGTCGGTTGGTTCCGCGTCGCTAGCATCTCCACCTTACCCTTGGGCTCCTCCCCTTCTCAGCAATCACATTACAAGCGAAAGTGGCTTCTCTAGAAGGTCCTTAGTTAGCTTCACACATTTTTCATCCAATACAATCAAGTCAGATTTTAGTTTGTTACAATTAATGCATGGTGAGCTAACAGGGTCCTTAGAAGCAGATTGAGTCAATCTATTATTGTCATCAACTAATTCTGAAACTTGCTTGAGGCAGAATCAAGTTCAGCGAGTAAGCTTTGGACAATTCACACATGAAGCAATGGGCTCAAGAAGAAAAGCTTGTAATTTAGCAATTTTATGATCCGCCCATTTTAGGTTCATCTTCAGATCATTGCAATTTTCACAAGTCTCGGGCAGATCGAGATGCATGGTATATAGACCTCTAAAAGCATTGTCCTTATCCTCACATGAGATGCAATCGCTAGTCTCGACAAAAGTAGATGAAACAGGAACTACCCTACTCATTTCAAGCTCAGGCAAGAGACTAATATTCTCCATCTTAACAATATCAAGTTCGGAGGATGGACTATCATGCGAGGTCCTTAGTTTCTCCATGTCACCCAATAGAGCACAGCATGTATCACAATCATCACGGGAGGGAGCAGATGTAAGTGAAGTAAACTCCCGTGATAGTCTATCTACTTCCTTCTCTAACTCGGTACACCTAGCCCTAGACTTAGCATGAAATCCACCTAGCTTAAGAAAAGCATGATTGAGCTGGTCGTAGGAAGGAAATACCTCTGTCTGAGTCAAAGTACAACTCATTGTCACTCACTTCGCCTCAAGGGCCATGAAGCACATGCCGAGAAGTCGTCACCACCCTTGGGGTCTTGCTCGTCCATCCCATCGTCGTTACTCCACCCTCCACCTCACCGAGATCGAGGTCATCGAAGCGGTGAGGGCGATGGAAGAGCTTCTTGCCTTTGCCAAGGTCACGGAACTTCTTCTTGCCTTGTGCGTGAGTCGAGGGCTTCTTGTTGCGGTTCTTATCGATGTAGTCGTTCTTGCCCGAACCATCGTAGTCACCTTTGCCCTTCCCGGCCTGGGCGGTTCGCTCGAATGTGGTTGGGGCCACCACACTGAAGCGAGATCACGGGTCCTCCTCTCTTTCCATCCCTCCTCTTCTTGTAAGCATGGGAGAATCTCCGAGCTAGGAGGGCTAATCGCTCATCCGCAAGCTGCACTAATCGATCATCGGTTATATCATGAGAGCAGCAAGGGAGAATCAACACAGCGAATTAGAAGAAAGACCATATGTTTAACGGGATCGGTGACTAGGGCCATCGATCGCTTTTCGACTTGCGAGAGACAATGTCAATCTCGTGAGTCTTGAGGCGCGAGTACAAGCATCAAGACTCAAAGTCGAAGGTCCGTTGATGAGGACATCACTTCTTCTGATACACACAACACTTCTCCACTTGACATTCAAGGAGCAATCACTAGAGCTCGCGCCCGACAATTGAATTTACAGGTGAGCTCGTTCCTAAGTACTTCTTTTTGTTCATTTGAGAATCGATTGCTACCTAATGAATTAATTATGATTAGGAACCATGGAGAGGACCTGGAAGTTGGAGAAGGACTACGAGATGCACAAGTCCAGCAAGGGCGGTCGAATCATGTTGGAGGGCCAACTCAAGTCGACTTCGAATCCAATTCGGAGTCCAGGACCAGGCCGCACTACAATGGATGCCCAGATCGCATCCGAGCTTTGTTTTGGACGTTCTACATATGGATGGAAAGATGAGAAGACAAGCTTTCCAATGGCTCTAGTCCCATGTCAAAATTCCTTCTGAGTCAACAGAAATTGTCGAAACAAGTGGGCATTCAGAATCTGTCGGTGCTGCATCACCGTCTTTTGGGCCGTTCGGCTTTGTATCGTGTTGGAGCCCATTAGAGGCGCGTCTAGGGTTTTGCACGCACTCACTCCTTTATATCTAGCTGCCACCCCACTATTAGGGTTTGGGTTTTGATTAGATTAATTCTATCTTTGAACAGTTTCACTGCTCATCGGTTTGTGAGACCCCAACTTTTGAGTGCTAAATCAATACATCTGCAATTTAGTTGTGTTCTTGCTTGTGTTCTTCGATTCGCAGGCAAGGATTAGCCTTCTTGGCGAGGTGTAACACCTCAGACCCACATTACCCTCGGGATGCTACTAAAACTGCTCTACAACTAGCCAATTTACAAAATAAATTAAACTGCAACAATTACTAAACGAGATAGTATAAGCGGAAGCATAAACAACTAAGGAATAACAGGATAGAGATAGCAATTCAATATTTAAAACATCCTCCAACCTTTTAATCTAAAACATAGCTCACAAATTTAACATTATTAAGATAATGTGAACAAAGCTATCTGAAGTCTAGAATCCTTTCAACTTTATTACAGCATAAAAAATATGATTCACGTGCATCGCAGTGGTGCCGCTCTACCCTTCCCATGCATGCTCAAAGTCCACCAGTAGGGAGGGGAAACAAGGGTGAGATAAAATCTCAGCAAGCAAACTGTTTAACAGGCTATTCAAACTACAAACAATTATACATCATTATTTATAATTCCATACAACCACAGTTCATGTCCACAATTATTAAACCACCACGAATTTTCATGAATCATACCTCTTCCATTTCAGATTTAATTGGCATATGAATGCAGTCATTTTATCCACAATTAAATGCAAATGAAACATTTAATCTTCCACAAACCACAATAGGTTAATCATCAATATTCTTCCACAATTACAATGTTATTATCCTCAACCTCAAATCACCATCAATGACGTTAAAGCATTAACAAATAAATCTTGTTTGACTACTTTAAATTCTCAACCACTACCACTATCAAAAGCAATAAAACATATGTATGTTTTACTTTAACACTTTATTATTTCTCACATCCACAATTGTTATCAACAATTAATACAAGAGAAAAGAATCTCATGCCACAATCACAACCCTTACCGTACACAAGGGATGAACCCCATTCCACGCCCACAACCATAATCCTCATACCACAAATAGCTCACATGAGCCAATTCCACATTACAACTATGAAGTTGTAATAATCCACATTACAACTATGAGTTGAATATTCCACAAAATAACTTCACCACAACATATTGCATATGTATGCAAATGAATCTTTCCACAATGCAATGCATATGAATGCTATGCTCCACATCACTCTTTCCAGGGCAGGATTTGAGGTGCATCGACACGGCAATATACGATGCTTCCGCGGGATAAGAGGTGCATCGACACGGCAATATACGATGTCAGACGCGATCGCGCGCTATGTGCTTGCGACATCCACATATGCATATGACATGATATGATATGATAATCACAAATCTCATTAATCCATCCTCAAAGGAGCATCAACATGCTCACGATATATCCACATCCACCACATGTTATTTTCATGTTCCACATTATAACATTAAGCAAGATTTCCACATGGCTACTAGCAGATTATCAACATATCAATGGATAAGTACTTGCTACCATCTCCACAATTAAAATATCATGCAATCATGGCATAATGTATCAAATTATGATAATAATAATAATAATGTAAACTGAAAGTAGAAGGAATAACAAGTTAAACGGTAGCAACCACCGCCACGCTTACTTGCCTCAATCCGACGGTTAAGTAAAATCAAGAGCGCTCAGGGACAAGACCACCTGTCCAAAAGGCATCTCTCAGCACAATGCCACAGCATACAAACATGACATAAATAATTAAAACGTCGCTAGAACCCCGAACCCGCACAAACTCCTCTCCGCTCAACAATTCAGCAAATTACCTCTCATGTAGCGCTGCTTAACAATTTCGTATCTTTAAAAATATTGATCCAATTACATAAAACGATACCTCTCTGGATTAATCACTTAAAAGCCTACATTTTTCATGTAGAACACATATTTTTATTTTGATCACAGCTAGGTGTAATTTAATGCCCAAAACAGAGGAAGATCTCTGTTCTAGCAGATTGACAGCGATATTAAAATGCGCCCCAACAACAATACAGGGGTCTAAAATTCTGAATTTTATACAGCAGCTATATATCTGAATTATCTACAACTTTCTCAATTACTACCTCAAATGCACATATTACCGTCGGTCTGTGCCAATCTGCTCGCCTGACGAACAGCAGTATTCCCGACCCTGTAACTCCCAGATCCCACGGCGGAAAATCCAAAACAAATACAGGAGATTCTTCTGGAAGTCCTCTACAACTTTATTTTTGGGAGAGTCTGCAGGAAAATTCGTTTACTAGGTCAAAACTCGCGAACAGACGCACTGCGCGAATCAATCTACAGGCAGACATCAACTAATCTCTAATCGGGCAATTAATCTATTAACTACCTTCAAAATCCGTGCCAAGAACCCTAATTATTTCGAAAATCAGAGGGTTTGGGATGAGGAACAATTACCTAGATGAAGAATCACCCTTTTTTCCTCCTCTTCTCCTTCCTTCTCCTTCCTCCTTCTCCTTCCTCTCCTTGGCTCCAATGGCAGCAGCACTTGTGGGGAGGTGGGGCACCAACCAGGAGGGGCTGCGCCCAAGAGGGTGGGAAAGGGGTGGCGGCTGGAGTGTGGGAAAAGGGGAGGAGGGGAAGCCCTAGGGTTAAGTGGGAGGGGTGCGGCCACCCTGGGCCTCCGGCCCCAAGGTGGTTAGCCCACTCTCCAGCAGCCCACTTAGAGTTTTTATTTAAAATTTTAATTTATTTTATTTATTTTATACTGTTCTATAATTTTTACTTTTCCTTCCCGCTTTTCCGAAAAACCGCGACTCGCGATTGTTTTAAAATCTTATGCCGATCGACGATCGTAGGTATTACGAGGTCAACCGCTGCGCACGCTGATAACCCGAGGAGACGTGGTGCTGCGATTGCGGGTTGAACGTGTTGTTCGAAGCCGGATCGACTGTGTCGCGCCTCCACCAAATTGAACATATCCGTAACTCGTTGGAAGATCGACCATGTTCCTATCAAGTGGTAATCGAGCTTGGGTGTTCCTTCAGGTTCGAGCCACCCTACCTTTGTTGTTTTGGTTTCATCCTAGAGTCCAAGAAAAACCCTAAAAATTTTGTAGTCATAGGTTGTTTCTGTCCCGGATCTCATTTAGCCTTTTGCACAATTTGATTTCAGAGTCCATAGTGTTGAGTTTGTATCCTTAGTCGAGTTGTGTTGCTGGTTTAGATCGTGTTTTGTTTCGGGTTGTCTTGTTTCCGCTACTTCTCATACAAACCCTAACAGCCAATTTTGTTTTCCACCCATATCCCACCCTCTTTTGCGTCATCCATCACGCCTCGTGATCTCCCAGCACCATCCCCACCTTTCCCGAGCTCCGCCCCAAATTCCACCAATTTCTCCATCCGATTTAGCTTCGGCCTCCACAAAACCATAACTCGAGGCCATCCTTCAAACGGCCGAACTTTCTCATCTGCATCAAATCGAGCGATTTTTTTGAAATTGGGTGAAATTAAATTTTGTATCCGAAACTCCCCAACCGTGTTGGGTTCGCGCTAATTTATTTTGCTCAAATTTGGCCTAGAAAGTGAAGTACTGAGCCCAAAAGTTCATCACCGAATTTACATCACATTCATCATTTTTGTAGGCCACACCTACATTAGGTTGAGGTGAAACTTTGTGTGGTTCCTATTTCTATGCTCGCTTTGTGGAAAAAATAACAGAAAAAGAAAAAAGAAAATTTCTGCACTGGCTTATAGTGCCGAGAGTGCTATCCGTGCCAAAAAACCGGGACAGAGCATAGTTTTAGGTGACGAACTTCATATGTTTTGTGCTTATGCTGAAATAAGTTTCTCATTGCGTGCCATCTTTGTTGTGTCTTTGCTTTCCTATTCTAGTCTTGACTCCTTGTTCATCATATCCTCACACCGATATAGGACACATTTAGACCAAAGAACTAGGGCCACCCTTTAGACATTTATTCAGCATTACTATCTATTATTAATTTGTGTTCCACTAACATATTTGGCCTGCCAAGCTCCATATACCTACTTCCTGATAGCACAATTTTTGACTCTTGCAATCGCATCCACGCCGACATGGTATCACGAACCAGACCACCTGGATGTACCACCGCTGCTTGGTAAGAACATCATAAGAGCTTGGTAAGCCACTTTGCGGGTTTCACCGCCCTTACCTTGTAGTTGATAGGGATAATCCTTTTGTTTTCCCCGTGTTTCCACTAACCATGGCAGAGACGAAGGGACGGGACACCGGTCGATTTCAATGAGTGTTTTAGTCGCGACCAGCTACAAGCTTCACTCATCGATCTCGTGCGAGAATGGACACCATCGCCACCGCCATTGCCAAGTTGAACACCACGTAAGGCATTGAGCGGTGGAGCGGCGGATGGTCGACCTCACCGTCGGATGGACACATTGGAGGCACGCTTGCCACCTGTCAATGACGGCCATCATCGTGATGATGACACGATGTATGATGCGGATGGCAACATTGATCAACGGGTGACACAAGATGCACGACTTTGTCGGCGCCTTCACAAAACCGACATGGTATGGGGAGGTAATAACCGTAACCATCATGGTAACGACGACCCTTTTGCTAAAGTCAAATTTACCATTCCATCTTTTCTGGTCTTTATGATGCTGAAATATATCTTGATTGGGAGATGACAGAGAGGCGGTTTAATTTCACTTGGTTCTGAACAACATAGAGTTAGACAAGCTACTAGTGAGTTTAAGGACTTTGCTATTATCCGTGGAATGAATCGGGTACGATGCGCATACAACCTGATACATGGGAGTGGTTAAAATAAGCTATGCGTAATCGTTTTGTTCCTCCTCATATAAGCGTGATTTGAGAAAAAATTGCAGCGCTTAGAACAGGTGATAGTTCTGTTCAGGACTATTATGCTTTGAGCTTCAAAAGGGTATGGTGCATTGTGGGGTTGTTGAGGAAACAGAGGATAAGATTTGTCATTTTTACGGGGTTCTGTGAAATTCAGGACATTGTTGATTATAAAGATTTTACTATCACAACCGTTGTTCCATTTTCTATGCTTGCATAAAAGAATTGCAAGGACGCAAGGAATCAGCGAAGGCAAGCACCGAACGACCCTTCTACATGCCGCGAATGACTACATCGACGAGACTGCCCAAGTCTTCTTCGAAGTTTCCGTTCTCCTCCACCACACTGCGAACAAGTTTGTAGCAGCGCCACCGGCCACCTTCCACGACACGCCTTGCAGATTCTACAAAAATTCTTTGCGTGGTCCAATAAGAGTTCTTCTTCCGTAGCTTCAACGGGCCGCTCCTCCGACATTCTGCCACCGCTGCCATGGGCTTGGTCATGTGCTGAAGAATTGCCCTAGCCAACGGGCATACATCGCCACGTAAGATGGAGGCTACATCAGCTCTTCGGATGTCGAGGAGGATGATGATGTTGTTGCTGCCTCGACGCCAATGGCGGTGGTGATGACGACTGTCTCGGTGGGGCGCCCACAGCGACGCTACGAGCATCATTGTGCAGCGAGTCCTCAGCACACATGTACAACAACCCGATAAGCTTCAACGCCATAATTTGTTTCCGACTTTCTTCGCAATCAAAAATCGGCGCACGTGTCATCATTGATGGAGGAAGCGCAACAACTTGGTGAGTTCTGATTTGGTCAAGAAGCTTGGCTTGACCAGCGACCGCATCCACATCCATACCATATTCGGTGGTTAAATGACTCTGAAAAGCTAAGGTAACGCAATCATGCCGAGTCCATTTTTCCATTGGTGCTTATGCCGATCATGTTGATTGTGATGTGGTTCCCATGCAAGCATGCTCTCTTTTATTGGGTCGACCTTGGGAATTTGATAATGATGCTTTACACCATGGTACTAGTAACAAATACACTTTTATGCATAAGGGAAAGAACGTTACTTTACTGCCTTTGACCCCAAACTGAGATTATAGAGGCCGATAGGGAGAGAGTCTGTTGCTACTAATGATCCAAAAGAACATGAAAAATCTGAAAATAGCAAGTAATCCATTTGAAAAATTCTGTTATGCTTGCCACAAAATCAGACCTTGCTACAATTGATGATGTTAATGATACATGCTATGCTTTTGTGTGCAAAGATGCTTTATTTTCTCTTGATAATATGCCTTGCACTTTGCCTCGCTCCGCTACTAACCTTTGCAGAGTTTAGAGATGTTTTCCCTGATGAGATACCTCCAGACTTCCACCCATTCGAGGGATTGAGCACCAGATTGACTTGATCCTGGAGCGAGTTTGCCAAATCGTATGGCGCATGTGTTCAATCCGAAGAGACTAAGGAGATTCAGCGACAAGTCAAAGACCTTTGGACCGTGGGTACGCACGTGAGAGCCTTAGTCCTTGTGCTGTTCCTGCTCTTTTGGTTCCAAAAAGATGGTTCTTGGCGATGTGTGTAGATTGTAGAGCCATTAACAACATTACTATACGGTATCGCCATCCTATTCCTAGGCTATACGACATGCTTAATGAGTTGTGTGGTGCTATAATTTTCACAAAGATTGACTTATGTAGTGGATACCACCAAATAAGAAAGAAACTTGGCGATGAATGGAAAACTGCTTTTAAAACTAAGTTCGGCTTGTATGAGTGGTTAGTCATGCCTTTTGGTTTAACTAATGCACCTAGCACTTTCATGAGATTAATGAACGAGGTTTTACATCCTTTCATTGGTAAATTTGTGGTCGTTTACTTTGATGATATCTTGATTTATAGCAAGTCCATGGATGAACATTTGAATCACTTACGTGCTGTTTTTAATGCTTTGAGAGATGCACGTTTGTTTGGTAACCTTGAGAAGTGCACCTTTTGCACGGATCGAGTCTTTTTTCTTGGCTATGTTGTGACTCCACAGGAATTGAGGTTAGTAGAGCCAAGGTGGAGGCGATATGGAGTTGGCCCACGCCCCACGACGGTCTCCCAAGTCGCGGAGTTTTCTTGGCCTTGCAGGATTTTATCGCCGCTTGTCAAGGAATTCAGCACCATTGCGACACCGCTGATTGACTTGACAAAGAAAAGCGCCGTGTTCCATTGGGGCCATCACAAGAGGAGTCCTTTAATCTTTTGAAAGACAAGCTTACACACGCACCATTGCTCCAACTCCGGATTTTGCAAGACTTTGAGCTGGAATGTGATGCTAAGCGGAATTGGTATTGGTGGTGTTTTGATGCAAGAAGGCAAACTCATTGCCTACTTTAGTGAAAAATTGAATGGTCCTACTCTTAATTATTCCACGTATGATAAAGAATTGTATGCTCTTGTTCGTTCTTTAGAGACATGGCAACACTATTTATGGCCTAAAGAATTTGTCATTCATTCGATCATGAATCACTTAAGCATATTCGTAGTCAAACTAATTTGAATTGTAGACATGCTATGGGTTGAATTTATTGAATCTTTTCCTTATGTCATTAAACACAAGAAAGGGAAAGATAATGTGATTGTTTGATGCTTTGTTTTCACGCTATACCATGTTGTCTCAACTTGATTATCGCATTTTGGTCTTGAACCTATTAAAGCACAATATGCTTTTGATGCTGATTTTAAGGATGTGTTGTTGCATTGTAATGAGGGACAAGCATGGAATAAATTCATGTTCAATGATGGGTTTTGTTTAGAGCTAACTGCCTATGCATTCCAGCTTGGATCCATTCGTCTTTTTGTTGTTGCAGGAGGCGCATGGAGGCGGTTTGATGGGACATTTTGGTGCTAAGTGACGGAGGATATTCTGCCACACACTTCTTTTGGCCAAAGATGAGGCGAGATGTTGAGCGGTTTGTGGCTCGCTGCACTACATGTCAAAAGCTAAGTCTCGCTTGAATCCACATGGTTTATATATGCCTCTTCCTGCTCCTTCTATTCCGTGGGCAGATATTTCTATGGACTTTATTTTAGGATTGCCCAGACTAAGAGGGGAGGGATACCATTTTTGTTGTTGTGGATCGCTTTTCTAAGATGGCTCACTTTATACCATGTCATAAAACCGATGATGCTGCTCATATTGTCGACCTCTTTTTCAAAGAGATAGTTCGCTTGCATGGTATGCCTTCTACTATTGTTTCAGATTGTGATGCCAAGTTCTTGAGTCACTTTTGGCGTACTCTATGGAACAAGTTGGGTACAAAGTTGTTATTCTCTACAACATGTCACCCACAAACCGATGGCCAAACCGAGGTGGTAAACGGCACATTGTCTACCATGTTGAGAGCTATTTTGAAGGATAATTTGAAGTGTGGAAGAGTGTTTGCCGCATGTTGAGTTCGCGATATAATCGAGCGAACACTCCACCACCAAGGTAAGTCCTATTCTGTAGTGTATGGATTCAATCCACGTGCCCTATTGATATTTTGCCTTTGCCTACAAGTGAGAGAGTTCATAATGATGCTAAGGAGCGTGCTAATTTTATTGTCAAAATGCATGAGACTACTAAGGCAAACATTGAAAAAATGAATGAAAATATAGGATTACTGGTAGTAAAGGTAGAAAGGAAGTTAAACTTGAACTGGTGATTTTGTTTGGTTGCACTTGAGAAAGAATAGATTTCTGAGTTAAGAAAGTCAAAATTGATGCCTAGAGCTACTGGTCCTTTTAAGATAGTTGAGAAGATAAATGATAATGCATATAAACTTGAGTTGCCTCCCGAGTTTGGGGTTAGTCCCACCTTTAACATTTCAGATTTGAAACCATACGTGGGAGAAGAAGATGAGGCTGAGTTGAGGACAACTCCGCTTCAGGAGGGGGAGGATGATGAGGACATCACTTCTTCGGATACACACAATGTAACATCCCAAAATTTGGCTTTCTGGAAAAATTTAAATTCAAATTAACTATTTTAAAGTAATTGGTTTTTACTGGCTTTATTTGATTTTCTGATTTTATTTCAAAATTTAAAACAAGAAAATGCATTTTAAATATTTTATTAAAGCCAAAAAGGGAAAATTATTTTTTTCCTAGCCTTTCCTAAGTTTTTAAATAATATTTGAGAATTTTCTGAAATTTAAAATCAATTTTCAAAGTTAAAAGTATTTTATAAAATTATTAAATTCAAATCTAAAATTAAAAATATTTTTAATAAGTCTAAAATGCTTCCAGGAATATTTTACGATTTTTCTGGAATTTTTAGACATTAAATATTATTTTTCGAAGTGTTTATAAAGTTTCTAGTAATTACTGAAATTTATTCCGAAAATAAAAATCAAATTAATCCTATTCCGCCACGTGTCGCCTCGTGATTAAATCAACCTCTCTCCACGTTTTAATCCTAGCCACACATGATCACTTACCCTTCATAAAATCCAAAGGCTCTCATCCACTCACTTGCCACGTGTCACGAATCCAACGGCCCGTACCCCTTTACTAACTCTCACTCTCTATGACACATGGGACCTGTCGTGGATGGCCCCCACCTAAACCCAAAGAGCACTGGTAGGAGATTATAAGGCCCAGAATAGGCCATGTGTAATGACATAACTGCCCTCAGAGGGGATAACCAGATGTAAGGGTATAACTGTAAAAGCACTCCTCATGTGTATATATATGAGTACAAGCCATGGGGAGGACCCAGGCCATTACATTCATCTTCATCACTCTCCACTACCATCTCTCTCTCTGTTTGGTCTCAGAGCCACAGATTGGCGCCGTCCGTGGGGAGGACAGAGCAAGCTTGAAGACCGAAGAAGAAGGATGGCACCGAAAAAAGCTTCTTCAACGACGGAGGGAAAGAAGGCGGTCGGGCGAGAGCGTTGTATCGCATTCGTGGCTCGGCATCGGCAGGGCGCGCGGTGGCGACGCATGCGCGGTGGCGAAGACGCCGACGTTCGCGCGGTGATTTACCAACCTCGCCACCGCACCGCGACGACCAACCCGTCCACCGCACCGCGACGACCCGCCCGTCACGGGCCAGGGACGGACCCGCGGTCGAAGACGCCGACGCTGGTGCGCCGACAACCGACCTCGCCGACGCAACGACAGCCGACTCGCCGCTTCCATCGCAAACCTCGCCGTGGCGCGGACCAGGCGGTTCGAGGTAGCCACGACGAGCGACGCAGCTCAGACTCGCGCCACAGCGGGGAAAGCGCCATCGGGCGCTCCTCAACGCGTTCCAGCGGAGCTAGGGACCTTCACGAGCCGCTCGAGATATGCAAGAGGCTCGAGCCAGCAGGCGCGCGCGCAATCGCGATCGAGCCCACGCAGAGAGGGCGGACAGTCGCGGGCCCCCACGCCTAGCCGCGCGCTGCGGCGCGCATCCGAGTCCCCGCTTTTGGCGGGGCTGCAGCAGCGGCATGGCCCAAGACTTCAAGTTCCCTAGCGCCGCTGACTTCGTACAAAGCGACACGGACTTCGTGAGTTCGTGCGGCGATGCAGCGAAACCGCGATCGGCCGCGGCGGAGACGACACCACGAAGGCGAAGGACTCCCCCTCGCTACAAGTGGCGCCTCTTGGTTCTTTACCATAGAGCCGGCCCATCTACGCGTGGGAGCGACCACAGGCGCCTTCACAACAACTTCCAAGGAAACTACGCCGACCGAGTTGACGCGACCAACTCTTTGTGAAGCAAAAACCCTGGAAAAGCTCCGGACTACTTCAAACGCCACCAAGATTCGATGCCAAGTGAAAGATGTTAACGAAACCACCATCGCACGCAGCCATATAGGGCCTTCGCCGCCCGATGGCCGAGTACAACGCGCAAAGCCAATCAAGACGGTGGCGAAACTCTTCGACAAAATGGAAGAGTATGCCCGGGCGGAGGAAGACGCGCGTGAAGACAAGGTGACGACTCGACACCAACCAGCCGAGCCTCGGCAAAGCCAAGATCCGCCAAGGGCGGTTCTTCAAAGGGAAAACGTGGCGTGAGTCATCCAGTGACGCGCCGACCGCAGGATGCCTCGCGATAAGGAGTCGTCCGATCAGCCGCGCGGCCAGCAGAGTCGAGGTGAAACCGCACGCCCTCGACATCGGCAGGTCCGACGAGGGTGCTCCCGCAGCCGAGGCGCTCGGGCGCCAGGCCGGGCGCGGCGCGGCGGGCCGCGACGATAAGGGTCGTGGAGATTACGACGACGCATCGTGGACCGTGGTGCATAGTCCACGCGCGCGCAATCAT
The DNA here is from genome assembly GCA_036346575.1 of Dendrocalamus sinicus. Classification (NCBI taxonomy): domain Eukaryota; kingdom Viridiplantae; phylum Streptophyta; class Magnoliopsida; order Poales; family Poaceae; genus Dendrocalamus; species Dendrocalamus sinicus. The sequence goes on along the minus strand of JAYEVI010000049.1, from coordinate 185,657 downwards.
GATACCGCGCACCTCCATCGCGCGCCCGCGGCGCGGCCGCTAGGACAGAACCCGAGGCGCGCGCTTGCGGTGGCCGACGCCCACCTCCCATACGAGGCCCCGTGCGGTACAGTGCAAGGGATGCAACCCAGAAGGCACCTACGGATCCAATCTCACGCATGCAGCCTCGGAGGTCCTCCCGCTGCTGTAGGCCGGGACGCAACCTACCGCAGGTCATTAATGTCATATCCGGAGGCTCTATGCTGGAATTCACCTCGCACGGCAGCGAGAAGGCCTATGCGCCAAGACTACATCACGTGGCGCATACCCAGCCGCAAGCACCGCCAGATTGGGCGCAACACGGTTACATTCACACCGACGATGCCTGTGGTGTGGATTTCCCTCATCGAGACCCTGGTCATCCGGTCACTATCGCGGGATGCGACGTGCGCGCGCTTGGTGGACGGGCGTAGCTCGCGAACGTATTGTTTGCGGCGCTTTCACTGATGGGGATCCTCGAAGCGCCTAGGCCCCGGGAATCCCACCGCAGGCTTCTGCGGGACAGCAGCCGCGCCGGGCCAAATAGGTCTTCAAGTCTCCTTGGCCAAGATGACAATGTGGGCCGAAGATGCCACCTTCGACATGGTCGACCTTCCGCACTTCTACAATGCCATATTAGGCGCCAATCCTCAACTCCTTCCTGCGCACCACATCACGGCTATCTATGCATGAAGATCCCGACCTCGACATCATCACCGCCCGAGGCGACTGTGATATGGCTCACAGATCGCTGTGTACCAGTGCCCGTCGCTGAAGCCCAACGCGCTCCTAGAGTCGGCGTCACCGCGCGAGCTCGCGCGAGCCCCTCACAAGCGCTGGGCGGGCCTACGATGTCCAAATGACTAGAGGCTTCGCGCACTCAGGGCAAACGGTTAGTATATCCATCCTTTGTAGTTGCTCACCCGCGCAAACGGGATGTAATGAAGATCGCCGCTTGTCGCTAATCTTCTTTATCACGCGCCAACTACGCGCGGTGAAGGCGCGCATTCCCGCGCAGAGACAAATCGGTCGCGACGTCGTGTGCACTCGCCGTGAGCTGTGCGGTACGGATCGAGTAATCAGTCGCCGTCACAGCGTGTGCACTCGCCAGAGCTAAAAGGTGACGGCGCGAGTATAAACAAAGACGACGTTCGTGTGTGCACCGCCGTGAGCAGGGTACGGATCGAGTATAAATCGAAGTCGCGACGTTCGCGATGTGCACTCGCCGTAGCCAAGGTGACGGGCCCGAGTATAAACAAAAGACGCACGAGGACGCCGCGCGCACGCCCACTGGACTTTAAATAAGACGTGGCGCCGAGGTCCGCCTCCACACGCACTATCCACGGACTTTAAATAAGACGAAGCGCCGAGGTCCGCCTCCACACGCACTCGGGCCACGGACTTTAAATAAGACGTAGCATCGAGGTCCGCCTCGCACGCACGATCTATGGACTTTAAATAAGACGTAGCGCCAAGGTCCGCCCACGCACGCACTCGCCTCTCGGACTTTAAATAAGACGTAGCGCCGAGGTCCGCCTCCGCACGCACTCCGTCTACGGACTTTAAATAAGACGTGGCGCCGAGGTCCGCCTCGCACGCACTGGGCCACGGACTTTAAATAAGACGAGCGCCGAGGTTCGCCTCCGCACGCGCGAGTCTCCGGACTATAAAGGAAGTCGAAGCGCCGAGGTCCGCCCCGCACGCATCGCAGTACTGACTTTAAATAACTCAGAGCGCCGAGGTCCGCCTCGCATGCATCGCCACGGACTTTAAATAAGACGAAGGCCGAGGTTCGCCTCGCACGCGTGAGTCTCCGGACTATAAAGGAAGTCGAAGCGCCGAGGTCCGCCACGCGCACTAGTCCACGGACTCTAAATAAGACGAAGCGTCGAGGTCCGCCTCGCGCCGCGAGTCTCCGGACTATAAAGCAAGGGAAAGCGCGAGGTCCGCCTCCGCACACGCCAGTCTACGGGCTGTCCGTTCTAAGGAACCACAGCGCGCAACTACTTCGCCAACGGTGGCATCAACACAGCCGCATATCCTAAAATGCCGTGAAGTCCGTGATACCGCAAAATCACAAGTACAAAGGTCCAACAACATCCTCGCCGCTTGCCGCTACCCCGCGGTTCGCTCCTAACACGCTAAAGCGGGGCCTCGCCAAGAAGGCCGGCTCGCCTAAAAGTCCAATGACGACCGACCCTTCACTAGCGTGAAGGCATCTTGGTTGAAAGGTCGACCGCGACGGCCGCCCCAAGAAGGAAGCTACTCGATATAGGCGAAGGTCGAATGCATGCAGCAAGTGTGTACTTTATTCGCAAAGACAAGGAACGAGCACAACGCACGCCTACACCTAGGCACCATGGCGCCGAACCGCGGGTTCCGGCGCCGGAGGCCTGCGCCGCCATCGTCGCGCCGAGGACCCCGCCCAGAAATTGGCCGAGGCTCCCGCCCCAGAGCGACTTCCGAGCTCGATCCGCAGCATCCGCCCGATGTAAGCCTGTGTTCAGCCAAGAAGGGCCCGAGGGCAAGCGGCGGAGCGACGCGCCGAACATTACTCGGCCCCGCTTAGGCATCTCCACTGGGGTCATCCAAAGACGGCGACGTGCGTGCATAATCATGGTGCCGCAGCAGCGCGCACACCAAGCATGCCGATGTGTACGCGCAGTGGGTGCCGGCGACGCCGCGCTGCGTCGCGACGACGTTGGCGGCATCCCGACCAATGAGCGCCCGAGACAACTCCTCCGGCCGGCGAAGCCCGGCACTCAGCTACCAGCCCTTGAAGATGGCTCTCCAGCGCTTGCATGGCGCCCCACGCAACCACCGAGGCGCCGCTGCTGCTCGTTACGCTCCGCTAGAGTCGTGGCAAGCTCGCTTTTTCCTTCTCTAGCGAGGCGACTCTGCCCAGAGCCCATCCGCTCCGCCGCAAACCTTTGTTCAGCAATGCCTCGGTGACTCCGTCCGACGCAACAAGTCCCTTGGCGTGCGCCTAACCCGGCACATTACTCGCCCAGCCATGGCGGATGCGGCGTCCTGGCGCAGCAGCGCCAGAGGCTTCACGCAGCTCCTCCTCGACGGCCCGCAGCCTATCCTCGAGTGCCTTTCGGCTACGAGCGTAGGCCGTTTGCAGGGCTTGCCCCAGCACAAGTGTCTGTAGAAGGGAAAAGACTTAGCAAGCTCAGTTAAGCCCAGGCGTGGTCGCATGAGTACTTACCCTCACTCCAGACACCTCGAAGGCGTCCTCAAGGCGCCCCGCCCCGTAGGTCTGCAACACTTGCGGGTTGACGCTGGTGGCCGCGTCATTCACAATCCCGCGCCACGCCCTCAGCGTCTCCGGGGGCGGCACTAAGTCCGCGGGGCTTGGGCACCCGAAGGTCCCGTGTTCTGCCAAACACTCCCCCTCTGGAACGAGCAACACTACAAACAAGGATGCAGGTGAGCGCCGCCAGGCGTAAAGTCATACACCGTGACAGCCGCCAACCTACCTTCGGTAGCGAATGAATGGTCTCGCCGTGCGCGTAAGCCTCCGCTGCTCGGGAAGACGACGGCTGTCCCTGCGCGGCGGGCGGTGTGGCCAGAGGGGCAGTATACGATAGGCCGCAGGTCCTCGGTGCTTGCGCTGGAGTCCCATAAGCTTCGATGCCCGTGGCCACGCACAAATCCCATGCGTAACCGGTGGAGCTCGGCGCACACCACGGCCGTTTGGCGGGCAGCCAGCAGCGACACCGCCCGCAGCCGCTGGTTGGGGAAGACCGCGCTGCGCTCGGGGAAGGTTCTGCGGTGGCGCTTGTCGCAGGGGCACCTCGGTTTGCGCGCTGTTACAGAGAGCAAGATGGCTCGCGTCGCTCGCGGAGGCGCCTCGGCACCACAAAGCAGCCGCGGTCGGTCGGCTCCACCTCGGCATCGCCCGGTCCGCACGGGTCCTCCTCGCGACTTCGGCGGGCGGTGAGTCTTCCCCCGGCCGCCGCGCAAACCCGCCGTCCGGGATGCTCGCCAAGATACCTCGCCTCGGCGCCGCGCCACCTAAGCCCGACTGGCACACTCGCCGAGTCCGACCCGCGTCCGCCGAGCCCTAAACACTAGCGGCGAGTGCGTGCAGGCACCGCCGTGGCCCTCTTCCAAGACGGGCCTCCTTCTTCTTCTTCTTCTCCGCCTCCACCATCGTGCTGAGCGACACGGTCCGGCACGCAGCAAGGCCCGTGACTCGCACACGCGTTTATTCGCCCACCCGCCTTGGCGATAGCGGATGCGCGGCGCTCGTGCTCCTCGCGTGTACGGCCCAGAATACGCTGCGTGCGGCTTGCTCCGCCTCCAAGGAAATCCACGGCAAAGGAGAATAGCATCGGCATACAATGCATTCCGCGTGGAACAAAGGAGGGACGCGATCGAGGCTTACGAGGACCGGCGGCGCCGCAGATGAGCAAACCCATGGCGAACATTGTTGTCTCGACGCCTCTCGGGCAAGACGCCGCAGATCGCAAAGCGTGCCACGCCGCATATCACATATTCTTCGCGAGGTCGCGCATGTTGAGGCGGGTAGCCACGCCACGAGTCGCTTGACCTCCGCTTGTCCTCATTATTGAGCGTTCGTCGGAGAGGGCTTGAACGCGATTGGTCGCCTGTGCACTCTGGCGTCGCTTCCGCTCTCCACCGGTTCATCCAAGAAGACTCCCACTTCCCGCGAGTTGAGTTCGCAGGAAGAGCTTCTGCACGCACGCGAAGAATAAAAGTGACATCGCCGGCTCGGCGGCGTCCGCCCTTCCGCCTTGGGCCGGCATCGTGCCTCGTGAAGATAGGCGACAGCGGGCGCTGGGCCAACACGCCCGAGCGCAAGGTCTCCACCTGTACACCGCGAGCCGCCACGTGTTCGAGTCGCTGCGCGCGACCTCCACCGGGTCCGCAGCACGCCGCTTCACTATAGCCGCCGCCGATTCGGAGCCCGCGTCGGTGGGCGACGAATCGCATCGCCCCGACCTCTCGGGATGCGGTTCCGCCTCGCCGCCGCGCAGCAATCATACCTCTCGGCGCCGACAACTTCCCGCACGCGAAGCCCTTGGATCGCCTTCTCGGCCATGAGCGAGGGGCCTAGCTCGCCGAGAACGTGCCCTCCTCCTCCGCCACCACCGCTGCCTCGGGTCCGGCGTCACCGGTCGCGCTTGGAGCGCGATTCACTTCAACAGCGAGGACCGCGGTGGAATGTCGGGCTACCAACCGCTCCGGCCGCGCCATATCGAGGCCATCGCTTCCACGGAGAGACCGGCGACGAAGATAGCGCAAGGTGTAGAAGGCGGAGCGCATAGAAAGAGGGCGAAGGTGCGGGACGCTATTAAGGGGGCTATTTCAAGCCACCTTGCCCATACCGCAAGCTACCAAAGCGTCACAGCGATCCGCATGCCGATGCAACCGCAGTAGTAAAGGCCCGCCCGCACGATTCTCAGAATCGGCCAAGCGAAGCGTCGCGGCGTCCGTAACGAGTGCGACCGCAGCCGCATAAACGCCCGCCCAGCCGCAACGCCCCCACCCAACGCTGGAAGGTCACGACCACAGCGCCATGACCGCCACAAGACGGCGTTATTTAGCCGCTGATATAGCGCACTAACGGGCGTGGATCACAACAGCCCGGCGCGCGCCATTCACCGCCCGCCTCCGTGTCCCCGCTTAGGAAGAGGCGAGGGCTGCAAGCACGCAACCGCTCACATCCCGCCGCCACCTGGTCATAGGCGCCGCGCCCCGGCACGCGTCGGGTCGCACGGTCGAGAACCTAACCTGGCGAACTGGGGCCGGCGTGATTCGAGAACCTTTACAGCGCCGACCGCATCGCAAGATCCCAAGTCACGCCCACGTGGCGGTGTTCACGAGGCGACGAGCGCGGCGATCATTTCGACCAGGCACCAGCTTCGCCGCCACCCGCTCGATGGGAAGGTGACGAGCTGCGCCTACTCGACTAGCGCCAGACTGGCGCGGCCACACATCTCGAAGGGTAGGGGCGGGAGTGCGCGTCTACCCGACCAGGCGCCAGCCTTCGCTGCCACCCATTCGAAGGTAGGGGACGGAGCGCGCGGCCAGCCGACCAGCGCCAAAGATCGCCCACCCGCTCGATGGGAAGGTGACGAGCACGCGTCTCATTTCGACCAGGCGCCACCGCTGCCACCCTTCGAGCGGCGAGGACGGAGCGCCGCGTGTCACTTTGACTAGCGCCACCGCCGCGGCCACCCGCTCGATGGGTAGAGGACGGAGCGCCGTCTCGCCTACTTGACCAGGCGCCAGCCGCCGCCACCCGCCGATGGGTAGGGGACGGAGCGCCGCGTGTTCATTCGACCAGGCGCCAGCGCTGCCACCCGCTCGATGGAAGGGGACGGAGCGCCGCGCTCATCGCCGACAAGGCGCCACCAGCCCACCCGCTCGATGGGTAGGGGACGAGGCGCGCGCTCATTTCCGACCAGGCGCCAGCCGCTGCCACCCGCTCGATGGGAAGGTGACGGAACGCGGCGTCTACCATTGACCAGGCGCCAGGCCGCGCCACCCGCTCGAAGGGCGAGGGACGGGCGCGCGTGTCATTTCGACCAGGCGCCCGGCCGCGCCACCCGCTCGATGGGTAGAGGACGGAGCGCGCGTCTACTTCCGACCAGGCTCCAGCCGCGCCACCCGCTGATGGGTAGGGGACGGAGCGCGTGCGGTCATTTCGACCAGGCGCCGCCCGCGCCACCCATTCGATGGGAAGGGACGGAGCGCTGCCTCACGCCGACAAGCGCCTTCGCGCCACCCGCTCGATGGGTAGGGGACGAGCGCTGCGGCATCTGCCGACCAGGCGCCCGGCAGCTGCCACCCGCTCGATGGGAAGGTGACGGAGCGCGCGACGCCTACTTCCGACCAGACGCCGGCGCCGCCGCCACCCGCTCAAGGGTAGGGGATGGAGCGCGCGTCTGCGCGATGGCGCGCCGGCCACGCCACCCGCTCAAGGGTAGGGGACGGAGCGCCGCTGCGCCGACCAGAGCGCCAGCGCCACCCATTCGATGAGATGGTGACGGAGCGCGCGTACTTCGACCAGGCACCGCCTTCGCCCACCCGCTTGAAGGGCGAGGGACGGGCGCGTCGTCTCACTTCGACTAGGCGCCATCTTCGCGCCACCCGCTTGATGGGTAGGGGCGGAGCGCGCGTGTCTCACTTTCGACTGGCGCTAACCGCCGCCACCGCTCGATGGGTAGGGGACGAGCGCGCGTGTTCATTTCGACTGGCGCGCGGCCGATGCCACCGATTCGATGGGAAGGGGCGGAGCGCGCGCTCGTCGTCGACCAGGCGCCAGGTTCACGCGCCACCGCTCGATGGGTAGGGACGGGCCCTGCGCGTCTGCCCGACCAGGCGCCCGCCGCGCCACCCGCTCGATGGGCAGGGCGAGCGCGCGCGTCTCATTTCCACGAGGCGCCGCCGCCGCCACCCGCTCGGGGTAGGGGACGGCGCGCGCATGCGCTGCGACCAGCGCCAGGCCGCTGCCACCCGCTCGATGGGAAGGTGACAGAGCGCACGCGTCTCACTGACTAGGCGCCCGGCCAGCGCCACCCGTTCAAAGGCGCGGGACTGAGCGCGCGCGTCTGCCGACCAGGCGCCGCCGCGCGCCACCCGCTCGATGGGTAGGGGATGCGCGCGTCTGCCCCGACTAGGCGCCAGCTTCGCTGCCACCCGTTCGATGGGTAGGGGACGGAGCGCGCGCTCGTCGACCAGGCGCCAGTTCGCGCCACCCGCCGATGGGTAGGGGACGAGGCGCGCGCGTCGCCGACCAGCGCGGCCGCTGCCACCCGCTCGATGGGCAGGGACGGAGCGCGCGCGTCTACTTCCACGGCGGCGCCGCCAGCGCCACCCGTTCGAGGGTAGGGGCGGCGCGTGCAGCTAGCGACCAGCGCGGCCGCGCCACCCGCTCGATGGGAAGGTGACAGAGCGCACGCGCGTCGCCGACTAGGCCCAGCCGCGCGCCACACGTTCAAGGGAGGGACGGAGCGCCGCGCGTACTGCCGACCAGGCGCCAGCCTCGCGGCCACCCGCTCGATGGGTAGGGGCGGAGCGCGCGTCTACTTCCGACCAGGCGCCCGGCCGCCGCCACCCGCTCGATGGGTAGGGGACGGAGCGCGCGCGTCTACTTCGACTAGGCGCCAGCTTCGCTGCCACCCGCTCGATGGGTAGGGGACAGAGTGCGCGCGTCTACTTCGACTAGGCGCCAGCTTCGCTGCCACCCGTTCGATGGAAGGTGACGGAGCGCGCGCGTCTATTTCGACTAGGCCCCAGCTTCGCTGCCACCCGTTCGAAGGGTAGGGGACGGAGCACACGCGTCTACTTCAACGAGGCGCCAGCTTCGCTGTCACCCGTTCGAAGGGTAGGGGACGGAAGCGCGCTTGCGCCCGACCAGCGCCCGGCAGCTGCACCCGTTCGATGGGAAGGTGACGAGGCGCGCGTCTCGCCCGACTAGGCGCCGGCCGGCGCCACCCGTTCGAAGAAGCGAGGGCGGAGCGCGCGCGTCTACTTCGACTAGGCGCCAGCTTCGCTGCCACCCGTTCGATGGGTAGGGGACGGAGCGCGCGCGCTCGCCGACTGGCGCCGGCCGCGCCACCCGCTCGATGGGTAGGGGCGGAGCAGCGCTGCGTACTTTCGACTAGGCCCCAGCTTCGCGCCACCGTTCGATGGGAAGGGGCGGAGCGCGCGGTCACGTCGACTGGCGCCAACCGGCGCCACCCGCTCGATGGGTAGGGGATGAGCGCGCATCTGCGCCCGACTGGCGCCCGGCCGGCGCCACACGCTCGATGTGAGGGGCGGAGCGCGCGTCTGCTTCGGCGAGCGCGGCCAGCGCCACCCGTTCAAGGTAGGGATGAAGCGCTTTCTTGCGACCAGCGCCACGGCCGCCACCCGTTCGATGGGATGGTGGGGCGGAGCGGCGCGTCTACCGACTGGCGCCAGCCGCGTCCACCCGCTCGATGGGTAGGGGACAGAGCGCGCGTCTACGCCGACTAGGCGCCCGGCCAGCGCCACCCGCTCGATGGGTAGGGGCGGGCGCGCGTGCTTCGCCGACTAGGCGCGGCCGCGCCACCCGTTCGATGGCAGGGGACAGAGCGCGCGCGTCGTCGACTGGGCGCCACCACGCCACCCGCTCGATGGGTAGGGGACACACGCGCTAGCGCGTCTCGCCCGACTGGCGCCAGCCCGCACGCCACCGCTCGATGGGTAGGGGACGAGGGCGCGGCGTCTCGCCCGACCAGGCGCCACCCGCGCCACCCGTTCGATGGAAAGGGACGAGCGCGCGACGCTCACGTCGACTGGCGCCCGGCCGGCTGCCACCCGTTCGATGGAAAGGGGACACGGCGTGCGCGTCTGCGCGACTAGGCGCCCGGCCGCTGCCACCGTTCGATGGAAAGGGGACACAGCGCGCGTCTCGACGACTGGCGCCAGGCAGCGCCACCGCTCGATGGGTAGGGGCGGAGCGAGCGCGTCACCGACTAGCGCGCCGGCCGCTGCCACCGTTCGAAGAGCGGGGGACCGGCGGCGTCTGCCTATTTCCGACTAGCGCCACCGCCGCCACCACGTTCGATGGGAAGGTGACGAGCGCGCGTCATCGCCGACTAGGCACCACCGCGCCACCCGTTCGATGGGAAGGACACGGCGCGCGTCTCGCCCGACCAGGCGCCAGCCAGCGCCACCCGTTCGATGGCAGGAGACACGTAGCGCGTCTCGCCCGACTAGGCGCCCGGCCGCGCCACCGCTCGATGGGTAGGGGCGGAGCGAAGCGCGTCTGCCGACTAGGCGCCCCTTCCGCGCCACCGTTCGGCGCGGGCGGCGACGCGCGCGTCTGGCTCACCGACTGGCGCCAGCCGCTGCCACCCGTTCGATGGGAAGGTGACGAGCGCGCGTCGCCCGACTAGGCACCAGCCGCGCCACCCGTTCGAAGGGCAAGGGACGGAGCGCGCGCGTACGCCGACTGAGGTGCCGGCTTCGCGCCACCGCTCAATGGGTAGGGGCGGAGCGCGCGCGCCTCGCCGACCAGGCGCCCGGCCGCGCCACGCTCGATGGTAGGGGCGGAGCGCGTGCGTCTTTCGACTGGCGCCACCGCTGCCACCCGGTCGATGGGAAGGGGACGGAGCGCGCGCGTCTACATCGACTAGGCGCCCTTCGCTGCCACCGCTCGATGGGTAGGGGCGGGCGCGCGCTTCGCCGACTAGCGCGCCGCCAGCGCCACCCGCTCGATGGGTAGGGGCGGGCGCGCGCCTATTTCGACTAGGCGCGGCCGCGCCACCACCGTTCAAAGGAAGGGGGCGAGCGCGCGTGTACGTCGACTCACGCGGCTGCAGCGCCACCCGTTTGTGGTAGGGGCGGAGCGCGCGCGTCTACATCGACGAGCGCCCGGCGCGCCACCCGTTCGATGGGTAGGGGACGGAGCGCGCGCGTCCACTTCGGCGGGGCGCAGCAAAGGCGGGGGTCTTGTCCTGCAAAATCTACCCCGTTTTCCTTAACAGACCACCTACAGCGCATCAACATAAAAGGTAATGCTGGCGGGCTCCATCAGGAACACCGACTGTAGGTAGGCCTGTTAAGAAAACAGGCGAACCTCCTGCCGCCACGAAAGCGCGTCACGGAGTGCGAGGAGCGCGGTGGTATCGATAACCGCGCCGATCAAGCTCCCGGGAAAAATGGACCTCCTTCTGTGCATCAACATTCCCCAAGCCGCTCAGCGTCACACAGGAATGTTGATGCACGGCAGGGGCCCATTTTAGGGGAACAACTTCTATCACAATATGCGCAAGAGCAACGCCGCACCAGCGCCATATATATACCCCAATCAGCACGGGAGCCAACCGGCGGAAGGCCAATCGGCAGAAGTCTAACCGCGAAGTCCGCCGCCATATTAATGGTCACGACGCCTCAACGCCTCGCATCAGCCAAGCACGCTGCACCACGTGGGCGGTCGGAAGTCCGAGCGTCGCAGCAAATACAGCGTCGCTTCGCTACACTGCAGCCTTGCAAGTTTGGCAAAGTTCACAGCCGCGAGGACGGAGGGCCAAAGGACTCGGCAACATGGCTTCGACCTTGTGAAGCCCTTTACCATGAGAGGCTCCTGTCGTAGGGATGGCCCCCACCTAAACCCAGCAGGCCTGGTAGGAGATTATAAGGCCCAGAATAGGCCATGTGTAATGACATAACTGCCCCCAGAGGGGATAAACGAGATGTAAGGGTATAATCAGAAAAGCACTCCTCATGTGTATATATATGAGTACAAGCCATGGGGAGGACCCAGGCCATTACATTCATCTTCATCACTCTCCACTACCATCTCTCTCTCTGTTTGGTCTGTAGCCACAACAGGACCCATATGTCATATCCTTCTTCAACCTCACCTTCTTCCTCCTCCCACCCTCTCTCTCCACCTCCATTAAACCGAAAATCTAGCTTTGATTTCGGCCGTTTTTCTTCGCGTTAATTCCCGATTGAAGTATGGAAATGGAAGCCCCATCAATTCCCCCTAATATGCCGGCCGTTTCCCCTCTTTTAATCCCCTAATCGCGGTTTGCATTAACTTCGGCGAGGCTCCAAAAATCCGGCCGCCCCTCCTCCCCTTGCCTATAAATACCGCCCTCCCCTCGGCCTCCCTAACCACCGCCTCCCACCGCCCCTCTCCTCCTCTTCTCGGCCGCCTCCCGGTGCCCCACCGCCGGCCACCCAAACCCCGCCGCCACCACCTCCAAGCTCCACCGCCGCCGCCTCCTAGCGCCGCCGCCGGCCGCCCACACCTCCACCGCCGCGGTGAGTACCGCCTCCTCATTCGCGCGCTGTTTGCCGCCCTCCCGCCGCGCCGGCCACCGGAAGGCGCGCTGCCAGCCATCTCCCGTGCGGCTGCGCGTGCGCCACGTGGCGGTTGTGCCGCGTGGGCGGCCACGTGGCCACCACCTCGCGCCGCATGGCGCCATGTGGCGGTGCGCCACGTCGGCGAACCCGTGTTCGCGGATCCGGTTCCGCGATGAGCCGGACCCACCGGTCATTCAAATAATATTTCCGCTCAGAAAATTCGAAAATTGATGACGTCATAAATAGCATTTTCCAGTGCAAAATTAATTGCCGAAATCAGCCTTTTCCTTTTTCCCTCCTCGTTAATCTTTGGAAGCCATAACTTTCTCATTTTAACTCCGATTTGAGCCGTTCAAATTTCTAAATTTTCTAAAATTATAAACTATCCAAATATGGACTCTTTTTGAATTTTTGAGTTTTATTTAAATTTTGTTTGAATTTATTTGTTTTGCTTGTCTGTCTTTTAGCAAGATAGATTCATGCCGCATGCGAGGAATTCGTCGAGTCGCAGCAAGAAGACGCAGCCAGCGCTCAAGAAGGCAAGTCTCCTTTGATCATCTCGAACCTATGATTTTCGAAATGTTTTAATTATTTTAAATTATGTGCATTGCTATTTATATAAAATATTAGTTCAAATCTTAAGGCATTAGTTATATCCAATCTTGTTATGCCCTCACTTGAATTCGAATGTCATGTACCTTTGCAACCCTAGAAATTCTTTTGACTCACTAATGAGAGTAATATATTAAATTGTTGGTATTAGAATGGTAGAACCATGCTTAGCCATGCTATTGAATACCTCATAAATCTTGCAAATGGGAAATTATGAATTATTGTAATACCCCTGTGTTTATGAAAATTAGTGGTAATTGGAGTTGCCACTGTTCTTTTAAAATAAACTGAAATGTGGAAATTGGTTTAGATTAGGGTGGATGGTTGGTTTGGATTGGTGCAGGAAGCACGAGATCTTGTAAAGTGTATGTTCCACCCTAGTCAATTAAGGACCGGCGCTTGTGTTTGTCCGCATGAGCATTAACCGCACAACCACAAGTCTATATGGAGTACGACCTAGTGACTAACTTATGATAGTCTAGTTTAGGTGCCACCAGTGGAAAGTGGGTGCGAGGATGGATGGTTATTCACGGTGAGGGACGTGATTTCTTGTACTCATATGGCGCAACGGGGCTTGGTTGGGCGATTAGCCTACCTGCGGTGAAACCTCGTGGGTGGTATCTAGCTAGATTAGAGTAAGGTAAAGGCTTTGTGATATTTTATCCGGGTCTCATGCCAAAGGAAGTGTGTTGACTTTTAGGATAAATTATCTCTTGTGGGTAAAGTTGTACAACCTCTGCAGAGTGTAAAACTATTCGAATAGCCGTGCCCACGGTCAAGGGCGGGCAAGGAATGCATGCACATGGTAGATTCCTGGTTTTGTTTTAAAATCAAAAGTTTTGTATTCCGAGTGGAGGAACTCTCGGACGTGTATCTGGCAGATGGAGCAGAGAGGGTGGATGTAACCCGCAGTATTAAACTTGTTCAAATTGTTAAAGCTAGTGTTGGTAGATGGAACCTTCACTAGAGAATTATTGATAGTTTCTGTTAAAGCATTTACTTTGTTAAATTGATGCCTTCGAAAGTAATTAGTAATAATTGAAATTTAAAATATTGCTTTGTGCAAAAGAACCATATAGCCTTCCTTTGTCAAGCCTTGCATCTATGCATTTTTCCCAAGACTTGCGGAGTACTTTATGTACGCACATGCTACACTTAAAAACAATTCTCAGAAGAACATGAAGCTCAAGAAGGTGTTTACGACTACTGTTTCGCCTGCGGCTGTGATGGATTTTTCTCGGAGGACTAGGTCGCGCTTCCCCAGTCAACTGCCTGTGGCATCTTGATGGGTCTACTTTGATTTTTCCTTGCTTCCGCTGTGTTTTGATTGTGCGAGGTCTTGGAACCTCCAGTGTAATAATGAGATCTGAGGGTCAATACTCTTTATTATTGTAATAATGCGTTGTTGGTTATGAATCATTTCTGCTTAAACTGTGTGCACTAAGCGTTGATGCGGGACTAGTGCGATAATACACGAGGGTGCAGGTTTGGAAATCCGGGTCCCGACACACAAAACTTCTCCACTTGACATTCAAGGACCAATCACTAGAGCTCGCGCCCGATAATTGAATTTACAGGTGAGCTCGTTCCTAAGTACTTCTTTTTGTTCATTTGAGAATCGATTGCTACCTAATGAATTAATTATGATTAGGAACCATGCAGAGGACCTGGAAGTACTTGGAGAAGGACTACGAGACGCACAAGTCCAGCAAGGGCGGTCGAATCATGTTGGAGGGCCAACTCAAGTCGACTTCGAATCCAATTCGGAGTCCAGTACCAGGCCGCACTAAAATGGACGCCCAGATCGCATCCGGGCTCTGTTTTGGACGTTCTACATATGGATGGAAAGCTGAGAAGACAAGATTTCCAATGGCTCTAGTCCCATGTCAAAATTCCTTCTGAGTCAATGGAAATCATTGAAACAAGTGGGCATTCAGAATCTGTCATGGTGCTGCGTCACCGTCTTTTGGGCCGTTCGGCTTTGTATCGTGTTGGAGCCCATTAGGGCGCGTCCAGGGGTTTTGTACGCCCCTCACTCCTTTATATCTAGCTGCCATCCCCACCATTAGGGTTTGGGTTTTGCTTAGATTAATTCTGTCTTTGAACAGTTTCGCCGTTCATCGGTTTGTGAGACCCCAACTTTCGAGTGCTAAATCAATACATCTGCAATTCAGTTGTGTTCTTCCTTGTTCTTGCTTGTGTTCTTCGATTCGCAGGCAAGGATTAGCCTTCTTGGCGAGGTCAACCGGCTGCGCACGGTTGATAACCTAAGGAGACGTGGTGCTGCGATTGCGGGGTTCGGAATGTGTTGTTCGGAAGCCGGATCGAATTGTGTCGCGCCTCCACCAAATCGAACATATCCAGAACCTGTTGGAAGATCAGCACCCCGTTCCTATCATCCGTGGTGTCCTTTGAGAGACCATGTGGAAGTACCACATGTTTATGATGAGTAATTGACTTTTGTTTTAGAAAGATTGGGTTTGATTTGTGCCTTTTTTCCACAAAGTAGTAGCCTTCTTGAGTGGTCTGCAGGTTCTTTTTATGACCACCTTGGTCATAGACACCTTGTAACCGGTCGTATGACCTCCAGGATGGATCGTTTGAGCTGGGAATCGGTCGTATGACCATGTATTGCAGTCGTAGACTTTGTGCATTTGATAGCATGACATTTTGACCTGTCCTTTTGCAGTTACGACTTTGTGGAGTATGGTTTGAATTGTTTTTTATGCAGATGGTTGTACACAATGTTTTGTGCGGTGCTATGAATGTTTGCTTGTCTGTAATGTTTTGAATGACTTTGAGACTAGTCGTGGTGAGGCATGGATGGTCGAGACTAGGCACGGGGGTGCTGAGGTCGTGAGCGGCCGGGAGATGCCAAAGACGACGAGGTCTGTGAGGTGGTTGCAAGCATGATCGGCAAGGCAGGAGGAAGCTTCCGGGAAGGCAGCGGAGTGGCATTTTGGAGAAATGCAGAAAGCTGCAAAGGGAAGCTGTGTCTTTGCCAATGCACATGAGTTGTTGGGTTTGATAGGTAAAGCACTGGAAGCTTATTTTCGCTAGTGGGTAAAGCGAGTGGTAAAACCCGGTGTTAGGTAGGGGTTTACGGGTTCCCCCCGGTAGCAGAAGGCTATATATAGAGATGGTAGAGCTCGGGTGCTCGTTGAGATACTGATCCCCGAGTTGCTCTGTTCTTCCTTGTTTATTTGTGAGTGTGTGGGTTCTCGAGATGGAGCAAGTGTGCTCATGTATCTCCCAGTTGGAGTGGCTATAGAAACCTCCATTATCAATCATTCATCTCTCTTCCTCTAAGTTGTGTTTTAGTTCTGTGATTTGTTTGATTGTTTGTTTGTGCTTTCTCAGCTTTATCATTTCTCAAGTATGTCTGAGATGATGGCTCTCATTTGTGCTCCGACTTTCTTGATCTGAGCAAGTTCTTTGCTTGAGTTACATTGCTTTCTTCTGCTCTGAACTGGGATCCATACTCAAGACCATTTGGTCAGGTTCTTCCCGAGAGCAGAGATTTCGATCGGGTCCTTGTGCAAATGGTCGTGCATCTCAAGTTACTCTGTTCTTTATCGACCATGCCTTCTTGTTAGAGCACAGTCATGTTTAGAGTCGCTTGACTATGTGTCTCAAGACTTTAATGTTATTCGCTTTTGAGTCTTGCCGGTCGTGCGCGCTATCTCTATCTTACTCATCGTTACTATGTTCTTTCTTTTATCAATCGACATTTCTCTAAGAAGTCTTGACTACTCTGAAACTGCTTCGGTCACAGCAGGGAGTCGTTCGACTACATAGTAAGCGAGCATCCATCTTCTGTCTTCGTAGCTTCTGTAGCTATTGGAGAAGAAGTTGGTGAGAATACTTGAGGAGTTTTTGAAGGCACCATTCACCCCCCCCCTCTGTTGCCATTTTGGTCCTAAAATTGGTATCAGAGCCGGTTAGCTCTAATATATAGATCTTAACCAGTCTGTGAGCCATGGCGACAGACAAGTACTAGACCAAGCCCCCGATCTTCGATGGGATCGACTATCCCTTGTGGAAGAGTCAGATGGAGACCTACATCCAGGCTCCGGGCTACGCCATCTGGCGTAAGGTCAAAGTACGCTATGTTGTTCCTGCCGATGAGAACATCAACGCTGGAAACATGCTTGATGTTGAGGCGAATCCAAAGGCAAGGAACATCATAATCCAGGGGTTGAGCCATAGCGAGTTTGATCGCATCTCTCATCTCACGTCGGCTTTCAACATCTAGGTGACCCTCGATGCATACCATGAGGGCACCACCCAGATCAAGACAGTCCGACAGGACCAGTTCAAGCGAGATTACAACAAGTTTGAAATGCTCGCTGGCGAGTCCCTCGATGAGTGTTTTGCGCGTTTCCACAAGATCTTGAGCAACCTTCTCCGAGCGGTCGGTCTCACATACCCCGACTCGGACAACGCTCGTCAGATGCTCGCTGCACTCGATCTTCGTGTTTGGGAGATGAAGGTGACTACCATCAAGGACACCACAGACCTCTCGACTTTGACTCTTGATGCGCCAGACTGCACCTCAAGACTCACGAGATTGACATTGTCTCTCGCAAGTCGAAGTCACGATCGATGGCCTAGTCACCGATCGATTCGCCTCTGGTCTTTCTTCTTCTCGATTCTCTTTGTGGTTTCTCTCTCCTTTGCACTCGTGATGTAATCGATGATCGCTAGAGCGGCTTGAGGATGAGCAAATGGCCCTCCTAGCTCGAAGTTTTCCCATGCTTACAAGAGGAGGAGGGACAAAGAGAGGAGGACTGTGATTTGCTTCGAGTGTGGTGGCCCCAACCACATTCGGGCAAACCGCCCCAAGCCGGAGAAGGGCAAGAACGACTACGACGGTTCGGGCAAGAACGACTACACCGACAAGAACCACAACAAGAAGCCTCCAACGAACCCTCAAGGCAAGAAGAAGTTCCGTGACTTTGGGAAGGCCAAGAGCTCTTTCACGCATCCTCATCGCCGGCGACCTCGACCTCAGCGAGGTGGAGGGATGGAGCGGCGACGATGGGATGGGTGACCAAGACCCCAAGGGCAGCGATGACTTCTCCGGCATGTGCTTCATGGCCCTTGAGGCGAACTCGGCGACAACGAGCTGTACTCCAACTCCGACGAGGTATGCCCCACCTACGACCAGCTTAATCATGCTTTTCTTAAGCTAGGTGGATTTCATGCTAGAACTAGGGCTAGGTGTACCGAGTTAGAGAAGGAAGTAGAGAGATTGTCACGGGAGCTTACCTCACTTAGATCTACTCCCTCCCGTGACGATTGTGATGTTTGTTCTGCTTTGCTGGATGACATGGAGAAACTAAGGACCTTGCATGATAGTGTGTCCTCTGAGCTAGACATGATTAAGGTGGAGAATGTTAGCCTTCTTGCTGAGCTTGAGATGAGTAGAGTAGCGCCTATTTCATCTGCTGTTGTTGAGACTACATCTTGCACCTCATGTGAGGATAAGGACAATGCTTTTAGAGGTCTTTATACTATGTTGCTTGATCTACCTGAGACATGTGAAAATTGTAATAATCTAAAGATAAACCTAAAATGGGCAGATCATAAAATTGCAAAACTACAAGCTTTTCTTCTTGAGCCGATTGCTTCGTGTATGAACTATCCCAAGCTTACTGCTGAGCTTGAAGCTATCTCCAAACAGTTTCAAGAATTAGTTGATGACAATAATAGATTGGCTCAAACTGCTTCTAAGGACCCTGTTAGCTCACCATGCATTAATTGTAACAAACTAAAATCTGACTTGATTGCATTGGATGAGAAATGTGTGAAGCTAACTAAGGACCTTCTAGAGAAGCCACTTTCAGCTTGTGATGTGATTGATGAGAAGGGGGAGAAGCCCCAGGGTAAGGTGGAGACGCCTAACAACGAGAACCAACTGGCTAGTAGTAGGTTTGTCCCTTCAGAGTCGGCTGTGTGTGCACAAGCCATTCCTTCCTCTACTGTTAGTTCTTCTTCTGCTCCCTTACCTTCTGCTGTCTCTTCTTCCCCCTGCTCTTCTTGCATCTCTCTCTTTCGGGAGCGTCAGTACCTTATGAACACTCTCGAGAGATTTGTAGGCGGCAAGAAGTAGCTCAATCTTATTCTAGACCAATCCAAAATCTGCAGATTTAATTAGGGTCTAGGATACGATTTTTATGAGGACATGAGGAAGCATCCACCTCACCGTGCTCGCACCCATAGCACCGGTGTGATCGAGATCGAGCCCGGGACCGAAAAGTCCAATTTAAGTCAGCGGGCTTCATCCAGGGATTTCTAACATGGGTGATCGACTGCTGCTCGGCCTCTCGAAGGCCAAGCCTCCCGTGCTACTTCTACCTCTCGTAAGGTGAAGTACCACTGCACCTTTGTCGAAGGATGGACACTCGATCGATCGATGCTTCGACGCACCAAGATTGCGCGTAGAGACCGTCTTTGAGGCACTTAGGCATATTCGAGGTCGACCCGCACCACGAGTGCACCTAAGACCGGCACGAAGTCTAGGGTTGCTTCTGGTGATGGATTTGGGTAGCATCGAGGACTTGGTTTTTCTGAGTCTTCTGGTTTTCGTCCTCATGTTGCTCTTGGTCGTGACTTCCGCCGTCCTGAGGGTAGATCTCATTTTCCCCGTCGAGATAGCTACTGTAACATCCTGATTTTCAGAGTCTTTTTGAAGCTTTTAAAATAAAATTCACCATTTGAATTTTTCTGGAATTAATTAAAGCTTAAATGGAATTTTTATAAATTAAAAGGATTTAATATGATTAATCTGAACATGAACATTTGCCAAAATTATTTTATTTGAGTTCTTTGTGTCTCAAGGAATTTATTGGAATTTTTCTGGATTTTTATGGATTTATTCGCTATTTTCTAGAGCTCAATTTAATTTATTTGAATTTCTGAAAAAGAAAAACCCTCCAAAAATCCCATCCGGCCAAGGGCGAAACCACCACCGCCCAACCAGCGGGCCGCCACCCGCACCGCCCCGCCGTGCCACGCGTCGCCAATCAGCGCCGCGCGCTCCGCTTGGCCTCTCCGATGGCCGACGCGTGTCGCCATCGGCGCTGCCGCTTCGCGCCTCGACGCGATGCTCGCCGCGCTGCTCGTGTGTCGCCGGCGTGTGGGACCAGCGTGTCGCCTCCGTCGTCTCCGACCGGACTCACGCCCGGTGCCGCGCGCTTGCTCCGGACTCGCCGCTTTCCTTTCCTCACCGCCGTGCGTCGCGGCGACACCTCGGGTCCGTATAAAGCGCCCGACCCGGGCCTCTCCCTCATCGCGCGCGCCCCGCCGCCGCGCCATCGCCGCGCGTCGTCTGCCTCGTCGCCCGGCCGCCGCGGGAAGCGCCACCGCCACCGTCCGCCGGAGTTCGCTGTCGTCGCTTCGTCGCCGGTGAGCCCCGCCGCCTTCGGATCCCGTCGGTCCCCTTCCGCTGCCGCCGCGCCGCGCCGCCCGCCGTGGGAACCGCCGCGCCGCGCGTCGCCTCGGCCGTGTCCGTCCGCCTCGGTTCCGCGCCCGCGCGTCCGCTGACGCGCCAATGGCCGTCCCTTCGCCTCCGTGAACTCGTTCCCCGTCGCGCCGTTCCGCCGTGTGGGCCCACTCGCCCGATCGTGACTCGTGAACCGCCCGGTCGGCTTGCCGTCGGCCAGCCGTCGGCCGCCACGCGGCCGCGGCGCACACGTGTCTTGCCACGTGGACGCCACGCCGCCTCTCGCCGCCGTCGCCACAGGCCGCGCCCGCCTTTATTCCGTCGCCGAGCCCACCGTGAGACCCAGCTCCCGTGCGCCGGTCCACAAAGACGGTGCCTTTTCCAATTTCCCGATTTTCTTTAGATCCAATTTTCCAAGAGCCCGTTCTTCCTCGTCCTAGCTCCGATTGACCCCGTTCTTTTTTCTAAATTCATCTAAAATTGAGCTCTACCTTTTGGTTCAGGTTTGAAAGTTTTTGGAGTTCATTTGAATTTTATTTGAATTTATTTTCTCTTTTCGTCTCGTTTTCTCTCTCGTTAGATCGCGTGTTCGAGGGAGCGGAAGTTGGATTTGAAGATCTAGAGCCCTCATCTGAGCAAGGCCAAGGCAAGTCGTGTCCTTTGATCATGTTGAACCCAGTTTGCAATCTATTATTTAATTATTTTGTTTTAAATTATCTTGCATCGCTATTTTTATTCAAACCCTTGTATTGGTAGTTATCGTCCCAATTGGTTATTTCCCTCCTTGATATTTTGGAATACCTTGATGCTATTGTCACCTTAGGTTGGGAATTTTATTAGTGATGCTATGTTATTTGTCACATTGGGTTGGTACGATTAGAATGCTTAGCCTTGCTTATTTTGCGAAAGGGTTCATCATTACATGTGATTAATTAATTTGACTTAATGAGATATTGAATCGTGGTTGGTGCCACTGTTATAAAATTTGTGCCGTGACATTGGTGCGTCATTGGCGGTGGTTATACAAAATTGGTTTTCACTTGGGCGAATGATCGTGCAGTAAAGGGGGAAGTGTAGATTCACTTCGTGGGATGTGGAAGTTTCGCCCGGGTAATTCCTAAGGACTTAACTTTGTGCGCCATTGATCTGAGCCTTACCGTGCAAACCACATGTCTAGTATGGGACAGACCTGGCATAATAATTTGTGAAGTCTCCACTTTGGTTTTACTACGATGTTGTGTGGCGCAAGAGGGGCAATTATCGACTAGGGGTTACCCTACTCGACACGAAACCTTAGCGAGTGGGATCGGTGGAGATGGATCATTGTAAAAGCCTTGTTGTGATTATCTTTAACGTGAGGATTATCACATCGTGTGGGTACAGATTGTGCAACCTCTGCAGAGTGTAAAACTATTCGAATAGCCGTGTCCTCGGTCATGGACAATGCTCGGTGATTTCACACGAGGTATAGTTATTCTTGGAAAATTTGGTAGTTGATCAGTGGATGGTTAATTCACTGTTGGTTTAGCTTGTGGATGGGGAGTCCATAAGTAGTTTACTTCAATTCCTTTGATTATTTATTATTGATTTATTTACAATTCGCCTTCAATCTATTTATGGTAATTTCGAATGCTGTTTTATGCAAATTAACCCTTTCAACTTTCCATTGTTAAGCCTTGCATATTATATTGCATCATTTGTTACAAGCGGCTTGTTTGAGTACCAATGTACTCACGGCTTTATGCCTATGTTGCTCGATTGAGGATGAAGAGTGCTACCAGCGGAGGTTCCAGGAGGAGAGTACTTGGCGACTACGAGTTCTAGGCTTCGCTCCCCACTCGATTGCCTGTGGGCATGTCGATTGGCCACTACGTTTTATTTTGGTTTTCCGCTGCTAGTTTTGTTAAGCCCTAAGGCTATTGAGATTGTAAGCTTGACCATAAGGTCATACTTTTGGGTATTGATTAATAATTTGAATTTCCCTTATTTAATATCGTGATTGTGGTGATGATTACCTCTATGTTTGACTGTGTGCACTAGCGTGATCCTGGACTAGTGCAGTACACACAGAGAGTCCGGATTTGCATATTCGGGTCTTGACAGAGATGGTATCAGAGCTATATCGACTGTAGGACGAAGCCCTAGTTAGAGTGGTCGAATTAGCAAAGTTTTCAAAATTATTTTCTAAATCAAATCAACCAAATGATGGACTAGTAATTCTTGATTCTTACCTCATTCTTAGGATTCTTGCTCCTTGCCTCCTCTGAAATATTGTTTTCGAAATTCAATTTGACTTCTTATCTCCATAATGTCCATAGATGTCTCGAGTGCCCCAAGATCAAAAAGGAGGTCGACCCAGAATTCTTCAAGCGTTGCTGTGAAGATTGGATCAAGGAAGCACTCAAGATGTTCCAAGACAAGATCGAAGACTGTCGTGAAGATCGAGAGCCATTAGATTTGAACCCTGCCATAGTTTTAGCATCGTGTAGACCGTTTTGCTTTTTCTTGCAGTTGCATGTGATGTGAGCTGCAAATTTTGCCCTTAAAAGCATTATATTGCAATCACGTCAATCTTTTATTGGTGTTATTTCCCCGGTTTTGCTGTTAGCCTTTTTCGGCTAAGTGTTTGTTTAGTTTAGGTTGCCATTAGAAATCCCCCTTAGACGAGTTCACCGCTTACCTTTGCTTTTCCCTCTTATCTATTGAGCCTTCAGATGTCAGTTCTCAGAAAAGGGTCTTTCTTTTGAGCAAAGCGGCAAGATGGTTGAAACCAGAACTCCGCAGTCGCGGAGCGAGACAAACGAGAACCTGGGAACAGTTCCACTCAGCCACCCTGCAGTTCCGCGACCACGGACCCGCTCTCGATCGGTTCTGATGGCCTGACTCATGATGCAAGCAATGATGCAGAATATGAACAATATGGCTCAACGTCAGCAACCAGGGGTAGCAGCACCTCAGGCCGCCCACCATCAGTCCCGCTTTGCAGAGTTTATGAGGACGAGGCCGCCTACCTACTCCAGCTCTTCAGAGCCTATGGAGGCAGATGACTGGATCCGTTCAGTAGGGAAAAAGCTGAACTTAGCCCAGTGCACAGACAGGGAGAGAGTGCTGTATGCAGCACACCAGCTAGAGGGACCTGCAGCAGAATGGTGGGAGAACTACTGTGACGCCCACGAGGACCAGGACAGCATTACTTGGAACGAGTTCTCCACCGCTTTCCGTAACGCCCATGTTCTGGATGGGGTGATGGACATGAAGAAGGAGGAGTTCCGTGAGTTGCAGCAGAGGAACATGTCAGTGAGTGAATACCTCAATAAATTCACTCAGCTAGCTCGCTATGCACCTGAGGACGTAGCCACAGATGAAGCCCGTCAGAAGAGGTTCCGGAAAGGCTTGAACCCAGGATTGAAGGTGCAGGTCGTGGGCAACGACTATGCCAGCTTTCAGCAGATGGTGGATAAGGTCATCACGATTGAGGACGATCGCCGTGAGCTCGAGGAGTCTCAAGAGGAGGATGGCTCAGCAGGGATTGCGATCTCACGAGCCCAGAGGCGCTGCTTCAGCACTTATCACCGCTCGAGTACCTCAGCGCGGCAGCGCAGCTCGATCTTGAGGCGCGGCCCCAGCGCCACGTACCCAAATCGAGCGGGAGACCGGTGGATCGTGGTCAGCGGAAAGGAACACCAACCCAAAGAAAGATCTTACTTGCTTCAAGTGTCATGGCCGGACACTATGCTAGCAAATGCCCCGCAGGCGAGCCCCACTCGGCTCGCCGACTTGGGAGCCACACGGGGCGGACACCTACCCGGGAGCGGGCGTGGAGCACCCCAGGCGCCAGGTCAGGGCAGCAGGACTCCGCAGGTGGTGAGAGGCCAAGTGAACCATGTCACTGCAGAGGAGGCTCAGGCAGCACCAGAGGTTGTGGTCGGTAAGTTCCTAGTTCATTCAGCACCTGCCACAGTTTTGTTTGATTCTGGAGCTTCCCATTCGTTTGTTTCTCGGAGTTTTGCTTTAAAGCATCAGTTGAAAATTGTTACTCTGGGATCTATTCATTTGATCCAAACCCCCGGTTCGGAGTTGAGCACCAACCTAGGCTGTCCCGAAGTTCAGATAGACATCCAGGGAGTTGAGTTCAGAGCGGACTTGATTATCTTGGATATCCAGTCCCTAGATGTGATCTTGGGTATGGATTGGCTCAAGAAGCATCAGGCGGTTCTGTATTGCGGGAGCAGAGCAGTGACCTTGACCAGCTCCGATGGGAAGAAAGTGCAGTATTCAGCTAGCATGAATCAGCCAGAGCAGGTAATGGTTTGTCAGATCAAGGGAATTCAGTTGGAGGATGTGCCAATTGTCAGGGAGTACCCCGATGTGTTTCCAGATGATCTTCGGGGATGCCACGAGAGCGAGAGGTTGAGTTTTTGATCGAGTTGGTACGGTACCTCTCCGATTTCAAAAGACCCTACCGGATGCCGGCAAATGAGTTAGCGTAACTCAAGAAGCAGATTCAAGAGCTTTTGGACAAAGGTTATATCGAGCCCATTCGTCCCGTGGGAGAGCGCGATCTTGTTTGTGAAAAGAAGGATGGCAGCCGGCGCATGCGTGGACTACCGAGCACTTAATGAGGTCACCATCAAGAACAAGTACCCGTTGCCCGGGATTGATGATTTGTTTGATCAGCTCGGGAGCGGGGAGTTTTCTCCAAGATTGACTTGAGGTCAGGTTACCATCAGATGAGGATTCGACAGGAGGACATACCTAAGACAGCATTTTCGACTCGTTACGGTTTGTATGAGTTCACAGTGATGTCTTTTGGTTTGACCAATGCTCCAGCCTATTTTATGTACCTGATGAATAAGGTGTTCATGGAATATTTGGATAAGTTTGTCGTAGTGTTCATTGACGATATTCTGATCTACTCCAGGGATGAGAGAGAGCATGAGGAACATCTGAGATTGGTATTGCAGAAATTAAGGGACCATCAGTTGTATGCCAAGTTTAGCAAATGTGAGTTTTGGATGAAGGAGGTCGCCTTCCTAGGCCATGTGATGTCCGCAAAGGGAGTTGCTGTTGACCCCGGAAAGGTCAAGGATGTTTTGGATTGGCAGTCACCTTCTTCGGTGACTCAGATCAGGAGTTTTCTGGGTATGGCTGGTTATTACCGTCGTTTCATCGAAGGATTTTCCAGTGTAGCCAAGCCACTTACCCAATTGCTCAAAAAAGAAAAGAAATTTGTTTGGACGCCTGAGTGCGAGAAAAGCTTTCAGAAGTTGAAGGAAAGTTTGACTACAGCCCCAGTGCTAATATTGCCAGATTTAAACAAGGATTTTGAGATTTATTGCGATGCCTCACGCAAGGGTTTGGGTTGTGTCTTGATGCAGAAAAGAGAGTGGTAGCGTATGCCTCGCGCTCGATTGAGACCGCATGAGGAGAATTACCCTACCCACGACTTAGAGCTAGCACCGTAGTGCATGCTTTGAAAATTTGGAGGCACTATCTCTTGGGTAATAGATGTGAGGTTTATACGGATCACAAGAGTTTGAAATACATTTTTACCCAGTCAGAGCTTAACCTCGAGCAGAGGAGGTGGTTGGAGTTGATAAAGGATTACGATGTTGGAATCCATTATCACCTGTGGAAGGCCAATGTGGTCGCGGATGCTCTGGCGGGAAGGTTTATTGTAATTCAGTGATGGTCAAGGAGAGTCACCACCTTGCATGAGGAATTCCAAAGGCTCGGTTTGGAATTGGTTGAGGAAGGATTTTGGCAGCAATGGAGTTGCGCCCACTTTGGATGGTCGATTCGTCAAGCTCGGACGGATGATGAGGCATTTCAGCGTGACGCACGAATATGAGTGAAGGAAAAGGGTCTGGATTTTCAGAGGATGCCCAAGGAACCCTGTGGTTCAAGCAACGTTTGTGTGTGCCCAATAAGAAGGAACTAAAGGATCTGTTGCTAAAAGAAGCTCATGAGTCGTTGTACTCGATACATCCTGGCAGTACCAAGATGTACCAGGACATTAAAGAAAAATATTGGTGGCCTAGCATGAAGCGTGAGATTGCTGAGTATGTGGCACTTTGTGATGTCTGTCAGAGAGTTAAGGCAGAGCATCAGAGGCCAGCAGGTTTGCTTCAGCCGTTGAAAATCCCTGAGTGGAAATGGGAAGAGATTGGTATGGACTTCATAGTCGGGCTGCCTAAGACCAAAGATGGCTATGATTCGATTTGGGTCATCGTAGACCGATTGACCAAGGTTGCTCACTTCATTCCAGTGAAGACAACCTACTCAGGTGACAGATTGGCAGAACTGTATATGTCGAGGATTGTCAGTTTGCATGGAGTGCCCAAGAAAATAGTGTCAGATCGAGGGTCCCAGTTCACTTCTCGGTTTTGGGGTAGTTTCCATGAGGTTATGGGAACGCACCTGAATTTCAGTACCGCATACCATCCCCAGACAGATGGTCAGACAGAACGAGTCAATCAGATTCTTGAGGATATGTTGAGAGCATGTGTGCTAGATCATGGACCTAAGTGGGACAGCTGTTTGCCTTTTGCAGAGTTTTCCTACAACAATAGTTATCAGGCAAGTTTGCAGATGTCACCATTTGAAGCACTCTACGGCAGGAAATGCAGGACCCCTCTCAATTGGAAAGAGACAGGGGAAGGTCAGGTGTTTGGTCCAGATTGCTTAAAAGAGGCTGAGGACAAGGTCCGTTTGATTCAGGAGAGGTTGAGGACTGCCTAGGCCAGGCAAAAGAGCTATCAGATACCAGACGCCGAGAGCCGAGTTTTGAGCCGATGATTTTGTGTATCTCGGGATCACACCATTCAAAGGTGTGAAGAGGTTTCAGCAAAGGAAAGCTTGCACCAAGGTATGTCGGTCCGTTCAAATTTTGAAACGCAGGGAGAGGTTGCTTATCAATTGGAGCTACTGCGTCCTTGATGGGGTACATGATGTTTTCCATGTGTCCCAGTGAAGAAGTGTTTGAAGTGCCAGAGGAGGTGTGCGATTGAGGCAATTGATCTTCGGAGGATCTGTCCTACAAAGAGCGTCTGTCAAAATCTTGGATGTGTCGAGAGAGTCACCGGAATAAAGTTGTTCGCTTTTGCAAAGTTCATGGAGCAATCACTCAGAGGAGGAAGCCACACAGAGGCGCGAAGAGGATCTCAAGGCGAGTTCGAACCTATTCTAGTAGTGAGCCCGGATCTCGGGGTCGAGATCCCGTTTAAGGGGGTAAGGTTTGTAACATCCTGATTTTCAGAGTCTTTTTGAAGCTTTTAAAATAAAATTCACCATTTGAATTTTTCTGGAATTAATTAAAGCTTAAATGGAATTTTTATAAATTAAAAGGATTTAATATGATTAATCTGAACATGAACATTTGCCAAAATTATTTTATTTGAGTTCTTTGTGTCTCAAGGAATTTATTGGAATTTTTCTGGATTTTTATGGATTTATTCGCTATTTTCTAGAGCTCAATTTAATTTATTTGAATTTCTGAAAAAGAAAAACCCTCCAAAAATCCCATCCGGCCAGTGGGCCGAAACCCACCAGCCGGCCCAGCCAGCAGGCCGCCAGCCCGCACCGCCCCCGCCGTGCCACGCGTCGCCAATCCGCGCCCGCGCCCGCTCCGCCTTGGCCTCTCCGATGGCGGCGCGTGTCGCCATCGGCGCTTGCGCTCGCGCCGCACTCGACGCTGCCGCCGCTCGCCGTGTCGCCGGCGTGTGGGACCGCGTGTCGCTCCGTCGTCTCCGACCGGACTCGCCGGTGGCGCGCGTTGCTCGGACTCGCGCTTTCCTTTTCCTCACCGCCCGTACCGTCGCGGACACCTCGGTCCGTGTATAAGCGCCCGACCGGGCCTCTCCCTCATCGAGCGCCGCCTCGCGCGCTCATCGCGCCGTGTCGTCTGTCTCTCGTCGCGCGGCCGTCGCCGGAGCGCTCACCGCCGCTCACCGTCCGCGGAGTTCGCCGTCGTCCGCGTCGCCGGTGAGCCCGCCGCCTTCCGGATCCCGTCGGTCCCCTTTTTTGGCGGCCGCCGCGCGCCGCCAGCGCCGCCGCTGGACCGCGCCGCGCCCGCCGTCGCCTCGGCCGTGTCCGTCCGCCTCGGTTCCGCGCCGCGGCGCGTCCGCTGACGCCAGCCGGCCGTCCCTTCGCCTCCCCGTGAACCTGGTTCCCCGTGCGCCGTTCCGCCGCTGTGCGAAGCCCCCACTCGCGCCGTGACCGTGAATCCGCCCGGTCGGCTTGCCCCGTCGGCGGCCAGTCGGCGCCACGTCGGCAAGACGGCGCACACGTGTCTTGCCACGTGGACGCCACGTCAGCCTCTGCCGCCCGCGTCAGCAGCCAGCCGCCCGCACTGTTCCGTGCGCCGAGCCCACCGTAGACCCAGCTCCCCGTGCGCCCGGTCCACAGCACAGTGCCTTTTTCCAATTTCCCGATTTTCTTTAGATCCAATTTTCCAAGAGCCCGTTCTTCCTCGTCCTAGCTCCGATTGACCCCGTTCTTTTTTCTAAATTCATCTAAAATTGAGCTCTACCTTTTGGTTCAGGTTTGAAAGTTTTTGGAGTTCATTTGAATTTTATTTGAATTTATTTTCTCTTTTCGTCTCGTTTTCTCTCTCGTTAGATCGCGTGTTCGAGGGAGCGGAAGTTGGATTTGAAGATCTAGAGCCCTCATCTGAGCAAGGCCAAGGCAAGTCGTGTCCTTTGATCATGTTGAACCCAGTTTGCAATCTATTATTTAATTATTTTGTTTTAAATTATCTTGCATCGCTATTTTTATTCAAACCCTTGTATTGGTAGTTATCGTCCCAATTGGTTATTTCCCTCCTTGATATTTTGGAATACCTTGATGCTATTGTCACCTTAGGTTGGGAATTTTATTAGTGATGCTATGTTATTTGTCACATTGGGTTGATACGATTAGAATGCTTAGCCTTGCTTATTTTGCGAAAGGGTTCATCATTACATGTGATTAATTAATTTGACTTAATGAGATATTGAATCGTGGTTGGTGCCATCGTTATAAAATTTGTGCCGTGACGTTGGTGCGTCATTGGCGGTGGTTATAAAAATTGGTTTTCACTTGGGCGAATGATCGTGCAGTAAAGGGGGAAGTGTGGATTCACTTCGTGGGATGTGGAAGTTTCGCCCGGGTAATTCCTAAGGACTTAACTTTGTGCGCCATTGATCTGAGCCTTACCGTGCAAACCACATGTCTAGTATGGGACAGACCTGGCATAATAATTTGTGAAGTCTCCACTTTGGTTTTACTACTGATGTTGTGTGGCGCAAGAGGGGGCAATTATCGACTAGGGGGTTACCCTACTCGACGGCGAAACCTTAGCGAGTGGGATCAGGTGGAGATGGATCATTGTAAAAGCCTTGTTGTGATTATCTTTAACGTGAGGATTATCACATCGTGTGGGTACAGTTGTGCAACCTCTGCAGAGTGTAAAACTATTCGAATAGCCGTGTCCTCGGTCATGGACAATGCTCGGTGATTTCACACGAGGTATAGTTATTCTTGGAAAATTTGGTAGTTGATCAGTGGATGGTTAATTCACTGTTGGTTTAGCTTGTGGATGGGGAGTCCATAAGTAGTTTACTTCAATTCCTTTGATTATTTATTATTGATTTATTTACAATTCGCCTTCAATCTATTTATGGTAATTTCGAATGCTGTTTTATGCAAATTAACCCTTTCAACTTTCCATTGTTAAGCCTTGCATATTATATTGCATCATTTGTTACAAACGGCTTGCTGAGTACCAATGTACTCACGGCTTTATGCCTATGTTGCTCGATTGAGGATGAAGAGTGCTACCAGCAGGAGGTTCCAGGAGGAGAGTACTTGGCGACTACGAGTTCTAGGCCGCTCCCCACTCGATTGCCTGTGGGCATGTCGATTGGCCACTACGTTTTATTTTGGTTTTCCGCTGCTAGTTTTGTTAAGCCCTAAGGCTATTGAGATTGTAAGCTTGACCATAAGGTCATACTTTTGGGTATTGATTAATAATTTGAATTTCCCTTATTTAATATCGTGATTGTGGTGATGATTACCTCTATGTTTGACTGTGTGCACTAGCGTGATCTGGACTAGTGCAAGTACACACAGAGAGTCGGATTTGCATATTCGGTCTCGACGACTACCTACGGCGTGTTCGGTATGTTGTTTGGTGACTTGACTCGCTCCTTCAGAGATCAAGCCCAACAACGGCCAGTCGCTCCGCGGACCTTCCGCATTTTGAGTGACAGAGGCGTAGGGTAGATAGAGGTCGGTTGTGCTTGACTACTTCATCGCTAGGCGTGTTACTTAGTATTGGGTGCCAAAATCACTCTTGATTTACCCGATCTTGAGACTTTACTCTGTTTGACTCGGGTTTGCGGCGAGGAAGGAAAGGTGTGGCTCGTAGACTCGGGTGTTCACGACACATGACCGGAGACTCCGTTGGTTTTCTTCCCTTGCCCGTGCTCCGGTGATGAGGCGATCACCTTGGAGATGCTTCATCCAGGCGCGTCATCGCCAAAGGTGCGGTCTTGGCGTAAATGACTCTTTTATTTTGAGAGATGTTGCCTTGGTTAGTAAGCTGTAGTATAATTTGCTTTCAGTCTCTCAGCTTACCGACGACGGTTACGAGGTGAGCTTTAAGAAAAACACTTGTAAAATTCTTGATTCTTCGGGTGGTCTGGTTTGCGGGATTTCTCGTTTTGGGAGGATCTTTCGTGCTGATTTTTCTGAGTCTTCTGATGATCCTCTTAGGCGTTTAGTTGCTTCTGACTCCCGCGACCTTTCTTTCTGGCATAGGAGACTTGGTCATATTGGATTTGACCATTTAACCCGAGTTAGCGGCCACGACCTCATTCGTGGTCTACCGAAACTCAAGATGGTCAAAGATCTAGTTTGTGCTCCTTGCCGGCACGGCAAGAAGGTTGCCACTTCTCACCCTCCGGTCACAGTTAGTATGACTGATGCACCGGGATAGCTGCTCCACATGGACACAGTTGGACCAGCTCGAGTGCAGTCAGCAGGAGGGAAGTGGTATGTTCTTGTCGTGGTCGATGACTTCTCGAGGTACTCTTGGGTGTTTTTCTTAGCCTCGAAGGATGAGACGTTTACACATTTTCGAGGCCTTTTCAATAGGTTTTCTGTTGAGCTCCCGGGTGCCTTACGAGCGATTCATAGTGACAATGGCACGGAGTTCAAGAATTTGTACTTTGAGAGGTTCTACGATGAGATGGGTGTAGAGCATCAGTTCTCTTCTCCGCACGTCCCATAGCAAAATGGCATCGTGGAGAGGAAGAATCATACCCTGGTAGAGATGGCCAAGACGATGCTCGATGAGTACTCTACACCGCAGAAGTTTGGTGCTGAGGCTATAGCTACCGCGTGCCATGTCTCAAATCGAGTTTTTCTTCGGGCACACTTGCATCGCACTTCTTATGAGTTGAGATTTGGGTGAAATCCCAGTGTATCTCATTTTCGTGTGTTTGGTTGCAAGTGCTTTATTCTGAAGTCTGGGAACCTAGACAAGTTCGAGTCACGCTCTTGTGATGGGATCTTTCTAGGTTACTCGACTTCTTCGTGGGCTTATCGGGTTTGGAACTGCGAGTCTAGTAAAATGGTAGAGACCTGTGAGGTGACCTTGACGAGGCCGGTTCGGGGACTAGGCCCGATATCTCGGAGTTCTTTAGAGCGATCCGAGCCCATCATTGTGGATGATGAGGGCGATGGAGATGAGGTTGTCTACCCGATCCAGTCCCTCCATCCTGCGGCTGTGAACTTTTCGAACTTGACACGGGCTGCGCTGCAGCCAAAGTAGACAGCGCGCTCCGTCCCCTACCCTTGAGCGGGTGGCGGCGGAGCGGGCGCCTAGCAATAAACGCGACGCGCTCCGTCCCCTACCTTCGAGCGGGTGGCGGCGAGGCGCGCTGGCAGCAGTAGACGCGCGCCGTCCCGGCAGCGAGCCGCGCGCCTAGCCGGTGGGCGCGCGCTGGGGCGTTCCACCGCTCGGTAAGCGTAGCGGGCCGTGAGCCGCGCGTGTGCCTTAAGTGGTAAGGGGCGCGATGCTCGCTCTTACGGTCGTCCACGTGGCGGCGTGCTTGGCGCGGTGCGGTCCTTGAGCGTCGTGACCATTAATGTGACCGCGGACTCGGCGGTTGGACTTCTGCCGATTGGACTTCCGCGGTTGGCTTCCTGGCGATGGGGTATATATCGGCGGCTGAGTGCGGCGTTGTTCCTACATGTATTGTGATAGAAGCTGCTCCTAAAATGGGCCCTTCCGTGCTTCAACATTCCTAGGTGACGCTGGCGGCAGGGGATGTTGATGCCGAAGGAGGTCCATTTTCTCGGAGCTTATCAGCGCCCAGTTATCGATAGCCAACGCGCTTCACGCCTCGCGCGCGTTTCCGCGACGGCGGCAAGGTTTGCCTGTTCTTCTTAACAGACCTACCTACGATCGGTGTTCTGATGGAGCCGCCGCATTAACTTTTTTAAAACATGTTGATGCCTCGTAGGTGCTGTTAGAGAACGAGGCGACTGCGGGGCGAGACCCTCACCTTTGCGGCGCCCGCCAAGTAGACGCGCGCTCTGTCACCTTCCCATCGAGCGGGTGGCGGCGGCCGGCGCCTAGTCGAAAATGCAGCGCGCTCCGTCCCCTACCCTTCGGCGGGTGGCGGCGGGCTGGCGCCTGGCCGAAGTAGATGGGCGCGCTCCGTCCCTACCCTTGAGCGGGTGGCGGCGAGCCGGCGCCTAGGTGAAGCGAGCGCGCGCTCCGTCCCTACCCTTGAGCGGCGGCGGCGGGGCTGGCGCATAGCTGAAAGTGAAGCGCGCGCACCGTCCCCTACCCTTGAGCGGGTGACAGCGGAGCTGGCGCCTGGCGAAAGTAGACGCGCGCTCCGTCCCTACCCTTGAGCGGGTGACAGCGGAGGTGGCGCTGGGCGAAATAGCGCGCGCGCTCCGTCCCCTACCCTTGAGCGGGTGGCAGCGGGCTGGTGCACGGCGAGTAATAGGCAGCGCTCCGTCCCCTACCATTGAGCGGGTGGCAGCGGGCTGGCGCTGGCAGTGACGCAGCGCGCTCCGTCCCCTACCCTTCGAACGGGTGGCAGCGGAGCTGGCGCCTTGCTGAAGTAGACACGCGCACTCTGTCCCCTACCCTTCGAATGGGTGACAACGGACCTGGCGCCTAGGCAAAGTACATGCGCGCGCTCTGTCCCCTACCCTTCGAACGGGTGGCAGCGGAGCTGGCGACCTCGCATCGCGAACACCGCCATGCGTGCGGTGACTTGAGATCTCACGATGCGGTCCTGCGCTGTAAAGGTTCCTGGGATCACGCCGGCCCCCGGTCTACCAGGGTTAGGTTCCCATACCGTGCGACCCGCCCCAGCGCGCATATGGCACGTGGGGCTTATGACCGGTGCGCGACGGGATGTGGATGGTTGCGTGCTCGCGGCCGCTCGCCTCTTCCCTAGGCAAGGGGGACACGGGGCGGGCGATGAATGGCGTAGCGCCGAAGCTGTTGTGATCCCCTGGCCTATTAGTGCGCCTTTAATGACGGCTAGGGAGCGTCGTGCTGTGATGGCCCTTGGCGCTTGTGGTCGTGGCTTTTCAGCTTTGGGTATGGGGAATTGCGCTGGACGGGCGTTTGTACAACTGCGGTCGCGTCCCGTATGCGGACCGTCGTGCCGCTTCGGTATTGGGGCAAGGTGGCTTAAAGTAGCCCTCGTGACCGTGCCCCCGCAGTTGCACGCCCCCTTCTTGCTTGCCTCGCCTTCCATACTCGCGTAGTATCGCCGCGCTATCCTCTTTCGGAGAAGCAATGGCGTCGATGGCAAGCGTGGTCGGGCGGGTGGTGTCTGCGGCATCCGCGGCGGTCTTATTGTTGGAGGTGAAATCACGCGCTCCAAGAACGCAACTTCGGTGGCGGCGGACAAGGAATGGTTGGTGGCGGAGGAGGAAGGCACGTTCTCCGCGAACTAGGCCTCTCTCGTGACCGAGAAGGCGATCCAAGGGCCTGCGAGCGGGAAGCTATCCGGCGCCGGGAGGTATGATTGTCCGCCGCCGGCGAGGCGGACGCATCTGAGAGGTCGGGGCGGTCGTATTCGTTGCCTTTACCGACGCGGGGCTCCGCATCCGTGGCGGCTATCGTGGGCGGCGTCTTTGCGGACGCCGGGTGGAGCTGGTGCAACTGACTCCGAACACCGTGGCCCGGCTTGCGGTGTACAGCTGGGCCTTACGCTCGGGGGCGTGCTGGCCCAGCGCCGTTGTTCGCCCACCTTCACGAGGCGCGGTGCGGCCAAGGATCGGAAGGATGGGACCTTTGTCTAACCGGCGGCGTCACCTTTGTTCTTCGTCGACTTGCAAGCTCTTCCTGCGAACTCCACTCGCGGGAAGTGGGAGTCTTCTTGGATGAAGTGGTGGTTCTACTACGCGTGGAGGCGGGGCGGCCTTGAGTGCACAGGTGACCGATCGCGTTCAAGCCCTCGCCGGCCGGCCGCTCGGCGATGAGGACGGGCGGAGGTCGGCGGCTCGTAGGTGTGGCCGCCGCTTCAACATGCGCGACCTCGCGGAAGAAATGCGTGATGTACAGCGTGGCACCGCTTGCCGCGGCCCGGCGTCTTGCGCCGAAAGCGTCGAGGCGATAATGTTTCGCCATTGATCACTGCTGCGGCGCCGTCCAGTCTTTGTAAGCCTCGACGCGTCTCTCCTTTGTTCACGTGAAATGTGTTATATGCTGATGCTATCTCCTTTGCTTCAGGGAGTTGCTTGGAGGAGGCGGAGCAGGCCGCGTGCGTATTCACGGGCCGTACACGGCGGGAGCACGGCGCGCGTCTGCTATCGCCGAGGCAAGGCTAGGGCGAATAAACCACGTGTGCGAGGCCCTGGGCCTTGCCGTGCCGGACCGTGTCGCTTTGGATGACGGTGCAGCGAAGAAGAAGAAGAAGAAGGCACCATCTCGGAAGAGGGGCCGAAGCGGGGCGCCTGCCGTGCCTGGTGCGGCAGGTGCTACTGTTACTGCTGGTGCTTCCGAGGGCACGACAGACGCGGAGTCGGGATTGGCGAAGTATGCCGATTCAGGCTTGGATGGCGCGACGCCAAGGCGAGGATCTTCGGCGCGCCACGGGCGGCGGTTCGCGCGGCGGCCGGAGAAGTCTCGCCGCCCGCGAAGTCGCCGAGATGGAACCCATGCGGACGGCGTCTTGGCGGAGCCGGCCGTGGCGCTGTGGTGCGGAGACGCCCTCCGTGAAGCGCGCGCCGTGCTGCCCTCCCCAATAGCAGCGGCGGCAAATCGGCGCCCCACGCAAAAGCTGCCACGGCGGAACCTTCGCCTCCAGTGCTGCGGCCGCGGGCATCTCCGGCGGCT
This sequence comes from Dendrocalamus sinicus, assembly GCA_036346575.1. Lineage (NCBI taxonomy): Eukaryota > Viridiplantae > Streptophyta > Magnoliopsida > Poales > Poaceae > Dendrocalamus > Dendrocalamus sinicus. Next base: position 150,408 of record JAYEVI010000049.1, on the reverse strand, counting down.
GCTGGGCGATGTCGCTGCTGCCCACCCGGCTAGCGGCGTGTGTGCGGCGGGAGCTCCACCGGACACCGCGGGGATTCGTCATGGCGACGGGCATCAGAAGCTTGTGGGACTTCGATGCAGATGCCGAAGACCTTGCAGCATGCGCCCCCTCTGGGCCCGTGACCACGCCGCCCGTCGTGGAGGAACGGTCGTCACTGACGCCGAATGCGGAGGCTTCTGCTTGCTGCGGGACCACGCTTTCTGCGGGGGCTCACGCCACCGCCGCCCCGTCTGGTGATAGGGGGCGGGTCCCCGCAGTCCTCCTACTACCAAGGTAGGGTGGCTTAACACCTGGTGTATTCTTATGCAGCGTTGCGGTGCTCATCGCATCCCTATTTGAAGTGTCGCTCATCCCGGAGGAGGAGCGCCAGGCGGAACACGGGACCCTCGTGCATGTGAGCCCCGCGGACTTCGTGCCTCCCCCGGAGACACTGAGGGCGTGGTGCGGGATTGTGGATGATGCGGTGTGGCGTCGACGGCAAGTCTTTGCGAGCCTATGGGGCGGGCGCCTCGGGGCGCCGAGGTGTCTGGGGTTAGGGTAAGTACTCATACGATCCCGCCTGGGCCGGCTGAGCTTGCTATGTCTTTCCATTGTGCAGACGCTTGTGCTAGGGCAGGCCTTGCAAACGGCCTATGCTCGCGCCCAAAGGGCCCTTGAGGATAGGCTGCGGGCAGCCGAGGAGGAGCTACGCGAGGCCTCGGGAGCCCGTTCCACCAAGGGCGCCCGCATCCGCCAGCTGGAAGCGGAGTGTGCCGAAGCGAAGGCGCACGCCGAAGGACTTGCTGCGTCCGCGCGGGAGTCGGCCGCGGAGGCTGCACAGCGGGAGTTTGCGGCAGAGCGAGACGACTTTCTACAACAGGTCGCCTCGCTAGAGAAGGAAAAAGGCGAACTCAGCCTGGCTCTATCGGAGCGTGATCGGACGCTTGGCAAGGCTTTGGTGGTTGCATGGGATGCCATGCAAGCACTGGAAAAGCCATCTCCAAGGGCTTGTGGCCAGGTGCGGACCACGCCGGCGAAGGAGGCTGTGCGGACTCTCCGCTGGGTCGGAGCTGCCGCCAACGTCGCGCGTGGCACTGCGACAACCTTTGACAACCACTGTGCGTACACCTCGACATGCCTGGTGTGCGCGCTCCTGCAACACCGCGGTTGCACACACGTCGCCGGGCTGGAAGACCCCCAGCTGGAGATGCCCGGCGGGGCCGGGGTGATGTCCGGTGCCGTCCGCTCCGCTCGCCACGCCATCAAGCCCTTTTATGAACGAATCTGGGATTACGTCAGGGCAGACGCTACGTGGATCGAACTCCAGAAGTCCCTTTACGGGGAGGGGAGCCTCGGCCGATTCCTAGATGGGGTCCCTCGACGCGACGAGGGCAGCGCTGAGGCCTCCGAAGGCGCGGGAACTTCGCAGTGTGATGCCGTGGTGCACAGGTGTAGGCATGCATTGTAATGCCCCTCTTTTTGTGAATGGAGTACACGCTTGCTACATGCATTCTGACTTTCGCCTATGTCCCGGGCAGCTTCCTTGCTGGGGCCGACTTCTTGCGGCCGACCTTGCGACCAGCGACGCGCCGGCGCGAAGGGCGAAGAGTCGCTGGACTTTTGGGTGGGCCGACCTTCTTCCGGCGGAACCCCGTCCTTATCGCGTGTTAAGGATGAGCCTACCGAATAGCTACTTAGAGCGGCAGGGATGTCGTTGGGCCTTTGTACTTGGAAGATTTTCCCGATATATAGATCTCCTGATGAGTAGGGCATGCGTGGTCGTACTGTGCGGAGCCGAGATCCCCACCTTCCAAATTCGCCGTTGGTGTGAACCGTGCGAGCGCTGCCTTCTGCTCATCGCCCGGGTGCCAATGCGCCCGCGGGGTTCGCGCGTTGAGTACTCCGTGGAGCTAGCGCGTGCGGCGATAGTTGTTGACACTACGACATGCTTAGAGTCCGTAGCCTGGCGCGTGCGACGGTGGACCCCCGCACAACAACTTGTTTAGAGTCGTGTGGACTAGCGTGTGCGAAGGCGGACCTCCGCACCATGACTTGTTTAGAGTCGCGTGGACTAGCGTGTGTGAATGCGGACCTTCGCACCACAATTTGTTTAGAGTCGCATGGACTAGCGTGTGCGAAGGTGGACCTGCGCACCACGATTTGTTTAGAGTCGCGTGGACTAGCGTGTCAGAAGGTGGACCTCCGCACCACGATTTGTTTAGAGTCGCGTGGACTAGCGTGTGCGAAGGCAGACCTTCGCACCAGGATTTGTTTAGAGCCGCGTGGACTAGCGTGTGTGAAGGTGGACCTTCGCACCAGGATTTGTTTAGAGCCGCGTGGACTAGCATGTGCGAAGGCGGACCTTCGCACCATGATTTGTTTAGAGCCGCGTGGACTGGCGTGTGCGGCGGACCTTCGCACGAGATTTGTTTAGAGCGCGTGGACTGGCGTGTGCGGCGGACGCCGCACCACGATTTGTTTAGAGTCGTGTGGACTAGCGTGTGCGGCGGACCTCCGCACCCCACCCGAGTGGGGTAGCCTCAGTGTATCGCATATACCACGTGCGCGCCGGCGCTGGGGCCAGCCTCTGGCGCGCAATGTCGGTACTCTGGAACTCCTGGAGCTGGTTTCCATAGCACCCCCTGCGTACGCCTCCCAGGGTGTGCGAAGGCGAGCCTCAACGCGCCAAGGTGCGCAATTGGCAGCCGCGCAAGATTCACGTGGGATCGGCGTCCACGTCTGATTTATACTCCGGAGAGTACGCACAAGGACGAAGTCCCTGGCGTGCGTGAGGTTCGTGTCTTGTTTATACTTAGTAGAGTGCGCAGGGAGAACATCCGCGTCTTATTTATACTCCATAGAGTACGCACAAGGATGAAGTCCCTGGCGTGCGCGACGTCCGCGTCTTGTTTATACTCAGTAGAGTGCGCAGGGAGAACATCCGTGTCTTATTTATACTCCGTGAAATGCGCACAAGGGCGAAGTCCTGGCGTCTGCGAGTCGCGTCTTGTTTATACTCGGTGAGAGTGCGTGCGGCGTCGTCCCCACCGTCTTTGTTTATACTCATGCTGCATCTTTGTGAGAGTGCACACGAGCGTGCGTCTTTGTTTATACTCATACCGTGTCTTTGGCGGAGAGTGCGAGGCGTGAGCGTCGTCTTGGTTTATACTCATGCCCGTGTCTTTGACGGAGAGTGCACACGCGAACGTGCGTCTTCGTTTATACTCATGCCCGTGTCTTTGACGGAGAGTGCACACGCGAACATGCGTGTTCGTTTATACTCATGCCCGTGTCTTTGACGGAGAGTGCACACGTGAACGTGCATCTTCGTTTATACTCATGCCCGTGTATTTGATGGAGAGTGCACACGCGAACGTGCGTCTTCGGTTTATACTCATACCCACACCCCTGGCTACGGAGAGTGCACACGCGAACGTGTGTCTTTGGTTTATACTCATACCCGCACCCCTGGCTACGGAGAGTGCACACGCGGACGTGCGTCTTTGGTTTATACTCATACCCGCACCCCTGGCTACGGAGAGTGCACACGCGGACGTGCGTCTTTGGTTTATACTCATACCCGCACCCCTGGCTACGGAGAGTGCACACGCGGACGTGCGTCTTTGGTTTATCTCATACCCGCACCTGGCTAAGGAGAGTGCACACAGCGCCGCGTCGTCTTTGGTTTATCTCATACCCGCACTCAGCTACGGAGAGTGCACGCGCGGACGTGCGTCTTTGGTTTATACTCATACCTGCACTAGCTACGGAGAGTGCACACGCCTGGCGAGGCCTCTGCGCCACGCTCGCCGCGTATTTTTGCATAGAGTTAATAAGTTGGTGACAAACGGAACTTTATTACATTCCCGTTTGTGCAGGTGAGCGATTACATAGGAGGGAGGTTTTTAGTAACCGTTTGCGCTCAGCGCGGCCGGAGCCTCTAGTGGCTGCACTACGGCGGGGCTTGCGGGTCGCCTCGGATGTCGCGTGTGCCTTCGCACGCGGCGGTGGCGATCCTAGGTATGCCGCTGCCCATGCGATGGGGACTTACGGTGTGCGTGCTCAATGCGGCGGGCCATGTCTGGTCACCTGAGCGGTAATGATGGCTCGCGGCCCCGAAGCTTCATGCATAAATAGCTGTGATGCGGTACCACCCGAAGCGTTGAGGATTGGATGCCCCAATATGGCATTGTATGGGTATGGGAGGTCGGCGGCGTCGAATGTGGCGCCGATCCTTTCATTGTCGCCCTGGCGAAGGAGACTTGCGGCATATTTCGCGGCGCCGTGGGCTGTCCTCCAAAGCCTTGCGGCGGGACTCCCGATGGGCGGCGACCGGAGGATCCCCATGCGGTCGAAGGCTGCGCGAGCGAATGTTCGCGAGCGCCGCCATCAACGGGCGCATCCCACATCGCATCCGCTATTACGACCCGCACGACCGGGGTCGTGGTGGCGCTCCACGCCTTCAGCGTCGGCGGGGTGAACATGACCTCATCTTTGTGCCCGGTCCGGCGGTGCTGTCTGGACATGCCGCCACGTGGTGTAGCCTCCGCGTAGGCCTTCGCGTCGTGCGAGGCAAACTCCAACGAGCCCCGAGATGGCGTTGATAACCCTTCGGTGGGTGGCCTCGGGCTGTAGCTGCGAAAGCCCTCCCGGGCTGCTGCACGTGGGCCTGAATCCGCAGAGGACCCTCATGGGGCTGCATCCCTTATGCCTGGGTGTGCACGGGAGGTTCGTATGGGTGCTATCGTGGGCCACCACAGCGGGCGTGCTTCGATTCTGTCCTCGTGGCGCTATCGCGGAGCGCCGTGATAGAGGTACACGTGCGGGTGTCGTGGTTGCCGCGGCCGTGGACTACGCACCACAGCCCCTGTTGTTGGTCGTCATAATCTCCACGGCCTTTATCGTCGCGGCCCCGGCCACGGCCGCGCCCTCGGCCGTGGCGCCCCCGACCGCCCTGGCCCGCGGGAGCGCCTTCGATGTCGAGGACGTACCGACCTCGGTGCGACTTCTGCTGGCCACGCTTGGGCCTATCGGATGACTCCTTGTGCGGGGCGTCCCTGCGGTCGGGCGCATCTCTGGACGACTCCTGCTTACGTTTTCCCTTCGAAGAACCGTCCTTCGTGATCTTGACTTTGCGAGCTCCGGCTGGTTGGTGTCGGAGTCATCACCTTGCCTTCGCCGCGTGTCTTCTTCCGCCCTGGCGTATTCCTCCATCTTGTCAAAGAGCTTTGTCACTGTTTTAATTGGCTTCCTTGCGTTGTACTCGGCCATCGGGCCCGGGCGAAGGCCCTGTATGGCCGCATTGACAACGGTGGTTTCATTAACGTCTTTGACTTGACAACGTATCTTTGCAAAGCGCTTGAAGTAGTCCCGGAGCTTCTCCGAAGGCTTCTGCTTGACGGCAAAGAGTTGGTCCGCGTCGACCCGCTCGACATAATTTCCTTGAAAGTTGTTGTGAAGGCGGTCGCGGATCTGCTCCCACGCGTAGATGGAGTTCAGCTCTATGGTAAAAAACCAGGAGAGCGCCACTCCTTGCAACACGAGGGGGAGTCCCTTCGCCTTTGTGGTGTCATCTCCGCTCGCGGCCTCGATTGCGGTTTCGTACATGCGCACGAACTCACGGGGGTCCGTGTCACCTTTGTAGGGCTCGATGACGCTGGGGTATTTGAAGTCTTCGGGCCACGCCGCTTGCTGAAGTCCCGCCGAAAGCGGGGACTCTGGATCGACGCGCCGCAGCGGGACGCGGCTGGATGTGGGGGCGTCGCGGCTATCCGCCCTTTCCGACGTGGGCTCTGGCGCGACCACTGGCGCGGCCTGTTGGCTCTGAGCCTCTTGTATGTCTCGGATAGCCCCGCGAAGATCCCCCAGCTCCTGCTGGAACGCTTTGACGGCCGCCAGCAGGGTGCTTTCCACCTCCTGTGCGGGCGGGGTCGTCGGTACGCCCAATGGACGGATCGGCGCGGGCACGACTGCGTCGCGAGCTCCCGAGCTGCTGGTCGCTCCGTTGTCGCTACCTCGAACTGCCCGATCCGCGCTACCGACGAGGGTTGCGGCGGGGGCGGCGAGGTCGGCTGCCGTCGCGTCGGCGGGGTCGGTTGTCCCCGCACCAGCGTCAACGTCTGCGACCACGGGGTTCGTCGCCGCAGCGCCGGTGACGGGGTCGGCTGTCGCGGTGCCGGTGACGAGGTTGGTCATCGTCGCGCGAACGTCAACGTCTTCGGCCACCACGCCTGCGTCGCCACCCGCGCTCGCCGATGCCGAAGCCCTGGTACTCATGCGACGCTCCGGCCTGGCCGCCTTCTTTCCCTTCGCCGCCACTGACGAAGCTTTTTTTGGTGCCATCCTTTTTCAGGTTTCGGTCTTACTCCTGTCCTCCCCATGAACGGCGGCAACTGTTGTGGCTACAGACCAAACAGAGAGAGAGATGGTAGTGGAGAGTGAGGGAGATGAGTAATGGCCTCCTCTCTCCCCACAGCCTATATCCATATATATGTACACATGAGGAGTGCTTTTACAGTTATACCCTTACATCTGGTTATCCCCTCCGGGGGCACTTATGTCATTACACATAGCCTATCCCGGGCCTTATAACCTCCTACCAGGCCTGGTGGGTTTTGATGGGGGCCACCCCTACAACAAGCATGATGGGCAAGTTAAGCTTCTTCCTTGGCTTCCAAATTAAGCAGACTCGGGAGGATACTTTCTTGCATCAGGGCAAGTATACTCGAGACCTCTTGAAGCGCTTCGATATGAGTGATGGTAAGCCAGTGTCTACTCCGATGGCTACATCAGCTTCACTCGACCCAGATGAGGACGGCGAGCCAGTTGATCAGAAGGAGTATCGCAGCATGATTGGCTCCCTCTTGTACCTCACCGCCTCTAGACCGGACATACACTTCTCCGTGTGTCTTTGTGCTCGGTTTCATGCTTCTCGTCGCGTCTCTCACCACCAGGCGGTGAAGCGCATTCTTCGGTACCTTTGAGCTACCATTGACTATGGTATCTGGTACTCTTCCTCTTCATGTCTTTCCTTGAGAGCCTTCTCGGACGCAGACTTTGTCGGCTGTAGGATAAATAGGAAGAGCACCTCTGGAACCTGCCAATTTATTGGCACTTCTCTTGTTTCCTGGTCCTCGAGGAAGCGATCCGGTGTTACCTGATCCACCGCGGAGGAAATGCGTTGCGTTGCGGCCGATTCTTTGTTGCGGTACTTTGGATGGCCCGACCTGCGGGACTTTGGGTTAGTCATAGATAGTGTTCCACTCTTTTGTGATAACACTTCTGCGATTAACATTGCTAAGAACCCAGTGCAGCATTCTCGGACCAAGAATATCGATATTCGCTATCACTTCCTTAGAGACCATGTAGAGAAGGGTGACATCGTGCTCCAGTTTGTGGAGAGTGACCACCAGTTAGCTGATGTCTTTACCAGCCATTGGATAGCTCTAGGTTTTCAGCTCTACGGGGAGTGCTTGGGGTGGTTTGTCCTTATGGACTGTTGTAAGGGGGAGCTTTGTGCTTTACTACTTTATTATATTGATTATGCTCTTACTTCCTTCTGATTGCATTGCATACGGGTGCATTGGGTTTAGTCCTTCTAGCATAGATTAGAGTGTCTCTCTTGTCTAGTGTTTATACTTCTTGCTCATATCTTATGACTCTAGGATGCTGCTTATTAGCTGTCTTTCTTCTCTCTAGGTGGAGCTTACTCACTTCTTGTGGATTCTAGCGAGGTTGAGCCACCCTCGGGTAGGCAGTGCGTGTTTGCTCCTAGGTTGTTAGTAGACCAGTGATAGTCCTCGAGTCATATGGGGTAGATGAGTCGATCTGAGCCATAGTATACTCTGTATCTTATCTATGCTTTAAGGACTGCCCTTGATTTTCTTTGCCGACTTCTCTTGTTTATTGCTTTGGCTCGGGGAGTTCATTTGGGAGCTTACGGAGTTTAATTTTGACATAACTCAACTTGAACTAAAGTTGCACCACATGTTGAGGGGGAGCTGGATTTCTTGCATGTCATTCTCGCATTGTATTTACCTACATTGAGCCTTGATTATTATCCATTTATGACATGGTTACAATGCTTTACATCTTGCCATGACTTGTGCTTATTTGCCGTTATCATGACTTCATATGTATAGACTAGCTTTTGCCATGATAAGCTAATTAAAATTGCTCAACTTGAATTAAAACTTGTCATGCTAGCATTTGAGTCTAGTCTTTCTTGAGCTATCCTTTTATGATTTATGCCATGTCAAATAGGCTAAGTTGAGCATTGAATCTTTGTTGAGCCTTAGATTGAGCTATTTTAGTCTCTTGATGTAGCATGAGTTAAGTACAACATGTTACAAAGCAAAAAGATCTCTTTTGTGCGAAAAAACTGATCTCACCAATCCTTTCTCATGAGACGGCTTGCCATTGCACAAGGCATGAACTCAGGGGGAGTTTTGGATGACCAAGATCATCTCCTTAAGCTTCTTGCTTGGAGTGGTCGCATAAGGCTTGAGATCTAGCACATGATAAAACAAAATTCTGGTTGACATCAATCATGAGATTTCTAAAGAAAAACTTATCATTTATGCTCAATTTGCTAAAATTACAAAGATTACAAGTACTTGATCAAATATTTCACTCTTGAGCTTGTAGCACTCTAATTAGGCTCAATACTAGCTTCTTGGTTCCGCTTAGCTTATTGACATGGTTTGCATCATCCTTGGATACCTCTAGCTAGACTTTGATCATGGATGACTTGACATGCTAACAAATTGCACTAAATTTCAGATTGTCACCTATTTTGTTTAGCTGTCTTATATATATCTTGTCATGATCTAGATAGCATTCTATTAAGTTATGGCTTGGTGTATCACTGTTGGTCATTTGGATAATTCTCGTGGCTCTGAATGCTTAGAATAAATCAACCTCAGCCATTTCATCCTTTTCGATGACTTATTTTCTTCCTTGCATCCTTGATGATTTTATTGCCAAAGGGGAGAATAGCGGAGAAAAAGCCATTTTCATAGGGTTTTGGAGCTTTGAGAAAACTTGCTCTTTCTTATGCTCCTTGTGTCGACATGGTTATTAGCTTTATTTCCTTCCTTTGGACCATGTTTGACTTCTTTCTTGCATTTCAAACTCAACTTTATGCCTTTTTGTGTTTGTCAATATACTCATCAAGGGAGATTGAGAGACCATGTGGAAGTGACCACATGTTTATGATGAGTAATTGACTTTTGTTTTAGAAAGATTGGGTTTGATTTGTGCCTTTTTCCACAAAGTAGTAGCCTTCTTGAGTGGTGCGAGGTTCTTTTCGACCACCTTGGTCGTGGTCGAAGTCGGCATTAGCTGTCCCGGGTGTTTGGATAGTTTACGACCACGTTGCCAGCAATAAGAAGGTGTTATGACCACGACAGAGCATTTCTGGTGAGGTTGGAAGGGGTTACGACCAATTTGGCTGTGATCGGTAGCCAGCCAAACTATTTACGACCACACTGTCAGCGGTAGGAAGCTGGAAAACAATTTTATACCGTCTTTGGCTGGGGTCGAAAGGCTCTATGCCACGTTGTGGCGCTTACGACCACTCTGGTCATGATCGTAGATCACCAGAGGAAGTTTTTGACCACGTTGGCCATGGTCCGAAGTCGTAAGTCAAAGCTACGACCGCTGCGGTCGGAAGTCGGCGCTCGGGCTTACGACCACGTTGAGAAGTCGGTGCCTTACAACCACGTTAGCGCGAGAGGAAGTTGGAGGTCGAGGCTTCGACCACTATGGTTGATAGTCGGAAGATCTCGACTACGACCACGTGGGGAGTCTGCGGACTTCGACCACAATGAGAGGCAGTCGAATGTGGTCGGATCGCACTCGGACGTGGTCGGCTAGGGTCGTAGGCTGTCGGCTGTTCCAGAAAGTTGTGAACATGGTCATAGACACCTTGTAACCGGTCGTATGACCTCCAGGATGGATTGTTTGAGCTGGGAATCGGTCGTATGACCATGTATTGCAGTCGTAGACTTTGTGCATTTGATAGCATGACATTTCGACCGGTCCTTTTGCAGTTACGACTTTGTGGAGTATGGTTTGAATTGTTTTTTATGCAGATGGTTGTACACAATGTTTTGTGCGGTGCTATGAATGTATGCTTGTCTGTGATGTTTTGAAGGACTTTGAGACTAGTCGTGGTGAGGCATGGATGGTCGAGACTAGGCACGGGGGTGCTGAGGTCGTGAGCGGCCGGGAGATGCCAAAGACGATGAGGTCTGTGAGGTGGTTGCAAGCGTGATTGGCAAGGCAGGAGGAAGCTTCTGGGAAGGCAGCGGAGTGGCATTTTGGAGAAATGCGGAAAGCTGCAAAGGGAAGCTGTGTCTCTGCCAATGCACAGGAATTGTTGGGTTTAATGGGTAAAGCACTGGAAGCTTGTTTTCGCTAGTGGGTAAAGCGAGTGGTAAAACCCGGTGTTAGGTAGGGGTTTACGGGTTCCCCCCCGGTAGCAGAAGGCTATAAATAGAGAGGGTAGAGCTCGGGTGCTCATTGAGATACTGATCCCAGAGTTGCTCTGTTCTTACTTATTTATTTGTGAGTGTGTGGGTTCTCGAGATGGAGCAAGTGTGCTCATGTATCTCCTAGTTGGAGTGGCTGTAGAAACCTCCATTATCAATCATTCATCTCTCTTCCTCTATGTTGTGTTTTAGTTATGTGATTTGTTTGATTGTTTGTTTGTGCTTTCTCAGCTTTATCATTTCCCAAGTATGACTGAGATGATGGCTCTCATTTGTGCTCCGGCTTTCTTGATCTGAGCAAGTTCTTTGCTTGAGTTACATTGCTTTCTTACTGCTCTGAGCGGGATCCATACTCAAGACCATTTGGTCAGGTTCTTCCCGAGAGCAGAGATTTCGATCGGGTCCTTGTGCAAATGGTCATGCGTCTCAAGTTACTCTGTTCTTTATCGACCATGCCGTCTTGTTAGAGCACAGTCATGTTTAGAGTCGCTTGGCTATGTGTCTCAAGACTTTAATGTTATTCGCTTTTGAGTCTTGCCAGTCGTGTGCGCTATCTCTATCTTCCGTCGTTACTGTGTTCTTTCTTTTATCAATCGAGATTTCTCTGAGAAGTCTTGACTACTCTGAAACTGCTTCGGTCACAGCAGGGAGTCGTTCGACTACATAGTAAGCGAGCATCCATCTTCTGTCTTCGTAGCTTCTATAGCTATTGGAGAAGAAGTTGGTGAGAATACTTGAGAAGTTTTTGAAGGCACCATTCACCCCCCCCCCTCTGTTGCCATTTCGGTCCTACAAATGGTAGTCACCTTCATCTCCCAAACATGAAGGTCGAGTGCAGCAAGCATCTGTCGAGCGTTATCCGAGTCGGGGTATGTGAGACCGACCGCTCGGAGGTTACTCAGAATCTTGTGAAAATCATAAAACACTCATCGAGGACTCACGATGAGCATTTCAAACTTATTGTAATCTCGCTTAAACTAGTCTGTCGCTGCCGTCTTTATTTGGGTGGTGCCCTCATGGTAAGCATCGAGGTCTCCCAAATATCGAAGGTGGATGAAAGATGAGATATGCGGTCAAACTCGCTATGACTCGGACCCTAGATTATGATGTTCCTTACCTTAGCGTTTGCCTCAACATCAGCCATATTCCGGCGTTGATGTTCTCATCGGCGAGAACAACAAACGGACCTTGACCTTCGCGGATGGCATACCCCGAGCACGGATGTATGTCTCCATTCGGCTCTTCGAGAAGAGGTGTCGATGCCATCAAACACGGGAGGCTTGGTCGAGTGCTTGTCTGTCGCCATGGCTCTAGAGACCGGTTAAGATCTATGAAGAAGAGCTAACCGGCTCTGATACCAATTGATGGACCGAAATGTCGCCATGGTGAAGATCTATGAATATCGACTTTAAAACCAACCCCTCGAAACACTCTCCTTCCAATAGCTATGAAAGCTATGAAATGGAGCTCAAAAAGGGAAATCTGATATTAAAAGTGATTTGCTCTTGGGAAAATTGATCAAATGATCTTGGGGCATCATCCCAACATAGAGCAACCCATTTTGGGCCTTCCCAGCAAGAAACAACTCAAAATCACGAAAAGAGGAAAATCATCCAAATGAAGAATGAAGAACAGAGAGGAGCTCGTGAAATAAACTTCTGGGATTTCATTCTTGGAAACAAGAGATACAAAGAACTACGTCCCCTCTTTTTGTGAATGAAGTACACGCTTGCTTCATACATTCTGACTTTCGCCTATGTCCCGGGCAGCTTCCTTGCTAGGGCCGACTTCTTGCGGCCGACCTTGCGACCCGGCGACACCTTCGACACTGGCAAAGGGCCGAAGAGTCGCTGGACTTTTGGGCGGGCCGACCTTCTTCCGGCGGAACCCCGTCCTCATCGCATGTTAAGGACGAGCCTGCCGAATAGCTACTTAGAGTGGCAGGGATGTTGTCGGGCCTCTGTACTTGGAAGATTTTTGCGATATATATATCTCCTGATAATTAGGGCATGCGCGGTCGTACTGTGCGGAGCCGAGATCCCCACCTTCCAAATTTGCCCTTAGTGTGAACCGTGCGAGCGCTGCCACCTGCTCGTCGCCCGGGTGCCAATGCGCCCGTGGGGTTCGCGCGTTGAGTACTCCGTGGAGCTAGCGTGTGCGGCGGCAGTTGTTGACACTACGACCTGCTGAAAGTCTATAGACTGGCACGTGCGAAGGCGGACCTCCGCACTACGACCTGTTTAGAGTCCGTAGACTGGCGCGTGCGGAGGCGGACCTCCGCACAACGACTTGTTTAGAGTCCGTAGACTGGCGAGTGCGGAGGCGGACCTCCGCACAACGACTTGTTTAGAGTCCATGGACTGGCGTGTGCGAAGGCGGACCTGCGCACTATGACTTGTTTAGAGTCCGTGGACTGGCGTGTACGAAGGCGGACCTCCGCCCCCACCCCGAGGTGGGGGTAGCCTCTGGTGTATCGCATATTCCCCGTGCGCACCGGCGCTGGGGCCAGCCTCCGGCGCTCAACGTCGGTACTCTGGAACTCCCAGACCTGGTTTCCATAGTACCCCCTACGTACACCTCCCGGGATGTGCAAAGGCGAGCCTCAACGCGTCAAGGTGCGCGATTGGCAGCCGCGCAAGATTGGCGTGGCATCGGCGTCCACGTCTGATTTATACTCTGGAGAGTACGCACAAGGACAAAGTCCCTGGCGTGCGCGGGGTTCGCGTCTTGTTTATACTCCGTAGAGTGCACAGGAGAACATTCGTGTCTTATTTATACTCCGTGAAATGCGCACAAGGGCGAAGTCCTTGGCGTCTGCGAGTTCGCGTCTTGTTTATACTCAGTAGAGTGCGCAGGGAGAACATCCGCGTCTTATTTATACTCCGTAGAGTGCGCAGGGAGAACATCCGCGTCTTTGTTTATACTCATGCCCGTGTCTTCGACGGAGAGTGCACACGCGAACGTGCGTCTTCGTTTACACTCATGCCCGTGTCTTTGTGGAGAGTGCACACGCGAATGTGCATCTTCATTTATACTCATGCTGTGTCTTTGGCGGAGAGTGCACCGCGAGCGTGCGTCTTCGTTTATACTCATGCCCGTGTCTTTGTGGAGAGTGCACGCGCGCGCGTGCGTCTTCGTTTATACTCATGCCCGTGTCTTTGGCGGAGAGTGCACGCGAACGTGCATCTTCGTTTATACTCATGCCCGTGTCTTTGAAGGAGAGTGCACACGCGAATGTGCGTCTTCGTTTATACTCATGCCCGTGTCTTTGTGGAGAGTGCACATGCGAGCGTGCATCTTCCTTTATACTCATGCTCGTGTCTTTGTGGAGAGTGCACCGCGAACGCGTCGTCTTCGTTTATACTCATGCCCGTGTCTTTGTGGAGAGTGCACAGCGGACGTCGTCTTTGGTTTATACTCATACCCGTACCCACAGCTCACGGAGAGTGCACATGCGACGTGCATCTTTGGTTTATACTCATACCCGCACTTGGCTATAGAGAGTGCACACGCGAATGTGCGTCTTTGGTTTATACTCATACTTGCACCCCAGCTACGGAGAGTGCACACGCGAGCGTCGTCTTTGGTTTATACTCATACCCGCACCCCTGGCTACAGAGAGTGCACACGCGAACGTGTGTCTTTGGTTTATACTCATACCCGTACCCCTGGCTACGGAGAGTGCACACGCGAACGTGCGTCTTTGGTTTATACTCATACCCGCCCAGCTCACGGAGAGTGCACACACGAACGTGCGTCTTTGGTTTATACTGCGGGAGCACACGCGTAGGCGAGGCCTCCGCGTGTGCTCGTCGCGTATTTTTGCACAGCGGTAATAAGTTGGCGACAAACGGAACTTTATTACATTCCCATTTGCGCGGGTAAGCGATTACATAGGAAGGGGGGGTGTACTAACTGTTTGTGCTCAGCGCGGCCGGAGCCTCTAGTAGCTGCACTATCGGCAGGGCTTGCGGGGTCGCCTCCGGATGTCGCCGTGTGCCTTCGCACGGCGGTGCCGATCCTAGGTATGCCGCTGCCCGCCGCGACGGGGACATCTGGTGTTGTGCTCGATGCGCTGGGCCATGTCCTGGTCGCCCCGAACGGTAATGATGGCTCGCGGCCCCGGAAGCTTTATGCATAAATAGCTGTGATGCGGTACCGCCCCGAAGGCGTTGAGGATTGGACGCCCCAATATGGCATTGTATGGGTATGGGAGGTCGACGACGTCGAATGTGGCGTTGTTGTAGGGGTGGCCCCCACCTAAGCCCAGCAGGCCTGTTAGGAGGTTATAAGAACCAGAGTAACATGTGTAATGACATAAGTGCCCCTAATGGGGATGTACGGATGTAAGGGCATAACTGTAAAAGCATACTCCATGTGAATATATATAGCAGGATGAGGGGGAGGGTGAGACAGAACACTCCCACCTCTCCACTACCATCTCTCTCTGTTTGGTCATAAACCACAGCGATTGGCGCCGTCCGTGGGGAGGACAAGGACAAGCCTGAAGACCGAAGAAGAAGGATGGCACCGAAAAAAGCTTCATCAGCGGCGGTGAAGGGAAGGAAGACGGCTGGGTCGGAGCGGCGCGTGAATACCAGGGCTTCGGCATCGGCCGTCGAAGGAGCTGGCGGCGGCGTAGGCGTAATGGTCGCGGGCGTCGACGCTCGCACTACAACGACTGACCTTGCCAGCGCCGCTACAATGACATCCACCCCGTCGCTGGCACTGCAACGACAGCCCCCGCCACCCTCGCCGGCAGCGCGGATTAGGCGGCTGGGAGTAGCCGCAATGAAGCATTCAGCGGATCTGGAGATCTTGAGGCGATGGTCCCTGCACCGACCCGTCCGCTGGGTGTTCCGGCGGCCCCGACAGCACCTGCGGTCGAAAGCGCCCTACTAGCAGCCCTCGACGCGTTCCAACGGGAACTAGGGGACCTTCGCGGAGCTGTCTGAGATATGCAAGAGGCTCGGAGCCAGCAGGCCATGCCAGTAATCGCGCCCGAGCCTCGCGAAGCCCCCACGCCTAGTCGCGTGCCGCTGCAGCGCGTAGATCCGGAGTTCCCACTTTCGGCGGGGCTGCAGCAGGCGGCATGGCCCGAAGACTTCAAGTTTCCTAGCGTCATCAACCCGTACAAAGGCGACACGGACCCCCGCGAGTTCGTGCGCGTGTACGAAACCGCGATCGTGGCCGCGGGCGGAGACGACACCATGAAGGCGAAGGGACTCCCCCTCGCGCTGCAAGGAGTGGCGCTATCTTGGTTCTTTACCATAGAGCCGGGCTCCATCTACGTGTGGGAGCAGCTCCGCGACCGCCTTCACAACAACTTCCAAGGAAACTATGTCGAGCGAGTCGATGCAGACCAACTCTTCGCTGTGAAGCAAAGACCCCCGGAGAAGCTCCGGGACTACTTCAAGTGCTTCGCCAAGATTCGATGCCGAGTGAAAGACGTTAATGAAACCACCGTCGTTAATGCAGCCATACAGGGCCTTCGCCCCGGCCCGATGGCCGAGTACAACGCGCGGAGGCCAATCAAAATGGACGAGTATGCGCGGGCGGAGGAGGATGCGCGAAGACGCAGCATTACCGCCCTCGACCTCGCCCATGAGGAGCGCCCCCCGTGCGAAGTGGGGGCGGGTGGTCCCTCCTCGAAGCAGGGCCGCAGCCGAGAGCCCCGAGGAGGCCCTCCCCGAGGCAGCGATACCGGGGTACAGGAAGGCTCTTCAAGGAGCAGGCATAAACCTCGGCGCCGCCAGCGCAGGTCACAGGCGGCCCATCATGTCCTCGACACCGAGAGCGCCCGCCAAGGACCCGACCCCGCCTCATGGAGGGGAGACCGGGGATCGGAAGGCGGACTCGGTTGCAGCGGCCAACCCCACGCAGAACAAGAGCTCCTACACTATGGCAAGTGGTGCGAGGTACACGGCTACGGTGATCATTACACAAGGGCATGCACCGCAGTTATGGAGCTGCGGAGGGTGACGGCCGGGTCTCGGGCTCTGCCTCCTCGGCCTCGCGAGCCCGTGGGGCACCCAAGGGGTAGCCCCATACGAGCCACCGCACCCGAGGCGCGCATCGCACCGTCGCATCATCACGGAGGTTCCTCCTCAAGGGCCCCGGGAGCGGCGCAGTGTGGATGCCGCCCGCAACATCACCTTCGACTGAGCAGCGCCAGGTGTGGAGTACCCTCACCAAGACCCTCTAGTCATCCAGCCCACATAGCACGCTATGACGTCAGGCGCGTCCTTGTCGACAGGGGAAGCTCCACGAATATCTTGTTCGCAGAGGCCCTCGACCATATGGGGATCCCCGAAGCCGGCTAGAGCAACCAGGAGCTCCACTTCAAGGCTTGGAGGTCAACCGCTGCAGGCCTTGGGGCACGTGTCCCTTCTGGTCACTTTCCATCAGGAGGGCAACAAGGGTAACATCCGGATCGAGCATGTCATCTTCGACGTCGTAGATATCCCACATCCCTACAACGCCATACTGGGGCGACCCGCCATCAACTCTTTCGAGGTGATCCCACACTACATGTTTTTGTGTGTGAAGCTCCCGGGCCCAAAGGGTGTTATCACCGTCTTCGGCGATCAGGACCTGGCCAGACGTGCCGAGGTCGGCAGCCGAGTTCCGCATCGTCCGGTGCATGCCCTCTTCGGCACGCTCGGCGATGGGCCCTCCGCCCTCGGTGGGCGCCCAAGCCTCGGCACGAGGCGAGTCAGAAGGTGCCGCTCGAGCGGAGGCGGTTGTGTCCATCGGCGAGGGCTCCCACCGGAGTCGAGCGGGATCTACTCGAGTGCTTGAACAACGTTGACATTTCGCATGGTCCCCGAGGACATCAAGGCGTGACCGAGGCGATGTCGAGCATCGCTTGGCGGTCGCCCGGCGCCAAGCCGGTCAAGCAAAGGCTTTGGCGTATGTCGATGGATCGGTAGCGGTGGCCAAAGCGAAGTGGCGAAGCTTCTTGGGCGGGGTCATCCGCGAGGTCCACCATCGAGTGGCTCGCTAACCCGATACTAGTCAAAAGGCGGCGGGGCTGGCGTATGTGCATCGACTTCACGGCACTCAACAAGGTGTGCCCAAGGACAATTACCCTTGCGCGCATCGATCGGTGGTGAAGCCACGGCTGGTGTGAACTAATGAGTTTCCTGGCGCCTATTCCAGCTACCACGGTATACATGGCGAAGGCGGCGAGGAGAAGACCGGTTTCATCACACCACTTGGGACGTTACGCCGTCGAATGCCCTTTGGCTTGAAGAACGCGGCGCTACCTTTACCCGCCTCATCGCTATTGCCACGCCGCCCAGCTCGGGAGGCGTCGAAGCTTACGTCGATGGCGTGGTGGTCAAAACCCGCAGCTTGCTCTGCATGGCGGGACCTCCAGAGACCTTCACAACCTCGGAAGGCGGGCATCAAGCTCAACCCGACAAATGTGTCTTGAGTGCGGCGGGCAAACTCCTAGGTTTCCTCGTGTCGGGCGGGGCATCGGCGAACCCGACAAAGTAGATGCCATCACAGGTATGGAGCCGCCCAAGACAACGAGGGAGGTCCAGAGGCTGGTGGGCCGCATGGTAGCACTAAGCCGCTTCCTATCCAGGGCGGCGGAGCGGGGCCTGCCATTTTTCAAGACACTCCGCGGGTGCGATGGATTTCGTTGGGACGGCGATTGCGCGAAGTGTTGGTGATATGCCCTAGAGGCAACATGGAGATGTTGAATATATCACATACTATGTTTATGATGCATTACTTTGTTCCTTGAAATAGACATTATCATTATTGATCAATGAGTATGTGACTTATTCATGAGACTCTTAATGCTTAAATGTTGCTATTTCTAAATGATCCCTGATCATATATCATATGAGGAACAAATATGATTCAAAGATCAGCATATGTATTGATTGATGATCATGTCTCATGGATCATGGTATGGTGATACCAAATCAATAATATGGACATGTGTTAGTGAACATATGTTGGATAGACCCGCCATGAGACACCTGCAGAGATTCCATGTGTCATTAGTTGGTCTCAAGTAGTGTTTATGTAGAATCCTTAGACTTGAGATCATCATGGTTCCCAACATGCATAGTAGCCTATTTTGGGACTACTAACCACTACTCCGTGAATGGGTAGTCATAAAAGTAGTCTTCGGGTTTCTTTGTGAAACATGTAGTGGGATGTGAATGATCAAGATAGAATTTGCCCCTCCTTATGGGAGAGATATCTCTGGGCCTCGATGTAATGGATTATGAAAGTGCATGGCCATGCCAATGTGATTGAGGAGTCAATCACAAGTTTATAATCCATCACGGAATCGAGAGAGTGATTGAGCTATTAAGAGGATGACACAGTCTCGCCTTGAGCTTAATCTATATCGTGAGGCAAAGGGATTCGTACATGAGAACATTACAGTTCAGCCGATATGATCTTTACGTATACTTTGGGGTTAATATGTCTTGCTAGAGGCGCTATTACGTGGTGACCGGAAAGGCGTTTCGGTCGCGACCAAGTATCGTGAACCTCTGTGTCGCACACTTAACGGGTTGGACCACTAATTCGAATGTGATTCGGATGTGGGCTCAATTCGGATAGAGATCCTGATAGACACACTATTGGGCCTCGGTCCACGAGGCCCAAGTGAGGAGGTCTATATATGGAGGTGGGGCTGAGGATGGATACACGCTCTGTTCCTCACGAGCAAAACCCTAGCCGCCACCTCCCGAGCCAAACCCTAGCCGCTCGCGAGTCTTTGGTACACTCGCGATCGGCGTTCCAACCGGGCGTGTGGATACGGTGGAGGCGCTGCTCGTTGCGGCGTTGATCGGCATCAACAAACTACAGATTGGAGCGGACTCGTGGTGTGGTTGATCACGTGGAGGAGCGATCTATTCGGACGATCGGCTACTTCCACTACTACCTCGGCGCGTGGTTGGATCGGCTTCTCCAACTCTTCTTCATTATTTGCGCGCGTCTAGTGGTAACGATCTATGATCCCTCCTTAGCATGATGTCCTGGTGTGCGCGGTAGAAATTTTTTATTTTCTGCTATCGTAGCCTACGCGCGTTCCTTCACGAAGGCCTTCAACGAGCTCAAGGAGCACCTGGCAAGCCTCCCCACTCTAGTCGCCCCAGCACCAGAGGCTCCCCTCCTGCTCTATCTGGCCGCGTCAGCCACCTGCGGTCAGCGCCGTCCTCGTCTTAGAGGAAGGCGCCATGCAGCAGCCCGTATACTTTGTCTCTGGAGCCCTCCAAGGCACCAAGACAAGATACACGGAGTTGGAGAAGCTCGCCTACGCGCTGGTCATGGCCTCTAGGAAACTTCGGCATTATTTTCTGGCCCACCCGATCACAGTGCCTTCCTCATTCCCCCTGGCAGAGATGTTACATGCATCACATACATCTCATACATCTCATACATTCCAATAAGATATAGCGTCATGGGTTCACATCGTTAGGTAGAATACGATTCTACGTCTCACTTGTTTTTGCAGGGAATGATGTGAATAGTATGGCCCTATATCTTATTGGAATGTATGAGATGTATGTGATGCATGTAACATTCGTTCATGGCCTGCGTGTCATGATTATTTCAGCTATTGTTAGCTGTCTATATTGTATTTAACGACCTGCATGTCGACCTTAATGCTTGAATCTATCTTTGTAATCTTCAATTTCTAGCTATTATAGGTAGTAGCCTAGTTTTGAGGTTACAAGCTTTCAAGCATGATGGCCTAAAGGAGTGATGTGGAGGATGGAGATCGTCTACACCTACATGGAGATGGAGATCACCATTTTTGGGCCATACTACTTCACGATTAAATGTGTTTATCTCGTGATATTATCTATCTTATTCTTATGCAATGTTTTTGTGATATGTTGCTTTGGTAGGATAGAATCCCTCATAAAATTAGGTGTTCATGCCCTTCCATATGTTGCACCAAAGATAATGATCACCGCATGGTAGGTCTACCAAAGTAGAGTGCCGTCGGTTATCATCATTATTTAGGGTAGATGTCGGACATCTACATGCGGAAGCATTTGGTTTACTAACAAGGTTATCAAAACAGTTTTGGACCTTGGGGCATAGGTTGGGGCAGGGCATATTGATGTCACCCAACAAGCAAGAGTCACATAGGGATGTGATTAGCAAGGTGTTGCTTACCCATGTCACTAGTTTTCTAGCCGTGATGCCAAAGCTCACTAGGAATTAGTGAAATGAGGATCTTGACCCACTATGTAACTTAGAGGAGTTTTGTTGCAAAACACATAGTGGGAGTCTTTTGTTAAATAGTTTAATAAAAGATGAACATAAACATAGTGCTAAACTTTGCATATTCTTTGTTGTAGATCATGTCAACTAATGCCGCATCCAGTTCTTTTAATTTGCGATCTATTCTTGAGAAAGAAAAACTCAATGGAATGAACTTTATGGATTGGTATCGCAACTTGAGAATTGTTCTCAAGCAAGAGCGCAAGGAGTATGTCCTTGAGTCTCCTTATCCCGATGACTTGCCCGATAATGCTCACTGCGGCTGCACGGAGAGCTTATGAGAAGCAAGCGAATGATTGCCTTGATGTGAGCTGTCTCATGCTTGCCACAATGTCCTCTGAGCTTGAAGCAATATGAGAACACAGATGCCTACAATATCATTGTGGGGTTGCGTGGTATGTTTGAGAACCAAGCAAGGGTGAGAGGTTCAACACTTCAAAGTCCTTGTTTGCGTGCGAGCTTGCGAGAAGGAATCCGTCACCCTCATGTGATTAAGATGATTGGCTACATTGAGAGTCCGGAAAAGCTTGGTTTCCCCTTAGCCAAGAGTTGGCTACGATGTGATTCTCCATCGCTCCCCGAGCTTTGAGCCATTCATACTGAACTATCACATGAACAACATGGATAAGACCTTGGCGAGTTGCATGGGATGCTAAAAGCGCCGAGAAAGCATTAAGAAAAGCAGCAATCATGTGATGATGATGCGAGAAAGGCAAGGGCAAGCCCAATGTCAAGAAAGGCGCATCAAAGAAAGTTAGCTCCCGATGAGATCGCGAGCAGTTCTAAGGCCAAGCAAGTCAAGAAGAGCGCTGCTCCTAATGCAGATTGTTACTCATGTAAGCAATCGTGTCATTGGAAAAGGAACGCCCAAAGTACTTGGAGGATCTTGAGAAGAAGAAGGAAATCGACTTCCTCTCCGGTATAAATGTTATAGAGATCAATCTTGCTACTTCATCCACCGATTCTTGGGTATTTGATACGGATCGGTTGCTCACCTTTGCAAATCGTTGCGGGGGCTAAGAAGAAGTAGAAGTTTGAGGAGGAGCGAAGTGGATCTTCGCGTTGGCAATGGAGCAAAAGTTGCTGCGGTCATTGTTGGCACCATGCCATTGTCTTTACCTTCAGGATTAGTTTTGGAATTGAATAATTGTTATTGTGTTCCATCTCTTTCCAAGAACATTATTTCGCTTCATGTTTGCAAGCGAAGGTTATGACTTTAGATCTGTGAACAATGGTTGTTCTCTTTATTTCAAAGATATGTTCTATTGTCATACTCCATTGGTGAATGGGTTATATGTTCTTACTCTTGAAGAGTCACGGTCTATAACATTAATGCAAAGAGGCAACGTTCGAATGATTTGAATCCCACGTTTATTTGGCAATGCCGCTTAGGTCACATAAATGAGAAACGCATGGAGAAGCTCCATAGAGATGGTATTCTGCACTCATTTGATTTTGAATCATTTGAGACATGCGAATCTTGTTTACTTGGCAAGATGACAAAGGCACCTTTCACCGGTCAAGGTGAGCGGGCAAATGACTTATTGGCACTCGTACATTCGATGTATGTGGACCAATGAGCTCAATAGCCGAGGGGTTTTCAGTACTTCATAACTTTTCTCGATGACTTTAGTAGATATGGGTATATCTACGATGAAGCATAAGTCTGAATCCTTTGAAAAGTTCAAAGAATTCCAAAATGAAGTGCAAAATCATTTAGGCAAGACAATCAAGTTTCTACGATCCGATCGTGGAGGCGAGTATTTGAGCCATGAGTTTGGCAATCATCGAAGGATTGTGGAATTGTTCCACAATTGACTCCGCCAGAACACCTCAATGGAATGGGGTATCTGAGCGGAGAAATCGCACCTTATTAGATATGGTGCGCTCCATGATGAGCCAAAGTGATCTTCCGTTGTCTTTTTGAAGTGCGCTCTTGAAACGACCGCTTTCACACTAAACAGGTTCCATCAAAATCGTAGAAAAGACACCATATGAGATGTGGACAGGACAACGTCCTAGCTTGTCTTTTCTTAAGATTTGGGGATGTGAGGCTTATGTAAAACGTTTACAATCTGATAAGCTCAGTCCTAAATCGATAAATGCTTCTTTATCGGGTATCCTAAGGAAACAAAAGGATATTACTTCTATAATCAAGGAGAAGGCAAAGTGTTTGTCGCTCAAGCATGGTGTCTTCTTAGAGAAAGAGTTTCTCTCAAGAAGGAATAGTGGGAGCACGGTGCAACTTGAAGAAATTCGAGAAATACCTGAAACGTTTCAGCTCCTCTGAACCACAACAGGATGAACAAACTGTTGAAAAACCTGTTGTGGACACACCGGCACCACGTGGGTCGAGAGGTCACGTCGTGCACCGAGAGGTACATGTTCTTGACTACTCAACAACGGGACATATTGTTGTTAGACAACGATGAGCCTAAGACCTATGAAGAAGCGATGGTGGGACTAGACTCGAGAAATGGCTTGAAGCCATGAGATCCAAATGAATCCATGCACAATAATCAAGTTTGGAACTTGGTTGATCCTCCCGATGGTGTTAAAACCATTGAGTGCAAATGGATTTTCAAGAAAAGATAGACATAGATGGAAATGTTCACATCTATAAAGCGCGATTGGTGGCCAAAGGTTTCAAACAAATTCAAGGTGTTGATTATGATGAAACTTTTTGCCGTCGCAATGCTAAAGTCTATTCGGATCATTCTAGCGATTGCTGCATATTTCGACTATGAAATATGGCAAATGGATGTCAAAACAGCTTTCCTTAATGGAAATCTGAGTGAGGATGTGTACATGACACAGCCCACGGGTTTTGTTGATCCGCAATCAGTGGAAAGATATGCAAGCTGCAAAGATCCATTTATGGATTAAGCGGTATCTCGAGTTGGAACATTCGTTTTGATGAAGTAATCAAAGGGTTTGGTTTCATCAAGAACGAAGAAGAGCCTTGTGTTTACAAAAGGCTAGTGGGAGCGCACTCGTGTTCTGGTCTTATATGTGGATGACATATTACTGATCGGAAATGACATTCCTATGCTCGAATCTGTTAAGTCTTCATTGAAAAATAGTTTCTCTATGAAAGACTTAGGAGAGGCGGCATATATTCTGGCATCAAGATCTATAGGGATAGATCAAGAAGGCTAATTGGATTAAGCCAAGATACGTACATTGACAAGGTGTTGAAAAGGTTCAACATGCAGGATTCCAAGAAAGGCTTCCTACCTATGTCACATGGTATAAATCTTAGCAAGAGTCGGTGTCCTAGTACACCGATGAGCGGGATAAAATGAATGCGATTCCATATGCTTCGCTATGGGATCCATTATGTATGCCATGCTTTCTACGTCCGGATGTCTCGTATGCTTTAAGTGCTACAAGTAGATACCGATCAGATCCAGTGAAAGTCACTGGATTGCCGTAAAGAACATCTTGAAGTACTTGAGAAGAACTAAAGATGTGTTCCTCCTCTATGGGGTGAGGAAGAGCTCGTTGTAAATGGTTACACCGATGCTAGCTTCCAAACGACAAAGATGATTTTAGATCGCAATCTGGATTTGTGTTACTGCTGAATGGCGGTGCGGTGAGTGGAAGAGTTCCAAGAAGGAGGCGGTTGCTGATTCTACAACGAGCCAGTACATAGCAACTTCAAGCTGCTAAAGAGGCTGTTTGGATCAAGAAATTTGTTTCGAGCTTGGTGTGGTGGCTAGTGCCTCGGCCCAATGGACCTCTCTTGTGACAATAGTGGGGCCATTGCGCAAGCCAAGGAGCCTAGATCGCACTGAAGTCCAAGCACATTCTCTGACGATTTCATCTCATCCGCGAGATTGTGGAGAGAGGCGATGTGAAGATATGCAAAGTACAAACAGATTTGAACATTGCAGATCCGTTGACAAAGCCGCTTCCCAGCCAAAGCATGAGGCTCACACTAGGGCAATGGGTATTAGATACCTACATGGTTGACTCTAGTGCAAGTGGGAGATCTGTTGGTGATATGCCTAGAGGCAACATGGAGATGTTGAATATATCACATACTATGTTTATGATGCATTACTTTGTTCCTTGAAATAGACATTATCATTATTGATCAATGAGTATGTGACTTATTCATGAGACTCTTAATGCTTAAATGTTGCTATTTCTAAATGATCCCGATCATATATCATATGAGGAACAAATATGATTCAAAGATCACATATGTATTGATTGATGATCATGTCTCATGGATCATGGTATGGTGATACCAAATCAATAATATGGACATGTGTTAGTGAGCATATGTTGGATAGACCCGCCATGAGACAACTGCAGAGATTCCATGTGTCATTAGTTGGTCTCAAGTAGTGTTTATGTAGAATCCTTAGACTTGAGATCATCATGGTTCCCAACATGCGTAGTAGCCTATTTTGGGACTACTAACCACTACTCCGAATCGGATAGTCATAAAAGTAGTCTTGGGTTTCTTTGTGAAACATGTAGTGGGATGTGAATGATCAAGATAGAAT
This sequence comes from Dendrocalamus sinicus, assembly GCA_036346575.1. Taxonomy (NCBI): domain Eukaryota; kingdom Viridiplantae; phylum Streptophyta; class Magnoliopsida; order Poales; family Poaceae; genus Dendrocalamus; species Dendrocalamus sinicus. The sequence goes on along the minus strand of JAYEVI010000049.1, from coordinate 125,110 downwards.
TTGCCCCTCCTTATGGGAGAGATATCTCGGGCCTCGATGTAATGGATTATGAAAGTGCATGGCCATGCCAATGTGATTGAGGAGTCAATCACAAGTTTATAATCCATCACGGAATCGAGAGAGTGATTGAGCTATTAAGAGGATGACACAGTCTCGCCTTGAGCTTAATCTATATCGTGAGGCAAAGGGATTCGTACATGAGAACATTACGAGTTCAGCCGATATGATCTTTACGTATACTTTGGGGTTAATATGTCTTGCTAGAGGCCGCTATTAACAGGGGTGACCGAAAGGCGTTTCGGGTCGCGACCAAGTATACGTGAACCTCTGGTCGCACACTTAGCGGGTTGGAACACTAATTCGAATGTGATTCGGATGTGGGCTCAATTCGGATAGAGATCGGATAGACACACTATTGGGCCTCGGTCCACGAGGCCCAAGTGAGGAGGTCTATATATGGAGGTGGGGGCTGAGGATGGATACACGCTTACATTCCTCACGAGCAAAACCCTAGCCGCCACCTCCCGAGCCAAACCCTAGCCGCTCGCGAGTCTTTGGTACACTCGCGATCGGCGTTCCACCCGGGCGTGTGGATACCGGTGGAGGCGCTGCTCGTTGCGGCGTTGATCGGCATCAACAAACTACAGATTGGAGCGGACTCGTGGTGTGGTTGATCGCGTGGAGGAGACGATCTGTTGGGGACGATCGGCTACTTCCACTACTACCTCGGCGCGCGTGGTTGGATCGGCTTCTCCAACTCTTCTTCATTGCGCTGCTGCGTCTAGTGGTAACGATCTATGATCCCTCCTTAGCATGATGTCTGGTGTGCGCGGTAGAAATTTTTATTTTCGCTATCGTAGCCTCACGCGCTTCCTTCACAAAGGCCTTCAACGAGCTCAAGGAGCACCGGCAAGCCTCCCACTCTAGTCGCCCAAAGCACGCAGGCTCCTCTCTGCTCTATCTCGCGCGCCACCACGGTCGCCGCCGTCCTCGTCTTAGAGGAAGGCGCCATACAGCAGCCCGTATACTTTGTCTCTGGAGCCCTCCAAGGCACCAAGACAAGATACACGGAGCTGGAGAAGCTCGCCTACGCGCTGGTCATGGCCTCTAGGAAACTTCGGCATTATTTTCTGGCCCACCCGATCACAGTGCCTTCCTCATTCCCCCTGGCAGAGATGTTGCACAACAAGGAGTCCACAGGGCGCATCGGCAAATGGGCTGCCGAGCTCGCTCCCTTCTCCTTGACGTATGCTTCTTAACGGCAATCAAATCCCAAGTCCTTGTGGATTTTCTTGCGAATGGACCCCGCCGCCCAACCCGTCGGATGCACGATGACCCGTGCGGCGCTCACCATTGACGGAGCTTACGGCGTCGCGGGCACGGGCGTAGGTGCGGTGATCGTCATGCCCGAAGGACAGCGTTTGCTATACTCGGCGCGCCTTGCCTTCCCCGCCACCAACAACACGGCTGAGTACGAGGCACTGCTCTTTGTCCTGGCGAAGCTCAAGGCAGTCGGCGCAAGAGGGGTGCTAGTCCGCACTGACTCGCGCTTGGCTGGTCATGTGGACAAGTCATATCAAGCCAAGGACCCTGAGTTGGCCAAGTACCTCGTGGCTGTGAGGGCGAGGGAAAGGCACTTTTTGGGCGTCACCGTCAAGGCCATCCCCCGCGCGGAGAATGAGCAGGCCGACGCCCTCGCTAAGGCAGCCAGCCAGCAACTGCCCCCCTGATGGGGCATTTTACGAGATATTAGTGCAGGCGACCATCGCGCAGGACAACCAGGACGCGGCACTTCTCCACCATATTGACCGGCCAGGTGATTGGCGAGAGCCCATCTTCAATTTCTTGCAAGGCATCGCCGAGCCGGAGGACCCGCCGAGATTCGGCGTTTGCAGCACCGCGCAAGGTCCTTCCAGGTGTTCGAAGGGATACTCTACAAGAGAGGGTTTGCGCCGCGCTCTGCGCGCCTCGGCGGGGAGGAGCTCCTTGCAGAGATCCACGCGGGCGCGTGCAGGTCCCACCTGGCACCGAGGTCATCAGTCGGCAAGGCATTCAGGCAAGGCTTCTACTGGCCAACTGCTATCACCGATGCCCAGGACCTCATCCATCGGTGCCAAGGGTGCAATGGATGGCGCGCATCATCCGCAAGCCCCCGACGAGCCTCAACCCCATTCCTCCGGTGTGGCCACTTGCACGCTGGGGTGTCGACATAGTAGGGCCACTTGCCCGAGCTCCAGGGGACCTCCGGTTCGTGGTAGTCGCGCTAGAGTATTTCTCCAGATGGCCGGAAGTGGTCGCCCTGGCTAAAGTAACCTCTGCGGCCATACAGCGCTTCCTCTGGCAAAACATCATATGTCACTTTGGCGTGCCCCGGGAGCTCACGGTTGACAATGGCCTGCAGTTCGACGCCACCCTCTTCAAAGAATATTGTGACAGCATGGGCATCACCCTCCGATTCGCCTCGGTAGGGCATCCCCAGTCCAACGGGGCGGTCGAATGGGCGAATGGCGCCATCTCCGCTGCCATCAAAAAGCGCCTGGTCGGGTTGCCAAAGGGCAAGTGGCCAAGCGAGCTTCACAGCGTTCTTTGGTCGCTTCGCACAACAGTAACGCGTCCGACGGGATTCACGCCGTTCAAGCTCCTTTTCGGCGACGAAGCAGTGACGCCCGAGGAAATCAAGGCTGGCTCACGGAGGGTCCTCGTCCAAGCACCCGACGAGGAGCACCGTGTGTCCTTGGACCTCCTCGATGGGCTACGGGCAGATGCAGCCCACCATGTCGAGAAGTATGCGCGGCAGACAATGCGTACTCGGGACCGCTCTATATGCCCGCGGGGATTCAAGCCTGGGGATCTCGTTCTCAGAGTGGCGCTCCAGGCGGAGACCGCTGGCAAGCTGGAGTCCAAGTGGGAAGGCCCGTACATCGTGATGGAGGCATTGCCGAAGGGGGCGTACCACCTTGCCACTCTCGAAGGACAAGCCCTCCGACACACATGGAATGCGGACAGGTTGCGGCGATACTACGCCTAGAAGTAGGATGACAAGCGTAGAGCCACCAGCCCTTTGTTATACGATGCTCGCCCGTGCAAACAGGAGTTCAATAAAGATTGCTGTTCCCAGAGCATTGTCTGTCCGTGCTGAGCAGAACAAAGTCCACGGACTCTAAATAAGACGTAGCGTCGAGGTTCGCCTCCGCACGCTCGAGTCTACGGACTATAAAGCAAGTCGTAGCGTCGAGGTTCGCCTCCGCACGCGCCAGTCCACGGACTCTAAATAAGACGTAGCGTCGAGGTCCGCCTCCGCACGCGCGAGTCTACGGACTATAAAGCAAGTCGTAGCATCGAGGTTCATCTCCGCACGTGCCAATCCACGGACTCTAAATAAGATGTAGCGTAGAGGTCCGCCTCCGCACGCGTGAGTCTCCGGACTATAAAGGAAGTTGTAGCGTCGAGGTTTGCCTCCGCACGCGCCAGTCCACGGACTCTAAATAAGATGTAGCGTCGAGGTCCGCCTCCGCACGTGCGAGTCTACGGACTATAAAGCAAGTCGTACCGTCGAGGTTCGCCTCCACACGCGCCAATCTGCGGACTCTAAATAAGACACAACGGGGGGACGCCCTCGCGCGCACCCGTCTACGGACTCTAAATGAAGTCGTAGCATTGAGGTTCGCCTCCGCACGCGCCAGTCCACGGACTCTAAATAAGACGTAGCGTAGAGGTCCGCCTCCGCACGCGCGAGTCTCCGGACTATAAAGGAAGTCATAGCGTCGAGGTTCGCCTCCGCACGCGCCAGTCCACGGACTCTAAATAAGACGTAGCGTCGAGGTCCGCCTCTGCACGCGCGAGTCTCCGGACTATAAAGGAAGTCATAGCGTCAAGGTTCGCCTCCGCACGCGCCAGTCCACGGACTCTAAATAAGACATAGCGTCGAGGTCCACCTCCGCACGCGCGAGTCTCCAGACTATAAAGGAAGTCATAGCGTCAAGGTTCGCCTCCGCACGCGCCAGTCCACGGACTCTAAATAAGACATAGCGTCGAGGTCCGCCTCCGCACGCGCGAGTCTCCGGACTATAAAGAAAGTCGTAGCATCGAGGTTCGCCTCCGCACGCGCCAGTCCACGGACTCTAAATAAGACGCAGTGGGGGGACGCCCTCGCGCGCACTAAGACGTGGATGTCAATCCCACGCACCCTCCGAAGTATAAACAAGATGCGGAGGTCTTCCCTTCGCGTTCGGCGGCAGGTAACACCAAGAATAAAGTACTACTTGGTTTCATTGTAAAAGCAAAGGGGTTACATGGTTACAAGCATAAGAACCAGTACATCATCCCCCCGCCCTACCCGACCAACCGCTCAGCCTTGGCGCGGTGCGGACGAACCCGTGCCGTCGTCGCCGTGACGTTGAAGGACTCCTTCGAGCCAGCGGAGGAGGTCCCCCTCCCCATGCAGCGTCTGCTGCACGGTGACCCTCGCTGCATCTTCCCGGCGGCCCCGCATCCGTTGATGGAAGTTCTGCAGCTAGGCCCGATGGAGCGAATGGCGTCCGACATAACCTCTGGTCGGCCGGGAGGATCCAGTTGAGGATTCGCCAGCTCATGGGTATGTCTACACCCACGAGTGTGAAGCAGGGCGAGGGTGAAGCACGCACCAAGATAGCCGCAGTGCTCGCCAAAGGTTCTGGCGCCACGAAGAGCAACGCCTGCCCCCTCCTCGATCAACCCGAGCGTCTCCGACAGGGCCTCCGGCCCGTGCGTAGTGTCCGGCACTCTGACACACAGATCTCGGAGGGCCTGGTTCAGAGACTCCATGGCCCGCCACGCCGACATGGATGCATTTTCCAAGACGCGGCTATTCCCTGCAGCAGACTCCGCCAGCTGGGCTTTCTCCCCTTCTAGGACGGCGATCTGCTGCAGGAAGGCGGCGTGCTCCTCAGCCGCGGCGCACTTGGCTTCCGTGGCCTCGAGTTGTGCGGCCACCACGGTGCCCTCCAGCGCGCGAAGCTCTTCATCCTTCGCTGCGAGAGCATTGTGTGCTTCACGAAGGCTGGCTTCCAGAGCCCTCCGCTCCCGAACACGGGCCTCGTCAAAGGACCAACTGAGGGCAAGCGTCTGGCAAAAACAACAAGTCAGCAGGCGCCCAGCAGTACCTTACAAGCTGAAGCGCACATATTTACCCTCATCTCGGAGGCCTGCAGCGTGAGCGCTAGGAGTTCCCCCTCGCATGACGACAACATCTCTCGGTGAAGGCCGTTGTCGGCATGCTCTGCGGCTGCAGTGAGGACGCGAAGTGTCTCCAGGCGAGGGAGGAAGTCCGAGCGAGCGAGCCCCGGCCCCAACGCGCCAGATTTACCAAGGCGCGCGCCACGCCAACAAAGAACGGACACCGCGGGGCACCTCGCAAGGCTTTGGACTTCGCACACCTCGTTGCTCGATCCTTCGCCACGTCCGGGAGACTTCGTCTCACCTGATGTTGACAGAATGAGCGAGCAGATTGGAGAGAGTCTCGCGAAGTCATGTGAAGAGAGGGACTCACGCCTACCTCCTGCGCCTCTCGTCGCAGTAGGAAGTGGCACCGGTTCAACTGCCAAGTGGGAGGCAGGCGCCTCGGTGGTCGGCGAGGAGGTCTTCTCGGCCGCATCAGACGACGTAATCCCGTGACAAGGCCCCGCAACGGCGTATCGACCCCTCGCTGGCGGCGGAGACTGCGTCCAAGGGCGTTTCGCCTGCGGCGGCACAAGCGATTCTTCCGCGGCAACACCAGCTACGGTTCCCGTCGCCCCCACGGTTTCCTCCGTACGGGGCGCGTCCTCGCCAACCGCTGTGGTTGATAACGCACCATCAATCGTGGTTTTCTCACCGAGAACGATGCTCCCCCCGGGTTGGCGAGTTCCAGCTCAACGATGGCCGCGAGCACGGGTTCGTTCGCGTCGGCAGAGGGTGCCGGGGGATTTGAGGCGGCACGCTCCTCCAAAGTAGTGTGGCCGGGCCCACCGTAGGTCGCACGCCCCGCCTCGGTTGTGCTAGCTGCTGAGGGGCCTGCTGGGTCGCATACGGCAGCCGGGGAGCGGGCCCGGCGTCGCGAAGATAACACCCCCGCAGGGCTATCACCGTCTTGAGCACCCGGAGTCCCAGCGGGAAGCTCCCAAGACGCGCGCGCCGGGCACAGAATGCCTGAGCCTCGCATGTGCGGTTTACCCGCCCTTGCTTAGCCGCCTTGACTGTGGCCTCGCGAGCCTGGTGCTCCTTAAGCGTGTACGGGCCGAGGAGCGCCGCAACCGCGCGCCCGCATCTTTTAGCCGAGCCATCGCGAGAAGATCACGCTCCAAAGGCGGAGACCAAACAGACACAATGGCGCGCGAAACGTCTTTGGGCGACTTACAAGGAGCGGAAGGCGAAGCAGCGAGATACGATGGGCTGAACCGTCCTCGCGGGGCCGCCTGCCCAACACACTTCCCCCGGGAGAAGAGTGGCGCCACCCCATACATTGTGAACTCCTCGACTAGGTCGCGCAGGCTCATTCGACGGGCGACACCGACAAGACTCTGTAGCTTTTGCGTGTCGTCAATCTCCGCCTTCAGACTCGGCGTACTGTTAAAGAGATCGGCCCACCTCGGCATTGCATTCCGCTCTTGTCGGTCACAGTGTAGTAGAACCACTGCCGAGTCCAGCCGGACTCCCATTGCCTTGGCGAGGCTGGCGCGGGGAACAACATCGCACACGACGCCCGGAGCACGAAGTCCACACCACTGAAGTTGGACACCGCCCCGTCAACTTTTCTGGGTCGACAGCGTGCGTCGTGCAGTGTGGCAAATAAGCTCGCGCTAGGACGACACCCCTCTGTCCGCATCGCCCACGTGAAGACAGCTAGGCGGAGTATTGCGTGGGGTGTTAGTTGGGCTAGCTCCAACTTGTAGGCCCGCAGGACTTCGCCCACGAACAACGTGGAGGGCATTCGAAGGCCGGCGTCGAAGAACGCGACAAAAACAATCGCCTCCATTGCCCGGGGCTTCGGCTCCGTCTCGTCCCGACGGGGTAGGCGAGCCCCATCACGATCCGCGATCTTCCCCTCCTCCACGAGTCGCTGCAGCGTCCCTTCGGTCACGCGGCTCCTCCCCAACACACAGGAACAACAGCCTCCCGAGTGCTCCATGGCGTCCCACCACTTGTTGGCGTGCGAGCTCCCCCGCGGCACCAGCTCGTACTCCCTGGAAGGATGGGACACCTCGCCCTGGCTAGGCAAGGAACCACTGTGGGGATGGTCGGTGGCGTCATCATGGCTAGCCATCGCTCTTCGCGACCAGGGAGAAAGAAGCAGGGAAAGGAGCAACTGGCGTTACAATTAGCACGGGCGGAAGCAAAGCGACAGATCAAAAAAAACAAGAAAGGGTGCCTCCACCTCAACACTGGCACCTTATAAAGGCCGCTCGCCTCTCAGGTGGCTCGAAGCGCAGACAGATCAAACTTGCAGTGATTCGGCTGCCCACAATTTGGAAAGAAGAACCGCCGGGGCTTAGAGGGCCGTGCCCGGTAGGTGATCAAACAGCGCACAACGCCTCCACGCCTTCAACACGCGTCCAACTTCCCTGGGGAAGAGGCGAACGGCCACGGTCATGCAACCGCTCACATCCCACGACGCACCAGTCATGAGTCACCGCGTGTCCCACCCGCAGGATGGCAGACTGCACGACGCGACAGCCTGACCTCTGCCAGGCCAGGCGTCGACGTGATTCCAGCCGCCATTAAAAGTGCACTACCAGACTGCAAGGTCACAACAGCTCCAAAGCACAACAATATCAGTGCCAAGCTCCAATCTTAGTGCAGGGATGGAGCGCGCACGCGTCTACTTCGACTAGGCGCCAGCCTCCGCTGCCACCCCTTCGAAGGGTAGGGGACGGAGCGCGCGCGCCTCGGCTTCGACCTAGGCGCCAGCCTCCGTGATGGGGACGGGGTCCCGATCTTCCAACAGGTTCTGGATATGTTTGATTTGGTGGAGGCGCGACACAAATCGATCCGGCTTCCGAACAACACGTTCTGAACCCCGCAATCGTAGCACCACGTCTTCTTAGGTTATCAACCGTGCGCGGCCCAGTTGACCTCGCCAAGAAGGCTATTCCTTGCCTGCGAATCGAAGAACACAAGCAAGAACAAGGAAGAACACAACTGAATTGCGGATGTATTGATGTAGCACTCGAAAAGTTGGGGTCTCACAAACCGATGAACGGCGAAACTGTTCAAAGACAGAATTAATCTAAGCAAAACCCAAACCCTAATGGTGGGGGTGGCAGCTGGATCTAAAGGAGTGAGGGGCATGCAAAACCCCTGGACGCGCCCCTAATGGGCTCCAACACGATACAAAGCCGATCGGCCCAAAAGACGGTGACACAGCACCCTGACAGATTCTGAACGCCCACTTGTTTCGACCATTTCCGTTGACTCAGAAGGAATTTTGACATGGGACCAGAGCCATTGGAAAGGTAGTCTTCTCAGCTTTCCACACATATGTAGAACGTCCAAAACAGAGTCTGGATGCGATCTGGGCGTCCATTTTAGTGCGGCCTGGTCCTGGACTCCGAATTGGATTCGAAGTCGGTTTGAGTTGGGCCTCCAACATGATTCGACCGCCCTTGCTGGACTTGTGCGCCTCATAGTCCTTCTCCAAGTACTTCTAGGTCCTCTCCATGGTTCCTAATCAAAATTAAATCATTAGGTAGCAATCGATTCTCAAGTGAACAAAAAGAAGTACTTAGGAACGAGCTCACCTGTAAATTCAATTGTCGGGCGCGAGCTCTAGTGATTGGTCCTTGAATGTCAAGTGGAGGAGTGTTGTGTGTATCCGAAGAAGTGATGTCCTCATCATCCTCCCCCTCTTGAAGCGGAGTTGTCCTCAACTCAGCCTCATCTTCTTCTCCCAAGTATGGCTTCAAATCTGAAATGTTAAAGGTGGGACTAACCCCAAACTCGGGAGGCAACTCAAGTTTATATGCATTATCATTTATCTTCTCAACTATCTTAAAAGGACCAGCAGCTCTAGGCATCAATTTTGATTTTATTAACTCAGGAAATCTATCCTTTCTCAAGTGCAACCAAACCAAATCACCCGGTACAAGTTTAACTTCCCTTCTACCTTCACTACCAGCAATTCTATACTTTTCATTCATCTTTTCAATATTTGCCTTAGTGGTTTCATGCAATTTGAGAATAAATTCAGCACGCTTTTTAGCATCATTATGTGTTCTCTCAGTTGTAGGTAAAGGCAAAAGATCAATAGGAGCACGGGGGTTAAATCCATACACTACCTGGAAGGGACTTACCTTGGTGGTGGAGTGTACCGCCTTATTATATGCAAACTCCACATGCGGCAAACACTCTTCCCACATCTTCAAATTGCGCTTCAAGATCGCTCTCAACATGGTGGGCAATGTTCGATTCACTTCCTCTGTTTGTCCATCAGTTTGGGGATGACAAGTTGTAGAAAACAGAAGCTTTGTCCCCAATTTATTCCACAAAGTGCGCCAAAAGTGACTCAAGAATTTTGCATCGCGATCTGAAACAATAGTAGAAGGCATACCATGCAAGCGAACGATTTCTTGAAAGAAAAGGTCAGCAATATGAACAGCATCGTCGCTTTTATGACAAGGAATAAAATGTGCCATCTTAGAAAAACGATCAACCACCACAAAAATACTATCCCTCCCCCTCTTAGTCCTTGGCAATCCCAAAACAAAGTCCATAGATATATCAGCCCAAGGAATAGAAGGAACGGGAAGAGGCATATACAAACCATGTGGGTTCAACCGCGACTTAGCTTTTTGACATGTGGCGCACCGAGCCACAAACCGCTCTACATCTCGTCTCATCCTTGGCCAAAAGAAATGTGTGGCCAGCACCTCCTCCATCTTCTTGGCACCAAAATGTCCCATCAATCCTCCTCCATGTGCCTCCTGCAACAACAAAAGACGAACGGAACCAACCGGAATGCATAGGCGGTTAGCTCTAAACAAAACCCATCATTGATCACGAATTTATTCCATGCTTGTCCTCTTTACAATGCAACAACACATCCTTAAAATCAGCATCAAGAGCATATTGTAATTTAATGGTTTCAAGTCCAAAATGCGACAATCAAGTTGAGACAACATGGTATAGCGTCGAGACAAAGCATCAAGAATCACATTATCCTTCCCTTTCTTGTGTTTAATGACATAAGGAAAAGATTCAATAAATTCAACCCACTTAGCATGTCTACGATTCAAATTGGTTTGACTACGAACATGCTTAAGTGATTCATGATCAGAATGAATGACAAATTCTTTAGGCCATAAATAGTGTTGCCACGTCTCTAAAGAACGAACAAGAGCATACAATTCTTTATCATACGTGGAATAATTAAGAGCAGGAACATTCAATTTTTCACTAAAGTAGGCAACAGGTTTGCCTTCTTGCATTAAAACACCACCAATACCAATTCCGCTAGCATCACATTCTAGCTCAAAAGTCTTACCAAAATCCGGAAGTTGGAGCAATGGTGCGTGTGTAAGCTTGTCCTTCAAAAGATTAAAGGACTCTTCCTGTGATGGCCCCCAATGGAACACGACGGCCTTCTTTGTCAACTCAATCAACGGTGTCGCAATGGTGCTAAATTCCTTGACAAAGCGGTGATAAAATCCTGCAAGGCCAAGAAAACTCCGCACTTGGGAGACTGTCGTGGGTGTGGGCCAACTCCATATCGCCTCCACCTTGGCTCTATCAACCTCAATTCCCTGTGGAGTCACAACATAGCCAAGAAAAGAGACTCGATCCGTGCAAAAGGTGCACTTATCAAGGTTACCAAACAAACGTGCATCTCTCAAAGCATTAAAAACAGCACGTAAGTGAGTCAAATGTTCATCCATGGACTTGCTGTAAATCAAGATATCATCAAAGTAAACGACCACAAATTTGCCAATGAAAGGACGTAAAACCTCGTTCATTAATCTCATGAAAGTGCTAGGTGCATTAGTTAAACCAAAAGGCATGACTAACCACTCATACAAGCCGAACTTAGTTTTAAAAGCAGTTTTCCATTCATCGCCAAGTTTCATTCTTATTTGGTGGTATCCACTACGCAAGTCAATCTTTGTGAAAATTATAGCACCACACAACTCATCAAGCATGTCGTCTAGCCTAGGAATAGGATGACGATATCGTATAGTAATGTTGTTAATGGCTCTACAATCTACACACATACGCCAAGAACCATCTTTTTTGGGAACTAAAAGAACAGGAACAGCACAAGGACTAAGGCTCTCACGTACATACCCACGGTCCAAAAGGTTTTGGACTTGTCGCTGAATCTCCTTAGTCTCTTCAGGATTGGTCCTGTATGCCGCACGGTTTGGCAAACTCGCTCCAGGAATCAAGTCAATCTGGTGCTCAATCCCTCGAATGGGTGGAAGTCCTGGAGGTATCTCATCAGGAAAAACATCTCTAAACTCCTGCAAAAGGTTAGTGACAGGAGCAGGCAAAGTGTAAGGCATATTATCAAGAGAAAATAAAGTATCTTTGCACACAAAAGCATAGCATGTATCATTAACATCATCAATTTCAGCAAGGTCTGATTTTGTGGCAAGCATAACAGAATTTTTCAAATGAATTACTTGCTGTTTTTCAGATTTATCATGTTCCTTTTGATCATTAGCAGCAGCAGCTCTCGCCCTATCGGCTTCTATAATCTCAGTTGGGGTCAAAGGAAGTAAAGTAACTTTCTTTTCCCTTATGCATAAAAGTGTATTTGTTACTACTACCATGGTGTAAAGCATCATTATCAAATTCCCAAGGTCGACCCAATAAAAGAGAGCATGCTTGCATGGAAACCACATGACAATCAACATGATCAGCATAACCACCAATGGAAAAATGGACTCGGCATGTTTGCGTTACCTTAGCTTTTCCAGAATCATTTAACCACTGAATATGGTATGGATGTGGATGCGGTCGCGTGGTCAAGCCAAGCTTCTTGACCGAATTAGAACTCACCAAGTTGTTGCAGCTTCCTCCATCAATGATGACACGTGCGCGCCGGTTCTTGATTGCGAAGAAAGTCTGAAACAAATTATGGCGTTGAAGCTTATCGGGTTGTTGTACCTGTGTGCTGTGGACTCGCTGCACAATGATGCTCCGTAGCGTCGCTGTGGACGCCCCACCAAGGACCAAGTCGTCATCACCACCGCCATTTTCGTCCGAGGCAGCAGCAACATCATCATCCTCCTCAACATCCGAAGTGCTGATGTAGCCTCCATCTTCTGTGGCGATGTATGCCCGTTGGCTAGGGCAATTCTTCTGCACATGACCAAGCCCATGGCAGCGGTGGCACTGAATGTCGGAGGAGCGCCCGTTGAAGCCACGGAAGAAGAACTCTTAGCTGGAACTCGCAAAGAATTTTTGTAGCATCCGCAGCGTGTCGTGGAAGGTGGCTTCGGTGGCGCTGCTGCAATCTTGTTCACAGGTGGTGGAGGAGAATGAAAACTCAAGAAGACTTGGGCAGTCCGTCGATGTAGTCGCGCGCGCGTGTAGAAGGGTCGTCCGGTGCTTGCCTTCGCTGATTCCTTGCGTCCCCGCAATTCTTTTTCTGCAAGGATAGCAAGCTGGAACAACTGGTTGACATAGTAAATTCTTTATAATCAACAATGTCCTGAATTTCACGCCAGAACCCCCATAGAAACGACAAATCTTATCCTCCGTGTCCTCAACAACCCCACAACGCATCATACCCTTTTGAAGCTCAGCATAATAGTCCTGAACAGAACGATCACCTTGTTCTAAGCGCTGCAATTTTTTTTCTCAAATCAAGTTTATATGTGGGAGGAACAAAACGATTACTCATATCTTCTTTTAACCGCTCCCATGTTTCAAGTTGTAAGCGCATGTTACTTAGTTCATTCCACCAGATAATAGCAAAGTCCTTAAACTCACTAGTAGCTTGTCTAACTCTATGTTGTTCAGGAACCGAGTGAGAATTAAATTTCTGCTCTACCGTCCCAATCAAGATATATATCAGCATCATAAAGACCAGCAAAAGATGGAATGGTAAACTTGACTTTAGCAAAAGGGTCGCCGTTACCATGACGGTTCTGGTTATTACCTCCCATACCGCCGGTTTTGCTGAAGACGCCGACGTGTCGTGCATCTTGTGTCGCCCGCCGATCAATGTTGCCATCCGCATCATACATCGTGTCATCATCGGGACGATGGCCATCATTGACAGTGTGGCGGCGTGCCTCAATGTGTCCATCCGACCGCTGAGGTCAGCCAACCGCCGCTCCACCCGCCAATGCCATCTGTGGTGTTCAACTTGGCAATGGCGGCGACGATGGTGTCCATTCTCGCACGAGATCGATGATTGAAGCATTTTGTTTGTCAAGCGTAGCTTGTAGATGACCGCGACTAACACACTCGTTGAAATCGACCGGTGTCTCGTCTCCTTTGTCTCCTGCCATGGTTAATGGAAACACGGGAATAGCAGCCTCCCGAGTGCTCCATGGCGTCCCACCACTTGTTGGCGCGCGACCAGCTCCTCGCACCCCAGACCCACATTACCCTAGGATGCTACTAAAATTCACTATTTAAAACATCCTCCAACAATTTAATCTAAAACATAGTTCACAAATTTAACATTATTAAGATAATGTAAACAAAGCTATGCAAGGTCTAGAATCCTTTAAACTTTATTACAGCATTAAACTAGGATCCAAGTGCATCAGTGTGGTGCCACTCTACCCTTCCCTTGCATGCTCAAAGTCCACCAGGGAGGGGAAACAAGGGTGAGATAAAATCTCAGCAAGCAAACTGCTTAACAGCTATTCAAACTACAAACAATTATACATCATCATTTATAATTCCATACAACTACAACCACAATTCATGTCCACAAATATTAAACCACCACAAACTTCCATGAATCATACCTCTTCAATTTCAGTTTTATTTGGCATATGAATGCAGTCATTTTATCCTCAATTAAATGCAAATGAAACATTTAATCTTCCACAACCACAATAGATTAAGCATCGATATTTACTCTTCCACAGTTAACAATGTTTATATACTCAACCTCAAATCACCATCAATGGCAATAAAACATATGTATGATCACCTCAACGCTTTATTAATTCTCACATCCACAGTTGCTATCAACAAATAATACAAGAGAGAAGAATCTCAAGCCACAACCACAATCCTTACCATATACAAGGGACGAACCCCATTGTACGACCACATCCACAATCCTCATACCGCAAGTAGCTCACATGAGCCAATTCCACATTACAACTATGAAGTTGTATACTCCACCAAAATAACATCACCACAATATATTGCATATGTATGCAAATGATCTTTCCACAATGCAATGCATATGAATGCTTTCATGCTATGCTCCACATCACTCTTTCGGGGCAGGAATTGAGGTGCATCGATTCGGCAATATACGATGCTTCCAGCGGGATAAGAGGTGCATCGTATTACGGCAATATACAATGCTGTGCACTGCAGTCGCGGCTATGTGCGCGACATCCACATATGCATATGACATGATATGATATGATATGATAATCACAAATCATATTAATCCATCCTCAAAGGAGCATCAACATGCTCACGGCATATCCACATCCACCACATGTTATTTTCATGTTCCACATTATAACATTAAGCAAGATTCCCACATGTCTACTAGCGATTATCAACATATCAATGGATAAATACTTGCTGCCATCTCCACAATTAAGATATCATGCAATCATGGCATAATGTATCAAATTATGATAATAATGTAAACTGAAAGTAGAAGGAATAACAAGTTAAACGGTAGCAACCACCGCTACGTTTACTTGCCTCAATCCGACAAAGCGAAGTAAAATCAAGAGCGCTCAGGACAAGACCACCTGTCCAAAAGGCATCTCTCAGCATAAAGCCACAACATACAAACATGACATAAATAATTAAAGACGTCGCTAGAACCCCGAACCCGCACTAACCTCTCCGCTCAACAATTCAGCAATTACCCTCTGCAGCAGCGCTACTTAACATTTTCATAACTTTAAAAATGTTGATCCAAATACAGCAAACAATACCTCCCTGGATTCAACACTTAAAAACCTACATTTTTCATTTAGAACACATATTTTTATTTTGATCACAGCTAGGTGTAATTTAATGCCCAAAACAGAGGAAGAACTCTGTTCTGGCAGATTAGACAGCGGTATTCAATTGCATCCCAACAACAGTACAGGGGTCTAACAATTCTGAATTTTATACAGAAGCTATATCTATAAATTATCTACAACTTTCTAAATTACGGCCATGACCATAAAAATCTTTTACTACCTCAAAGTTATAGATTACCGTCGGTCTGTACCAATCTGCTCGCCTGACGAACAGCAGTATTCCCGACCCTATAACTCCCAGATCCCATGGCAGAAAATTCCGAAACAAATACAGGAGATGCGTCTGGAAGTCCTCTACAACTTTTCTTTTGGGAGAGTCTGCAGGAAAATTCGTTTACTAGGTCAAAACCTCGCGAACAGACACGCTGCGCGAATCGATCTTCTGGCAGACCGCAGCTAATCCCTAATCGGGCAATTAATCTATTAACTACCTTCAAAATCCGTGCCAAGAACCCTAATTATTCATAAGAACAGAGGGTTTGGGATGAGGAAAAATTACCTAGATGAAGAATCACCCCTTTTTTTTTCCTCCTCGTCATCTTCTCCTTCCTTCTCCTTCCTTCTTCTCTTTCTCCTTCCTCTCCTTGGCTCCAATGGCAGCAGCACTTGTGGGGGGGTGATGGAGGGGGAAGAGGGCTGCGCCAAGGGGGTGGAGGAAGGGGGTGGCGGCTGTGGGGAAGGGGAGAGGAGGGGGAAGCCCTAGGGTTAAGTGGGAGGGGGTGCGCCACCCCTTGGGCCTCGGGCCCAGGGTGGTCGGCCCACTCTCCAGGCAGCCCATTTAGAGGTTTTTATTTAATTTTTAATTTATTTTATTCATTTTATATTGTTCTACAATTTTTACTTTTCCCTTCCCGCGTTTTGCCGAAAAACCGGCGACTCCGCAATTGTTTTAAAATCTTACGCCGTATCGACGATCAGGGTGTTACACGTACTCCCTGGAAGGATTGGACACCTCGCCCTGGCTAGGCAAGGAACCACTGCGGGGATGGTGGGTGGCGTCGTCATGGCAAGCCATCGCTCTTCGCGACCAGGGAGAAAGAAGCAGGGAAAGGAGCAACTGGCGTTACAATTAGCACGGGCGAAAGCAAAGCGATAGATCAAAAAAAAACAAGAAAGGGTGCCTCCACCTCAACACTGGCACCTTATAAAGGCCGCTCGCCTCTCAGGTGGCTCGAAGCGCAGACAGATCAAACTCGCAGCGATTCGGCTGCCCACGATTTGGAAAGAAGAACCGCCGGGGCTTAGAGGGCCGTGCCCGGTAGGTGACCAAACAGCGCACAACGCCTCCACGCCTTCAACACGCGTCCAACTTCCCTGGGGAAGAGGCGAACGGCCGCGGTCACGCAACCGCTCACATCCCATGACGCACCAGTCGTGAGTCGCCGCGTGTCCCACCCGCAGGATGGCAGACTGCACGACGCGACAGCCTCACCTCTGCCAGGCCAGGCGTCGGCGTGATTCCAGCCGCCATTAAAAGTGCACTACCAGACTGCAAGGTCACAACAGCTCCAAAGCGCAACAATATCGGTGCCAAACTCCAATCTAAGTGCAGGGACGGAGCGCACGCGCGTCTACTTCGACTAGGCGCCAGCCTCCGCTGCCACCCGTTCGAAGGGTAGGGGACGGAGCGCGCGCGCCTCGACTTCGACCTAGGCGCCAGCCTCCGTGATGGGGACGGGGTCCCGATCTTCCAACAGGTTCTGGATATATTCGATTTGGTGGAGGCGTGACACAAATCGATCCGGTTTCTGAACGACACGTTCCGAACCCCGCAATCGCAGCACCACGTCTCCTCAGGTTATCAATCGTGCGCGGCCCGGTTGACCTCGCCAAGAAGGCTATTCCTTGCCTGCAAATCGAAGAACACAAGCAAGAACAAGGAAGAACACAACTGAATTGTGGATGTATTGATGTGGCACTCGAAAAGTTGGGGTCTCACAAACCGATGAACGGCGAAACTGTTCAAAGACAGAATTAATCTAAGCAAAACCCAAACCCTAATGGTGGGGGTGGCGGCTGGATATAAAGGAGTGAGGGGCGTGCAAAACCCCTGGACGTGCCCCTAATGGGCTCCAACACGATACAAAGCCGATCGGCCCAAAAGACGGTGACACAGCACCCTGACAGATTCCCGTTGACTCAGAAGGAATTTTGACATGGGACCAGATCCATTGGAAAGGTAGTCTTCTCAGCTTTCCATACATATGTAGAACGTCCAAAACGGAGTCCGGATGCGATCTGGGCGTCCATTTTAGTGCGGCCTGGTCCTGGACTCCGAATTGGATTCGAAGTCGGTTTGAGTTGGGCCTCCAACATGATTCGACCGCCCTTGCTGGACTTGTGCGCCTCGTAGTCCTTCTCCAAGTACTTCTACTTAGGCACGCGCGCGCCTCGGCTTCGACTTAGGCACCAGCCTCCGCTGCCACCCGTTCGAAGGGTAGGGGACGGAGCGCGCGCGTCTGCCGAACCAGGCGCCACCTCGCGCCACCCGCTCGAAGGGTAGGGATGGAGCACGCGTGTCTGGTCGAACCAGCGCCAGCCTCGCTGCCACCCGGTCGAAGGGTAGGGGACGGAGCGCGACCTCGGCTTCGACTTAGGCGCCAGCCTCCGCTGCCACCCGTTCGACGGGTAGGGGACGGAGCGCGCACTCGGCTACTTCGACTTGGCGCCAGCGTCCGCTGCCACCCGCTCGAAGGGTAGGGGACGGAGCGCGCGCGTCTACCGAACTGGCGCCACCTCGCCGCCACCCGCTCAAGGGTAGGGATGGAGCGCGCGTGCCTGAGGCCGACTTAGGCGCCAGCCTCGGCTGCCACCCGTTCGAAGGGTAGGGGACGGAGCGCGCGCGCGCGTCTACTTCAACTAGGCGCCAGCCTCCGCTGCCACCCGATCGAAGGGTAGGGAATGGAGCGCGCACACGTCTACTTCAACTAGGCACCTTCCATCCCAGACCTCGGGCTCCCCGACCACAAGCTTGGAGAAATTCGCAGGCCGCAGGGGACGGAGGGGGCCAAAGGACTCGGCAACATGGCTTCAGCCCTGTGAAGCCCTTCACCATGAGAGGCTCCTGTTATAGGGGTGGCCCCCACCTAAGCCCAGCAGGCCTGTTAGGAGGTTATAAGAACCAGAGTAACATGTGTAATAACATAAGTGCCCCTAATGGAGATGTACGGATGTAAGGGCATAACTGTAAAAGCATACTCCATGTGAATGTATATATCAGGATGAGGGGGAGGGTGAGACAGAACACTCCCACCTCTCCACTACCATCTCTCTCTCTGTTTGGTCAGTAACCACAACAGGCGTCTTCGACCCTTTCATTGTCGCCCTGGCCGAAGGAGACTTGCAGGCATATTTGGTCGAAGGCTGCCACGAACAGAATGTTCGCGGAACTGCCGCCATCAACCAGGGCGCGTCCCACATCGCATCCCGCTATTACGACCTGGACGACCAGGGGGTCGTGGTGGGGAAGCTCCACGCCTTCGGCGTCGGCGGGGGTGAACGTGACCTCATGCTGTGCCCAGTCCGGCGGTGCCTGTGCTGGATATGCCACCACGTGGTGTAGCCTCCGCACGTAGGCCTTCCGCTGCCGTGCCGAGGCAAACTCCAACGAGGAGCCCCGGAGATGACATTGATAACCCTTCGGTGGGTGGCCTCCGGAGCCTGTAGCTGCAGAAAGCCCTCCTGAGGCTGCTGCACGTGGGCCTGAATCCGCAGAGGACCCCCATGGGGCTGCGTCCCTTGTGCCTGAATGTGCACGGGGGCTTCGTATGGGTGCTGTACATGGGCCACCACGGGCGGGCGTGCTTCCAGGTTCCTGTCCCTGGTGACGCTATCGCGGAGCGCCGCGATAGAGGTGCACTTGAGGGTGTCGTGGTTGCCGCGACCGTGGACTGCGCACCACAGCCCCTGTTGTTGTTCGTCATAATCTCCACGGCCTTTATCATCGCGCCCGGCCACGCCACGCCCGCCTCGGCGCCCGACCGCCCGGCCGCGGGGCGCCGCCGGAACCGCCGATGTCGAGGACGCATCGACCGCGCGCGACCTTCGCTGCCACGCTTGGGCCTATCGTATGACTCCTTGTGCGGGCATCCCGCGATCGGGCGCATCCACGACGACTCGCCACGCTTTCCTACAAAGAACCGTCCTTCGGTGGATCTTCGGCTTTTGCCGAGGCTCCGGCCTGGTTGGTGTCGGAGTCGTCACCTTGCCTTCGCCGCGCGTCCTCTTCCGCCCTGGCGTATTCCTCCATTTTGTCAAAGAGCTTCGTCACTGTTTTAATTGGCTTCCTTGCGTTGTACTCGGCCATCGGGCCCGGGCGAAGGCCCTGTATGGCCGCATTGACAACGGTGGTTTCATTAACATCTTTGACTTGACAACGTATCTTCGTGAAGCACTTGAAGTAGTCCCGGAGCTTCTCCGAAGGTTTCTGCTTTACGGTGAAGAGCTGGTCCGCATCGACCCGCTCGACATAATTTCCTTGAAAGTTGTTGTGAAGTCGGTCGCGGATCTGCTCCCACGCGTAGATGGAGTTCGGCTCTATGGTAAAAAACCAGGAGAGCGCCACTCCTTGCAACGTGAGGGGGAGTCCCTTCGCCTTTGTGGTGTCATCTCCGCCCGCGGCCTCGATTGCGGTTTCGTACACGCGCACGAACTCGCGGGGGTCCGTGTCACCTTTGTAGGACTCGATGACACTGGGGTATTTGAAGTCTTCGGGCCACGCTGCTTGCTGTAGTCTTGCCGAAAGCGGGGACTCTGGATCGACGCGCCGTAGCGGGACGCGGCTGGATGTGGGGGCGTCGCGGCTGTCCGCCCTTTCCGGTGTGGGCTCTGGCGCGACCACCGGCGCGGCCTGTTGGCTCCGAGCCTCTTGTATGTCTCGGACAGCCCCGCGAAGATCCCCCAGCTCCTGCTGGAATGCTTTGAGGGCCGCCAGTAGGGCGCTTTCCACCGCCTCTGCGGGCGGGGTCGCCGGCACGCCCAACAGACGGATCGGCGCGGGCACGACCACGTCGCGAGCTCCCGAGCTGCCAGTCGCTCCGTTGTGGCAACCTCGAACTGCCCGGTCCGCGCTACCGGCGAGGGTTGCGCGAGGTCGGTCGCCGCCGCGTCGGCGGGGATCGTCGCCGCCGCCGCGGCGTCGGCGTCTTCGACCACGGGGTTCATCGCCGCGCGCCGGTGACGGGTTGGTCGTCGCGGTGCCGTGGCGGGGTTGGTCGTCACCGCGCGAACGTCGACGTCTTCGGCCACCGCGCCTGCGTCACCACCCGTGCTCACCGCTACCGATGCCGAATCCCTGGTACCCATGCGACGCTCTGACCCAGCCGCCTTCTTTCCCTTCGCCGTCGTTGACGAAGCTTTTTTCGGTGCCATCCTTTTTCAGGTTTCGGGCTTAATCTCGTCCTCCCACGGACGGCGCCAATCGTTGTGGTTACTGCATCAAACAGAGAGAGAGATGGTAGTGGAGAGTGAGGGAGATGAGTAATTGCCTGCCTTCTCCCCATGGCCTGTATCCATATATATGTACACATGAGGAGTGCTTTTACAGTTATACCCTGACATCTGGTTATCCCCTCCGGGGGCACTTATGTCATTACACATGGCCTATTCTGGGCCTTATAACCTCCTACCAGGCCTGCTGGGTTTAGGTGGGGGCCACCTCTACAACACACATCATCTTGGAGGATGAGTAGTTTGATGAGTCAGTAGTATCCAAATAATTGTTTACATCCTTAGAACATTTTATATTATAAATTGGTGTGCTAGATGGACTGTACCAAGCCTTCTTGATTTCAAACTATTTGATTTCAAGTTAAGTTTCTTCTAAGTTGTTGTTTGTTTCTCTATTGTACGTTAGTTTGGGATGTTGTTTAGTTTTTCCCTAATCTCTTATCTGTGCTACTTCCCTCTTATCTGTTGCTAACCTCGGTTACCACTTCAGATGGTGAACACAAGGAACAATGCAAGCAACAGTCATGGTGCCAATGCCCAACCAGAAAGCAATGTTCCAATGTTCCAATGCCTCTAGCTTGGAATAAATGATGGCAATGCAACTGCAACTTCTTCAACCCTTGCTCATAACCATGTCCACCAAGTTCAGTAGGTGCCCATCTAAGCGCCGCAGTCCAAGCTAGGAGAGTTTATGAGAACCAGACTGCCTACCTTTGCCTGTTCAGTAGATGCATTACAGGTTGACGACTGGCTCAAGGATGTTGAGATGAAATTGATTTTGGCTCAATGCAATGACCATGAGAAGGTGTTGTACGCCACCCATCAACTAAAAGGAATCACTACTAATTGGCAGGAAAACTACTGTTCTACTCATCAAGATGTGCACACCATCACGTGGGCTGAATTTGTTGAAGCTTTTCGCACGGCACATATTCCTATGGGAATAATGGAGATGAAGAACAGGGAGTTTCACAAGCTGCAGCAGGGAAACCTTAGTGTTTCTGAGTACCTAAACAGGTTCACTCAGCTATCCATGTACGCACTAGAAGATGTTGCAACAGATGCAACAAAGATTTGGTGGTTCATGGAAGGACTTGATCCCAACATCAAGGTACAGTTGGTGCCCAATGATTTTCTGACATTCCAACACATTGTGAATAAGTCCCTTATACAAGAAGATGCTCAATGTCAATTGTATGAGTCTCAGAAGAGGAAATTCCAAGCTCAGCATGGTGCAAGCAGTTCTCGTCATCATCTAATCTACATCAGTTCAGTAGGCCCTCAGTGCCAAGTGTGCCAAGGACACCATTCACTGGATCCCGCTCAGTTCCACAAGCACCTCGAGCAAGTAATGGTGTCTAGTCCCAACAAACAAGACTTCAACTGCAAGAGTGCAATGTTTCAATTGCAAGAACATGGGACATTATGCCAACAATTATCCTCAAAAGTGCCAAGATGTGACCCATGTTCGTTTCAACAAGGGGACTACACCAGCACGAGCTCCATCTATAGGTCAAGGCCCTGGGACACCCCAAACTCCAAGGACTCTGCTGGCAATGAGTGGAGGGCATGTTAATCATGTTACTGCAGAATCTGCTCAGGATGCACCCGACATAGTTTTGGGTAAGTTTCTTGTCAACTTAGTACCTGCATCAGCATTATTTGATTCCGAAGCTTCGCATTCTTTTGTATCAAAAGGTTTTGTTGAAAGATATAATTAGGATGCGCGTTTGCTAAAGAACCCATTGCTAGTCCAATCACTGGGAAAGGAAATGAGGACTAGCACGGTTTGCCCTAGAGCAACCATAGATATAAATGGAGTTAAATTCTGAGCAATCCTTATTGTAATAGACTCCAAGAGCACAGATGTAATACTTGGTATGGACATGTTAACCAAGTATAAAGGGTAAGATAGATTGTGCCAATCATGCCATTACTCTTACCAATTCTAAAGGAATTCGAGTAGAGTATAAGTCTAACACATCTTCAAAGAGAGGATGTGTGTTGAACAGCTTGAAGGGAATAACTTTGGAAGACGTGCCAATAGTAAGCGAATATCCAGATGTATTTCCTGAAGATTTGCTAGGAATGCCGCCAGATAGAGAAATTGAATTTGTTATTAACTTGGTACCTGGTACAGCTCCGATTTCCAAGAGACCCTATCTCATGTCAGCAAATGATCTGGCTGAAGTTAAGAAGCAGAGTCAGGAGCTGCAAGAGAAATGTTTTATTAGACCAAGTTCTTTGCCTTGGGGAGCTCCAGTACTTCTAGTAAAGAAGAAAGACGGTAGTATTCACATGGTGTGGACTACAGATCCTTGAATAATGTGACAATTAAGAATAAGTATCCTTTACCTAGGATCGATGATTTATTTGATTAGTTAAAAGGATCATGTGTTTTCTCCATGATTGATCTCCGATCAGGTTACCATCAAGTGAAGATTAGACCAGAAGATATACCAAAAATAGTATTCTCTACTCGTTGTGGATTGTACAAGTTTACTGTGATGTCTTTTGGCCTAACGAATGCACCTGCGTATTTTATGAATCTGATAAATAAGGTGTTTATGAAATATCTGGATATGTTTGTTGTATTCATTGACGACATCCTGATATACTCCCAGAATGAGAAAGAACATGTAGAACATCTGAGGATAGTTTTAGAAAAGCTTAGAGAACACTAGTTGTATGCCAAGTTTAGCAAGTGTGAGTTCTGGTTGAAGGAAGTAGCTCTCTTGGGTCATGTGATTTCAGCAGGAGGAGTGTTTGTAGACCCCAGAAAAGTAAAGATGTGCTCAATTGGGCACAACCCAAATCAGTACCAGAGATCAGGAGTTTTTGGGGTTTAGCAGGTTATTATCGTCACTTCATTGAAGGTTTTTCCATGCTTGCGAGACCACTCACCCAGTTGTTAAAGAAGGAAAAGAAGTTTGAATAGACTAAAACCTATGAAGACAGTTTTCAAGAACTGAAAGAGCGGTTAACTTCTGCACCAGTGCTAATGCTTCCAGACATCAGAAAGGATTTTAAAGTTTTCTATTATGCATCAAGACAAGGATTTAGTTGTGTACTGATGCAAGAAGGAAGGGTAGTAGCCTATGCATCAAGGCAATTGCATCTGCATGAGGAGAATTATCCAACCGATGATTTAGAGCTAGCCACCATTGTGCATGCTCTAAAAATATGGAGGCGTTATTTGATCGGTAATCGTTATGAGATCTACACGGACCACAAAAGTCTAAAGTATATATTTACCCAACTTAATCTCAACCTGAGACAAAAAGATGGTTTGAGTTAATAAAGGATTATGATGTTGGAATATGTTGTGGTTACAGACCAAACAGAGAGAGAAGTGATAATGGAGAGTGGGAAGTGTCCTGCCTTCCTCCCCTCATCCCGCTATATATATTCATGTGGGGAGTGCTTTTACAATCATGCCCTTACATCTGTGTATCCCCCTAAGGGTATTTGAGTCATTACACATGTTCTACTCTGGTCTTTGTAGTCTTCTAACAGGCCTGCTGGGTTTAGGTGGGGGCCACCCCTACAACAGGAGCCTCTCATGGTGAAGGGCTTCACTGGGCCGGCCATGTTGCCGAGTCCTTGGCCCCCTCCGTCCTCGCGCCCGTGAACTTCTCCGGTCTTGCATAATGTTAACTCGCTGCGGTTGAAAGTATGGTTGATGCCGAAGTGGTTGCGCGCGCGCGCTCCGTCCCCTACCCTTCGAACGGGTGGCAGCGGAGCTGGCACCCAAGTCGAAGTCGAGGCGCGCGCGCTCCGTTCCCTCGCCCTTGAGCGGGTGGCGCGAGCCGCGCCAAGTCGGGCAGAGGCGTGGTTGGGCTCGCCACTTGGAAGCCGATCGATCGTGACGGACTGGTGGTGCGCTTTTAATGGCGGTTGGCTTGCCAGGGGGTGGGCCATCGCCTCGTGTAGCGCACCCTCTCGAGTGGAGCATGCGACGGTTTCCGACGCGCATGCGGCGGGGGGCGGGCGGCTGCATTTACGCACCCCTGGTAGCTGAGCTGCCCGACATTCCTGGCTTGTTCTTCCGTCGGTTGGCATGCCGCCGGTTGACGCTCCTCCATGCTGGCGACTCTACGCCTGGTCAGGCTGGGTATAAATGGGTTGGCGCTGGGGGTTGCTCGCTGGGCATCCCTTGCTTTGCATACGACGGCAAGGTTTGCCTTGTTCTTCCTGACAGGCCATCTACAGTCGGCGCTCTTGGAGGCCGTCCGCACCGCCTGGGGAGGGCGTTGGTGCGCTGTAGGTGGCCTGTTAAGGAAGACCGAGGCAAACTTAAGTCGTGGCGGTTTGCCATCGTACCCCGGCGTCCGGCCGAGATGGGTGGGAATTGGCGCGAGGTGGTGCCCAGCCGAAACAGGGGCGCGCGCCTGCTCCGTCCCCTACCCTTCGAACGGGTGGCAGCGGAGTTGGCGCCCAAGTTGAAGCTGAGGCGCGCACGCTCCGTCCCCTACCCTTCGAACGGGTGGCAGCGGAGCTGGCGCCCAAGTCGAAGTCGAGGCGCGCACGCTCCGTCCCCTACCCCTCGAACGGGTGGCAGCGGAGCTGGCGCCCAAGTCGAAGTCGAGACGCGCGCGCTCCGTCCCCTACCCTTCGAGCGGGTGGCAGCGGAGCTGGTGCCCAAGTCGAAGTCAAGGCGCGCGCGCGCTCTGTCCCCTACCCTTCTAACGGGTGACAGCGGAGCTGGCGCCCAAGTCGAAGTCGAGGCGCGCACGCTCCGTCCCCTACCCCTCGAACGGGTGGCAGCGGAGCTGGCGCCCAAGTGGAAGCGAGCGCGCCGCTCCGTCCCCTACCTTCGAGTGGCGCGAGCGCGCCAAGTCGGTGAGAGGCACGCTCCGTCCCCTACCCGCTAACGGGTGGCGTGAGCCGGCGCCTGTCGGTCGAGGCGCCGCACGCTCCGTCTCCTACCCCTCGAACGGGTGGCAGCGGAGCTGGCGCCCAAGTCGAAGTCGAGGCGCGCGCGCTCCGTCCCCTACCCTTCGAACGGGTGGCAGCGGAGCTGGCGCCCAAGTTGAAGTCGAGGCGCGCACGCTCCGTATGCATATGCTGCCAAAAGGCGGGTCATCGCGTCGTACTATGTCGTCTCGTGGGTGGGGCACGCGGCGGCTCATGATTGGGGGCGCCGCAGTATGCCCGGGGTTGCATGACCGCAACCACTTTGCATTGACTATCCTCGGTTCTGCGGTCGCGTGAGGCGTGTACTACCACGACGCCTCGGCTTTGGTTTTTGGGGAGTCGTGCGGGACGGTCTGTGCAAGCGTGGTCGCGCCTGGTATGCGGGCCATCGCGATGCTTCTGTATTGGGGCGAGGTAGCTTGAAATAGGCGTCGTAACTGTGTCACCGCGGCTCCTCACGCGTCTCTTGCTTGCATCGCCTTCTGTGTTCCCCTTCGCATTTTCGTCGCCACTTTTTTGCGAAAAGCGATGGCATCCGGTGGCGAACATGGTCAGGCGACTGGTGGTTGTGGCGTTCGGCGGCGGTCGTCACCGGTCGAGGTGAAATACCTGATCCGCGAGCGTGATCCGCGGCGCGCGAACAAGGTGTGGCCGGGCGCCGGAGAAAGAAGGTACGTTCTCCGCGAAGCCGGGCCTCGCCGTTATCGAAGGTTATCCAGGCACAGGTACATGCGGGGAAGCTGTCCGAGCGCGATGTCGTGTGACTGCCTGCCGCCGACGAGACGAAACCTCGCCCCCAGAAGTCGGAGGTGATCGTCTTCGTCGCCTTCCTTGACGCTGGGCTTCGTATCCCGGCGGCGGCGATTGTGGGCGTCGTGCTGCGGACCTTTGGGCTGGAGCTAGCGCAACTGACTCCGAACGCCGTGGCCCGGCTCGTGGTGTACAGCTGGGCCTTGCGCTCGGGAGCGTGCTGGCCCAGCGCTTCGTTGTTCGCCTACCTGCACAAGGCACGGTACCAGCCCAAAGGGCGGCCGGACGGGACGCTGTCAAGCTTCGGTAGCGTCACTTTCGTTCTGCGGTCAGGCTGCAGCAAGCTCTTCCCCGCAAATTCCACGTGCGGGAAGTGGGAGTCGAACTGGATGAAGTGGTGGTTCTATCACCGCGTGGAGAGCGGGAGCGGCCTCGAATGCACGGGCCGGCCAATCACGTTGAAGACCTCGCCCGGCCGAACGCTGGACGACGAGGATCAGCGAAGGGCCCGACAGCTTGTGGGAATAGCTGCCCGCCTGAACATGCGTGACCTTGCCGAAGAGTACATTATGTATGGCGTGGCCCCGCTTGCCCGTGATTGGCGCCTTGCCGCCGAAAGGCGCCGGGATGACAATGTTTCTCCACAGATCTGCTCGCTACCGGCGCCCCCCAGTCTCCGTAAGTCTTGACCGCCTTTCCCTTTTGCTTGCTCTGGATGCATTACCTTAGTGTTGCCCCTCATCTGGCCTCAGGGATCTGTTTGGAGGACGCGGAGCTAGCCGCGCGCGTGTTCCTGGGGCCATACACCAAGAGGGAGCATGAGCAGCAAGTCACCCGCTACCGACGCAGGCGGGTCGGGCGGTAAATCTGCGTGTGCGAGGCCCTAGGCCTTGTCGTGCCGAAGCGCGCTGCTCCGGATGATGGCGCAACAAAGAGGGAGGCGCCGTCTCGCAAAAGGAGCCGAGGCGGAGCGTCCGCCACACCTGATGCGGCAGCTGCAACTACTATCGGTAGTGCTCCCGAAGGTGCGGCAGACGCGGAATCGGATTCGGCGAAGTACGCCGATTCGGGGTTGGAAGGCGTAGACGTCGGAGGCGCAGGATCTTCGGCGGGCGTCTTGGGCGTCGAGCCAACCACGAGCAGCCGGAGGGAGGAAGCCTCATCACCTGCTGCTGTCGTTGAGGCAAGAACCGCGCTGGCCGGTGGTGCGGAGGTGGACCCCTCGACCATGCCTGCTATTATGCTGGAGGCCTCCCTCGCGAGGGCGCGTGGGGATGAGCCTTTGCCCATAGCAGCGGCGGGATGCGAGGTGCCCCTCGCAGCGCCGACCCAGCGACCTTCGCCCCGCACGCCGCGACGCGGATTTATGGCAACATCCGCCGAGGCGAATCGCCGCTGTTCTCGGTCAGCGGCCGTGCCTACGGCCTGAGCTACATCGGACGACGAGGGGGTTCGTTGTGGCGGCGGGCATCAGGAGCATATGGGATTCGGATACGTTCAGCGAAGTCCCGGCAAAGACCGCCTTCGCACTCCAGCTGCCTTGTCCGCCGCGCGAGCGCCGACGCCGCTCCGAGCCCGAGGCGTCTACTCGCGGGACCTGCCTTCCACGGGGCACGTGTCGCCGCCCCGCTGCGACTAGGTGGACGGGCTCGCAAAGCCCTCCGTCCGCCACCGAAGGTATGGTGGCTTGGCCGACCTCGGCCGGCTTTCTTCGTGCTTTGTGATGCTCACGCGCAACTTTGCTCGCAGTGTTGCTTATCCTGAGGAGGACCTTGTGCCGAACGCGAGGGTTTCGGCGCCGCCGGCACGAAGCGCCGCGCTGCCCAATCTGCGCATTTCATCCCCGCTGGGCGTTGAGGGCATGGCGCAGCATTGTGGATGACGCGCCGCCGCCGCCGTGGAGCAAAGCGCTACCTACTTACGGGTAGGCCGCCCGAGGGACGGCTTCGAGGCGTCGGGAGTTCAGGTAAGTACGTTGTTATATGACAAACGCCCGACCACGCTGCACTCTCTGAATCACTTTTGCCTGCGCACCACGGTGCCGGGCAAGTCCTGCAAACGGCGTACGCTCAGGCGCAAAGGGCGCTGGAAGATAGGCTGCAGGCCGTCGAGGGGCAATTGCACGAGGCCGCTGGGGCTCGGTCCGCCCAGGATGCCCGAATCCGCCAGCTTGAGGCGGAGTGCGCCGAGGCGAAGGCGCACGCCGAAGAAGTTGCCGTGTCGGCGCGAAAGTCAGCCACCGAGGTGGCGCGGGCAGAGTTCGCGGCAGAGTGGGGCGGCCTTCTGCAGCAAGTCACCGTATTGGAGAAGGAGAAGGGCGAGCTTGCGTTGACTCTAGCGAGGCGCAACCAGACGCTTGACGAGGCCTCGGTCATCGCGTGGGATGCCCTGCAAATGCTGGAAGTCCATCTCGAGGACTTGTGGTCGGGTGCGGACCACGCCGCCCGAGGAGTTGCTGCGGGCCCTACGCTGATCCATGCCGCCGCGCGGTGGCGCGCGAGCTGCGATTTAACTTTGGTGACCACTGCACCTACGTGGCATCATGCTTGGTGTGGGCCCTTCTTCGGCACCGTGGCTGCGGACATATTGCCGAACTGGCGGACCCACAGCTGGAGATGCCCAGTGGGTGTGTGTTGTCCGGTGAAGTCCGCGCCGTTCGCCAGCCTCTCAAATTCTTCTAGAGCGGATCTGGGACTACGCCGGGATAGCTGGAGCGCAGGTGGAGCTCCGGAAGTCCCTTCACGGGGAGGGGAGTCTCGGCCGATTTCTGGACGAGGTCCCACGGCGCGACGAGGGTGGCGCTGGGGCCTCCGCAGATGCCGATGGCTCACAGGTGCGGCGCGAAAGTAGCTAGGTGTGGGCGTGCGTTGTAACATTTGCTCCCTTGTTGAATGAACAAAGTGCATGCTTGCTTCACGAACTGACCACCTGCCTTTATCCCGGGCAGCTTCCTTGTTCGGGGCGGCTGCTTACGTCTGGTCTTGCGACCCGGCGATGCCTTCGGTGGTGGTGAAGGGCCGAGGAGTCATTGAACTTTTGGGCAGGCCGACCTTCTACGGGCAGGCTTCCGACTTTAGCGCGCGTTAAGGACGAGCCCGCGGAGTAATGGCCTAGCGTAGCAGGGATGTCGCCGGGCCTTTGTAGTTTTGTGATTTTTCCAATGTACATGAGCTTTTTCGGCATTTTGAGATATACAGTGCAGGTTTGCTTCCCGAGTTTGCCGATATGCCCTACCATGCGCAGGGACCCCCTCCGTCTAGATAGCGTGCATAGCGGCGGACCCCAATGATCCGTCCTTACATGGCCCGTGGATTAGCGCGCGCGGAGGCGGAAGTGCGCGTATATTGCTCTCCCCTGCCCCTCGCAACGGGGGCAGCCTCTGGTGCACTTCCCGCTCCGTCCCTTATCCTTCGAGCGGGTGGCAGCGGAGCTGGCGCCTAAGCCGAAGTAGAGGCGCGCGCGCGCTCCGTCCCCTACCCTTCGAACGGGTGGCAGCGAGCCGCGCCAAGTCGGCAGAGGCGCCGCGCGCCGTCCCCTACCCTTCGAACGGGTGGCGCGGAGCCGGCGCCAAGTCGGCGTAGAGGCGCGCGCCCGCCCCTACCCTTCGGGGGTGGCAGCGAGCCGGCGCCTAAGTCGGTAGAGGCGCGCGCCCGCCCCTACCTTCGAACGGGTGGCGCGAGCCGGCGCCTAAGTCGGCGCAGAGGCGCGCGCTCCGTCCCCTACCCTTCGAACGGGTGCACGACTAATGTCCTCCTTCCGCTCCGCAGAGCGCTCGGAGGGCACCCGTATTTTAATTAGACTCCGTAGAGTGTGTGGGATCAACATCCACATCTTATTTATACTCCGAGGAGTACACACAGGGATGAGGTCCCTGGCGTGCGCAGAGTTCGCGTCTTGTTTAGACTCCGTAGAGTGCGCAGGGAGAGCATCCGCGTCTTTTTTATACTCCGTAGAGTGCGCGGGATCAACATCCATGTCTTATTTATACTCCGGGGAGTACACACAGGGACGAGGTCCCTGGCGTACGCGGAGTTCGCGTCTTGTTTAGACTCCATAGAGTGCGCAGGGAGAGCATCCGCGTCTTTTTTTATACTCCGTAGAGTGCGCGGGATCAACATCCACGTCTTATTTATACTCCGGGGAGTACACACAGGGACGAGGTCCCTGGCGTGCGCGGAGTTCGTGTCTTGTTTAGACTCCGTAGAGTGCGCAGGGAGAGCATCCGCGTCTTTTTTTATACTCCGTAGAGTGCGCAGGATCAACATCCACGTCTTATTTATACTCCGGGGAGTACACACAGGGACGAGGTCCCTGGCGTGCGCGGAGTTCGCGTCTTGTTTAGACTCCGTAGAGTGCGCAGGGAGAGCATCCACGTCTTTTTTATAGTCCGTGGACTCGCGCGTGCGGAGGTGAACCTCGACGTCACGTCTTTTTTTAGAGTCCGTGGACTGGCGCGTGCGGAGGCGAACCTCGACGTCACGTCTTATTTATACTCCGCGGAGTGCGTGCGAAGGCATCCCCCCGCACGTCTTTGGTTTATACTCAGCCCCGTCACCTTTTGGCTACGGCGAGTGCACACGCGAACGTGCGTCTTTGGTTTATACTCAGCCCCGTCACCTTTTGGCTACGGCGAGTGCACACGCGAACGTGCGACTTCGATTTATACTCAGACCCGTACCCCAGGCTACGGCGAGTGCACACGCGAACGTGCGTCTTTGGTTTATACTCAGCCCCGTCACCTTTTAGCTACGGCGAGTGCACGCGCGAACGCGGCGACTTCGATTTATACTCGCACTGCACTTCGTGCCCGGCTCACGGCGGTGCACACGCCGAACGTGCATATTTGGTGTGAGCGCCCGAAGCACGCGCGTGGGCCAGGCCTCCGCGCGCCCCTCGTCGCATCATGATGTATTAACAATCAATCGTCAAGCGACAAACGGTGAACTTTATTGGTCTCCCATTTGCGTGGGTGAGAAATTACAAAAGAGGGATAGACTAACCGTTTGTTCCGTGCGCCGGAGCCTCTAGTGGTCGCTATCTGCGGGCCCGCCACCGCCTTGAACAATGTCGCGAGACTCCCTTTGTGCCGACTCTCAAGAGAATCGTTGAGCCGCGCGCGAATGCCCGTACTGCTCAATGCGCCGGGCCATATCTTGGTCACCACGGATGGTGATGATAGCCCGCGGCCCCGGAATCTTCATGCATAGGTAGCCGTGGTGTGGCACCGCGTCGAAGGAGTTGAGGATTGGACGCCCTAGTATGACATTGTACGGGTATGGGAGGTCAACCATGTCGAAGGTGGTGTCCTCGGTCCGCACATTGTCGTCTTGGCCAAACGAAACTTGAAGACATATCTGTCCAAGCACCCGTAGGGGCTGTCCCCCGAAGCCTTGCAGGGGGACTCCCGAGGGCCCTAGACGGCTCCGGGGGATCCCCATCTGGTCGAAGGCCGCCGCAAACAACACATTAGCGGAGCTGCCTCCGTCTACGAGGGCACACCTCACGTCGCATCCCGCGATGATGACCCGGATGATCAGGGGGTCTTGGTGAGGAAAATCTATGCCCCGGGCATCATCGAGTGTGAATGTGACCTCGTGCTGTGCCCAATCCGGTGGTGCTTGCGCTGGGTATACCGCCACGTGATGTAGCCTTCGCGTATAGGCCTTCTGCTGCCGTGCTGAGGCGAACTTCAGCGCGGAGCCTCCGGAGATGACGTTGATGACCCTGTGATGCGTTGCCTCCGGAGCCTGCAACTGCAGGAGGCCCTCCCGGGGCTGCTGCATGTGAGCCTGGATCCGCAGGGCCCTCTCGGGGCGCACCCCTTGCCCCGAACCGCATGGGGCTTCGTAGGTGAGCTGGACATGGGCCACCACAGGCGGACGTGCCTCCGGGTTCCTGTCTCGAGCGACGCTCTGGCGGAGCGCCGCAATGGAGACGCATGAGCGTGTGTCGTGGGTGCCTCGGCCATGGATTTCGCACCACAACCCGTCTTTGCCGCTTGTCGTAGTCCCCGCCTCTGCCATCGCGCCTCGGCGCGCCGCGCCACCCCGCCCCAAACCCTCGATTGCCACGGCCGCGAGGGGCTTTCGAACCACCGATGTCGAAGACAAGCGACCTCGCCGCGACCGTCCGCGCTTGCTAGGCTGTTGGATGGCTCCTTGTGCGGGCTTCGCGCGGTCGGTCGCATCCTTGGACGACTCGGTTTGCGCTTGCCCTTCAAGGGCCATCCTTGACGGATCTTCCTCGACTCGGTCGAGCCATCGCCCGGTTAGTGTCGAATCGTCACCTCGCCTTCGCGGGCGCCCTCCTCTCGCTCTGCGCATCGCTCCATTTTGTCGAAGAGCTTTGCCACCGCCTTGATTGGCTTCCGCGTTGTATTCGCCATCGGACCGGGCGGAGGCCCCGTATGGCTGCGTTGACGTCCTTGACTTGGCAGCGTATCTTCGCGAAGCGCTTGAAATAGTCCCGGAGCTTTTCCAAGGGCTTTTGCTTTACGGCGAATAGTTGATCCGCGTCGACCCGCTCGACGTAGTTTCCCTGGAAGTTGTTGTGGAGGCGGTCGTGAAGCTGCTCCCACGCGTAGATGGAGTTCGGTTCGATGGTAAAAAACTAGGACAGCGCCACTCCCTGCAACGCGAGAGGGAGCCCCTTCGCCTTTGTGGTATCATCTCCACCCGCGGCTTCGATGGCGGTCTCATACACGCGCACGAACTCGCGGGGGTCGGTATCGCCCTTGAACGGCTCGATGACGCTAGGGAACTTGAAATCCTCGGGCCATTCCGCCTGCTGCAGTCCTGCCAAAAGCGGGGACTCCGGATCGACGCTGCCGCAACGGGCGCGATCGATGTGGGGTCACGATCGCCCGCCCTCTCGGAGTGGGCTCGGCGCTACATCGGCGCGCCCGCCGGCTCCGAGCCTCTTGTATATCTCGGACAGCTCCACGAAGATCTCCTAGTTCTCGCTGAACGCGCTGAGGGCCGCTAGCAGGGCGCTTTCCACTGCAGCTGGGGGCGGGCCCGGCGGGCGAGTTGGCATGGTGACTATTGCTACCCAAGACCCCAGGTCGGCGAGGGTGGCGGGTCGATCATCATCGCCGCAGCGGGCGGGTCGACCGCCGTCGCCGCGGTGGCGG
This sequence comes from Dendrocalamus sinicus, assembly GCA_036346575.1. Taxonomy (NCBI): domain Eukaryota; kingdom Viridiplantae; phylum Streptophyta; class Magnoliopsida; order Poales; family Poaceae; genus Dendrocalamus; species Dendrocalamus sinicus. Next base: position 91,666 of record JAYEVI010000049.1, on the reverse strand, counting down.
GTACCCAGTCAGCGCCGGGTGGCGGGTCGGTCGTCATCGTCGCGAGCGCGGGTCGACCGCCGCCGCCGCGTGGCGGGTCGGCCGTCATTGTCGCAGCGGCGGGTCGGCCGTCATTGTCGCAGCGGGCGGGTCGACCGCCGCCGCCGCGATGGCGGGTCGATGCCGTCGTCGCGATGGCGGGTCGGTTGTCGCCGCCGCGCGAACGCCGACACTTGCGCCGCGGCACCGACGCCGAGGCCCTAGTGTTCACGCGCCGCCCGACCCGACCGCCTTCTTTCCCTTGCCCATCACCGGCGAAGCTTTTTCGGTGCCATCTTCTTCTTTGATCTTCGTGCTTGTCTTCGCCCTCCCCACGGACGGCGCCAAGCTGTTGTGGTTACTGCATCAAACAGAGAGAAGTGGTAGTGGAGAGTGGGAAGTGTCCTGCCTTCCTCCCCTCATCCCACTATATATATTCATGTGGGGAGTGCTTTTACAATCATGCCCTTACATCTGTGTATCCCCCTAAGGGTATTTGAGTCATTAGACATGTTCTACTCTGGTCTTTGTAGTCTTCTAACAGGCCTGCTGGGTTTAGGTGGGGGCCACCCCTACAACAGAATACATTATCATCCAGGGAAGGCTAATGTAGTAGCTGATGCCTTGAGCAGGAAAAGCTACTGTAATAATCTGATGATTCAAGATAGTCAGCCTGCACATCATGAAGAATTTCAGCGACTCAGTCTAGAAGTGGTAGAGAAAGGATTTCTAACTACTTTGGAGGTTCAACCAACTTTAGAGGACCAGATCAAGGTAGCTCAAAAAGAGGACAAATATGTTAAGGAAATCAAAGATAATATGAAGAAAGATAAAGCACCTGGATTTTTAGAAGATGAAGAACGTATCCTTTGGTTTGGAAAAAGAATTCTTGTACCCGAGTAGAAAGAAATAAAGGAGTTAATTCTGAGGGAAACTCATGAATCTGGATATTCAATTCACCCTGGAAGTACAAAGATGTACCAGATCTCAAAAAAAAGGTATTGGTGGTCAAGTATGAAAAGAGAAATTACTGCACATGTAGCTTTGTGTGATGTGTGCCAATGGGTTAAAGCTAAACATTAGAGACCTACTGGACTTTTGCAACCTTTACAGATACCTGAGTGGAAATAAGAAGAAATTAGTATGGATTTTATAACTGGATTGCCGAGAACAAGGTCAGGGTACGATTCAACTTGGGTTATTGTAGACCGTCTGACAAAAGTCACACATTTCATTCCAGTAAAGACCACTTATTCTAGAGATAGATTCGTGGAGCTATATATGTCAAGAATCGTGTGTTTGCATAGAGTTCCAAAGAAAATCGTGTCAGGTCGAGGACTTTAATTCACTTCAAGATTTTGGTAGAAGCTGCATGGAATTTTGGGCACAAATCTAAATTTCAGCACAGCATATCATCCATAGACAGATGGTCAAACAGAAAGAGTAAATCAAATATTGGAAGACATGTTGAGAGCTTGTGCCTTAGCAAATAAAACTAGTTTTGATCAAAGTTTGCCCTATGCAGAATTTTCCTATAATAATAGTTATCAATCTAACTTGCAAATGTCTTCGTTTGAAGTTTTGTATGGCAGAAAATGCAGGACACCATTGTTTTGGAAAGAGACCAGAGAAAGGCGAGTGTTTGGACCAGACGTGTTGAAGCAAGTAGAAGAGCAAGTTTTCTTGATTCAAGACAGATTAAAAACAACATAAACAAGACAGAAAAAATATGCAAACAATCATCGTAGGATGTTAGAATTTGTACCTAGAGATCATCTGTATCTAAAAGTTTCGCCTCTCAAAGGGTTGCGTGATCCGTGTACTGAGGCGCTGCCCATCCTCATGCTATCCATCGCTGGCCCCACCAGAAGCTTGCCATCATCTTGCCACCATTTTGGCAATCGTTTCCAAGCGAGCTACAACCAAACCTCGAGCCACCTGGCCCTCTACTCGCATGCGCATGGCCATGGCCAGGCCATGCCAGGACGCCATGTGAGTTGTGCAAGAGCTTAGCCTTTGTGCCACATTCAACTAATTTGTTGTGAGTAGAACTCACAAGTGATAGCATAGCTTGATACCAGGTGCTTTAGCATGGAGACCCAGGGTCATGTTCTAGTCCTAGGAAATGCAAATTCTCCCTCTTTGATTTTCCAATTATTTTCTTCCTTGAGTCAATTACAAGAGGGCCCCACACATCATACACTCAAATATATCCAAAAAATCAGCCAAAAATAAGATTCTAGAGAATATTCTCTCGGTTTTGCAATTTTCTATAATTTCCAGACCGTTCGATATTCCAGATGTTCGTTCTCCCTCATACGAACTCCGAATCCGTTGATTATTTCTCCTAAATTCATAGAAAAACTTATCCTTTCTTCCAGTATATATTTTGTATTTTTGTGATTTTATTTGTATTTATTTATTCATTTATATTTGTTGTTTCGCATGTAAAACCCGACATCACCGAAAAATATTCTGATCCGCAACAAGAAAGTCCAATCAACATGCAAGAAGGCAAGTCTCCTTCGGTCATCTTGTACCTATGTTTAGCAAAATCATTTTATTATTTAAAATTTAAATGCGTTGCTATGTTACATAAAATGATAATTTTTGTTTTAAGGATAACAGTTGAACCGATAATTGTTATGCCCTCACTTGACATTGAGAACCATGTACCTTTATCACCCTAGGTTTCTCTTGTCTCAATATTGAGATTATTATGAGATTTGTTAATTTTAGAATGGTAGAAATTGCTTAGACAAGTTAGTCGGTCAGTATAACCCATTGGGTCGAAAATTGATATTTATGATTTTGTCTTTTATTTAAAATATTTTAGTGGCAATAAGTATTGCTGTTGTTTTTAAACTAAAATAAAATGGTGGAAATTGTTTTAGACTTGGACGGATGGTAAGATTGGATTGGTGCGTATTTAGCATGAGAACTTGTATTGTGAATGTTCAGCCCTAGTCAATTAAGGACCGACACTTGTGATTGTCTAAACTAAGCACTACCGTACAACTATAAGTCTATATGGGTATGACCTAACAAATTAACGTGCAAAGGTTTAGTTTAGATATCGCTAGTGGTAAGTCGGTGCCAGGGTGTACTGGTTTACTCATAGTGAGGCACAGGGATTTGTTGTACTCATTCAGCGCAAGAGGAGGCTTCTAATTGTGGTGGATTTAACCCTTCAGCGGTGAAACCTCAGCAGTTGGTGCCTAGCTAGATCGGAGTAAGGTAAAGGCTTTATGATAAATTACCTAGGTCTCATGCCTAAGGAAGCATATTGGCTATTAAGATGACTTATCTCTTGTGGGAAGTTGTACAACCTCTACAAAGTGTAAAACTATTCGAATAGCTGTGCCCACGGTCAAGGGTGGGCAAGGTGTGATTTCATATGGTAGATCTTTGGTTTTGGTTTTAAAGTAAAAGTTTTGAGAGCTCGAGAGTGGATAGAACTCTCAGAAGTGTGTCCTGGTGGATGGAGCCAGTGCGGGTAGATAGAAGTCATAGTCTTGAACCTTGGCGGTTAGAGCCAATCAACTAGTGTTGGTGGATGGAACCGTCACTATAAATTTCTTGATAGTTTCTGTTAAAATAACTACTTTATTAAATTATTGCCTTCAAAAATATTTAATGGTATTTGAAATAAAATATTAGTTTGTGCAAAAGAACCATATTATCCTTCTTTTGTTAAGCCCTGCGTCTACTGCATTTTTCCCAAGACTTGCGAAGTGCTTTATGTACTCACATGCTGCACTCAAAACAAATCTCAAAGGATTATAAAGCTCAAGAAGGAGATTACGACTACTTCACATGTGGATATGATGAAGGTTCAGATTCAGAAATCCGGGATCCCGATATATGCCTCCACTACCAAGTCTTTAAGAAGGATTAAGAGTTTTCTTTATACTCCATTGAGCTCTTTCCACTAGGAAGTGCGGCTTTAAAATCCTTCGTCTCAAAGCAATGAAAGTTCTAAGTTCATATGTGTTCTAAAATGTATTTTATTTATTGTAATTTCTAGCTTTTCTTTGTTAGAACTTGAGTTTCTCTTCCCCTCCTACTTGCTATAGTTCTATTGGATCTAGGGCATCTAGGAGGTTGAGGAGTTCATCAAGAACATGTCCCAACATAGCAAGATCCATTAGAACTCATTCTTGCTCAAATTATGTTTGTATTAACTGTGTTCTTGAGCTAAAACAGCTTAAACTATTTGTATGAAAGGTTGAGATTTTGGGCTTATCTTTGCAATTACTTTTGGAATCAAAGGCCTAAGATCATTTCGTAGCCATGGTTCAAGTTTCATCAATTTTGAATGAGTATATCTTGAGTTATTGAGGTTTCTTCGCAGCCAAATTTGCTAAAATTTCTGTTTTGATGAAACATGGAATTTGAGAAAAAAGGTCTACCTTTTAGACTTCATTTTGCCATTTCTTTTGTAAATATAGGTATGAAATTATTATCTAGTCATGGTTCAAGTTTCATCAACTTTCGATAAGTATATCTCGAGTTATTGATGTTTCTTCACAGCTAAGTGTGCTGAAATTTTTGTTTTGATGCAACATGGACTTTGAGCAAGAAGATCTTCCTCTTGGGTTTCATTTTCCAATTAATTTTGAAATCATGACCATGAGAACCTCATCTTGGTATAGTTCAAATTTTATCGATTTTTGTTGAATATATTTTGAGTTACTCAGGTTTCTTAGCAGTCAAGTTTCCGAAATTCCAGATTTTGATGCAATGTGAACTTGAAACAAGAAAGGTCTCTCTATTGGTCTTTACATTGTAATTCCTTTCAGAATTACAACTCTAAGAACCTTATCTAACTATAGCTCAAGTTTTATCAATTTTGGTTAAGTTTGTTGTGAGTTCTTAAGCTTTGTTGGCAACCAAGTTTCTAAAATTTCAGATTTTGGTGCAACGTAAACATGAAGCAAGAAAGGTCTCTACATTAGGCTTTACTTTGTAAATCCTTTTAGAATCACAACCCTGATGAATTTATCTTACTGTGGTTCCAGCATCATCAATTTTGGTTAAATTTATCCTAAATTCTTGAGGTTTCTTGATTGCTAAGTTTCTAAAATTCTTATTCAATTCACTCTGTTCTTAGTGTACTTTTGGTGTTCTTGAATCTAGTGCTTTCCTTATAGCACTAGAATTCAAGAGACGAAACATTTAAGTAGGGAAATTTTAATTTTTGTCTATTCACCCCCTCTAGTCACCATAATCAATCCTCCAAAATTGTGATCCACGATCTGATAGTTTCTTCTTAGGCACTACATGCAGACTTACAATTTTTGATACATACAAATCTGCTAATTTATCACATGCATAGGTGGTCTTGATTGGAATGAAATGGGCAACTTTTGTCAATGATCCACAATGACCCAAAGTGAGTCAAATCCCTCCTTTATCTTACGATAAAGTCCATACCAACTTCTTTCCACTTCCATTCGAGAATTCTCAATGGTTGCAACAAACTTACTGGCCTTTGATGCTTAGCTTTGACTCTTTGATAGACATCACAAAAGCAGCATACTCTGTTGTCTCTCACTTCATGCTATGCCACAAATATTTGTCCTTCATATCTTGATATATTTTACTAATAGTCTGATGAATCGAATACAAAGACTCATGAGCTTCGTTGAGCAACAATTCCTTATGCTCCTTGTTTAGTACATACAAATGCTTCTTGAACTACAAAGTATCTTGTTCATCCTTTGTGAAATCTAAGGATTTACCTTTTCTCATGTTAGTCCTGATGTGCTTGATATCCACATTATCAATTTGTGCTTAGCAATCTAAGCATCCAAAGTAGGTTGTAGCTAGAAATCTTTCTTCAACCAACTTCTCTGAAGTAAGCTTCTAAAATTCCAAGGTAAAACTGGCTGACCCTCCTTAATCATCATGGTATTGCAATAGCTCTTTTTTCTTAAGGCATCTGCTACCACATTGGTCTTGCTTGGGTGATCATGAATCCCAATATTATAATCCTTTATCAGTTTTGACTATCTTCTCTGTTTGAGATTTAGAGTAGCTTGGGTAAAAATATACTTTAAACTCTTATGATCTGTGTAGATCTCATAGCAGTTACCCATAAGATAATTGCGCCAAATTTTTAAAGCATACACAATAGCTACTAGCTCGAAATCATATGTAGGATAATTCTCTTCATGAGGTCTCCATTGTCGCGAAGCATAAACTACTACTTTTTTTCTCTTGCATCAACACACATCCTAGACCTTTATGGGAAGCATCACAATAAATCTCAATATCCTTGTTAATATCTAGCAACACTAACACTGATGTAGTGGTCAAACATTCCTTCAATTTCTGAAAACTTTTCTCACACTCTAGTGTCCAAATGAACTTCTTTTCTTTCTTAAACAACTGCGTAAGTGGCCTTGCTACACTAGAAAATCCTTAAATGAAGCATCGAAATATCCTACTATACCAAGAAAACTCCTGACTCACGACATTGAAGTAAGTGACTTTCAATTAAGCATATCTTTGACTTTTTTAGGGTCAACTGCAACACTTTTGATGTCATAACATGGCCTAGGAAAGCAACTTGTATTATCCCAAACTCACATTTGCTGAACTTGGCATAAAATTTATGCTCTCTGAATTTTTGCAACACTAGCCTCAAATGTTACTCATACTCCTTGTCGTCCTTGCAGTAAATCAAAATGTCATCGATAAACACAACGACAAACTTGCCTAATTGTTCCATGAACACCTTATTCATCAAAAACAAGAAATAGGCAATGGTATTGGTTAAAACAAAGACATCACTGTGAACTTATGCAAACCATAATGAGTAGAGAACGCAATGTTGGGTATATCCTCTTGGTGAATTTTTAGCTAGTGAAACCCTGATCTCAAATCGATCTTAGAAAACACTCCAACTTCCTTAAGCTAATCAAATAAATCATCAATTCTGGGTAGAGGATATTTGTTCTTAATAGTGATTTCATTTAGTGCGTGGTAATCCACACACATGTATTGACAGCCATCCTTCTTAACAAATAACACTAGGGCTCCCCATGGTGATGAACTAGGTCCAACATACCCTTTGTTTTGTAATTCCTGAATCTCCTTCTTCAATTCTACTAATTCATTAGTAAGCATCTGATAAGGTCTCTTGGATATAGACATTCGGGGGAACTAAACTACCCCAACATCATTTTTAAATCACGAGAATTTATTCTGGGCATTCTTTTCGGGGAAAGCCTTGCATTGTGTGGCATGGTTATTTTATGTTCTTAAAATCTCCAAAATGCTTATTTATCTCAGCGGGTGGTAAGAGGGGTTGGTGCAGTGGATGCACGAGAATGCAAGTGTTGAATGGGACACCATGGAAGGTGATGTTCACTAGCTACGCTAGTCGTTATGGAAAGTTGTAGTCCAGCTGAGCTAGTCATTGCGACAAGTATCCTACACAACTTACGGGACCCACTGTAGGAGGGAGAAGCCCATATGGGTCAGTTGACAAAGAGACAAAGTAATTTGAAAGGTTACTATGATGATCTACTCATCTCCATGACCAACGAATCATGTGGCACAACAAGCTGTTGTCCCTTATGGGTAAAGTGTACAATCTCTATAGAGCATAAACTATTCGAATAGTTGTGCCCACGGTCATGGGTGGGCATGGGAACTTAACATCGATATAGTTCTATTTTAAAAACTTTGTGGGTGGGATTGGAAAAGTGTCAGGCAATAAAAGCCCTAACTGTGTTGCCCTGGGACATTGATCCAGTAATGGAATTAACCAAGAGTAATGCTGGAAACTAGCATGAGGTGCAGAAACCATCTAACAGTAGATGGAATCTGTACCACAATTATTATTGCAATCTTTCACACGCTTTAGAAAAACAAACTTTAGTTAAAACTACTAAGTCTCAACAATTTCTAGTTATCATAAGTTTTTAAAGGCATTTGACAAAGGAAACAATCTGAACCATCCTTTGGTAAGCCATGCATCTATATATAACTACATACAGTGTGTTGGCTCGCTAAGCATGGCGGTTTGGGCTCACAGTCGTTCAATACAATCAGAAACAAGTGATCAAGACCATTATGCCTATGACGACGCACCCGGTCCAAATGGAGGAGCTGATGAATGGAATTACGACGATCTTTCGCAAGTTTCTTGTTCTGGCTAAGTGGACTTTGATGGAGATTGTGCGCACATATATTATATAAGCTTAGATAATATATGCGTTCACATTTTAGTCCTAGTCGCTTGCCTATGGATAATTATGGTCCTACTTTTGCTTACTACTTCCACTTTTGCATTTTGTATTATAAACATTTGGTCTAATTCACCCTTATGTAAACTGCTACCCGTCATGGTATATTTATACTCTGGTGTGTATTATTAATGTATGGTATGGTTCACATGATGTATGACATGGTTCAACAATGTATCTGTGAGCACTATCTACTGATCCAGAGAATAGTGCAGCGAATCATATAGGATTCTGGATTGTAAAATATGGGTCCAACACCTGATGTGCGCACTGAGGTCATGCCCACCATGTTGGCCTCGATGGTCACGTCACCAACACCTTGACTCTCCTATGAGGATGAGTCGACCGGTAGTGGCCTCAATGGGGTGAATGCGCGTGGAGCACTAGTGGGCATGGAGCCCACCACCATCCCATCAGTGTCTACCCACAGGTGCCTCTCAGTTCAAGGATCAACGCAACGCCTAGGGAGGAAGTGGGCGATCCTGAAGAGCCCCATGGGGGGCTGGTCATGAGGCCCTTCCGCTTACCAAGGCAGCGAGAAGCAACCGTGACCCCGGATGGCCCCACCCAAGGTGTGCCACGAGGGGCTTCTACGCTCTCCTAACTCTGGTGATGGGGGCAAGTCCTCCATGACCTTGCAAGGGCACTTCACCCCCGGTCTAGACCTGCCATCCGCATCGAAGGGCGGGCGAGTGGGCATATGCATGCTAAGCATCTTGCATGTGTTTTTATAGAGATATCCCATGATCAAGTCCTCCACTGTGTTGTGCTCTACCATTGTCTCACTCCCGAGTAAGACCACCATCGCCTTCTCTACTGTTGGATCGTCAAACCTACAAGCCCAAGTAAGTATTAGAGGGAGGCCAAGGGCCATGCAAAAATGGTATCGAAAGTGTTGTGGAAACTCGCACTAGGACATGGCAAAGCCCTGGATGGCACAAACGCCTCCCAACATATTGTCCTCCATGAAAGATAGGTTCCAGCCTTGATAGACAGGAGCGACCCTCAACATGCAGTACTCCTCAATGAGATTGTGCATACTAAACTTCAAACCAAGTCCTTGTATTAGGTGTTGATGCACTTTGTCTTTTGTCTAGGGAAAGTGAGAAGTGTAGCGAGCAGTCTACCAATGGCTTCTTCCATGTGCTAACAAGGCTAGACTCTTGGATGGGATAGTAAAACCATGGATCACTCCATGATTCCCACTTGGACTTGTGGGCCTTGGCAGGGAGCTCAAACTTTTGTTAGTTGCCTCGAAGTTGGAAAGCTATCACCCTGTATGAGGAGCACCCATTCTCATAGGCATACACCACTGGGCACGAAGCATAGTGGAGGAAGTAGAAGAGCTGAACTAAAGGGTGTTTCACCCTAGTGCTCTGAATTGCCCACTTGAACACTGAGAGACGAATAAAAGAACCTAGGTTGAGGTGGGAGACCTCAAGGCCAAACATATTGTGCATGTCCTTTAGTAGCTAGATCAGGGGAATGCGAAGGCCGGCTTTGAATTAAGTAGCAAGGATGATGAGCATTCCCAGTCCTGGTTCAAGTTGAAACTCATCGGGCTTGGGCAAGTCGGCCAAGTTAGCGCTCTTGATCTTTTCCTCCTCCAATTGTTGTAGAAGGCCCCTCTTAATGTTGGATGGGCCCAAGTAATGAGAAAATTGGATGGCCTTCTTGTGGTTTTCTCCCCTTCGGCAACCGCCTTCACCTTCTCACTGTCCTTCCGGGAGACAGAAGCCCTGCTTTTCTTAGCAGAGGGACCGACAGATGCTGCCACCTTCTTCAGAGTCATGGCTGAGTAAGCTGACTCAGACAAGCGAGGTTCAGGGCAACGCCGAGTAGTTTGGAGGCCTAGTGGTGCTAAGCAAGGAGAAAGACCCTAGAGGGGGTCCGGGCCGTCAAGGCCGAAATGACTGGAGTGGGTTTGGGCCCTTAGAGAAAAATTCCTTGAAGGGGGGTCTTGGTAGCCAAGATAGTGGGATTTCAGGGCTGAGCCACCTAGGAGTCATCTGGGCCCTCAATGCCAAAGAATATGGAAGGTGTCTGGGAGCTCACTACCAATTCACCCTAGGGGTCCAAGGTTGCAAGGCCAATCACTTGGGGGTCCAGGGCCTCAAGGCCGAGTAGTCCATAGGAAGGTCTGAGTCTCTGCCACATGAACTCCCAGGGGCGGTCCGGGCCACCATGGCAAAAATCACTGAAGGGGGTCCGAGAGCCCCATCGAGAGCCCAATAGCACTGGAAGAGAGGCTGACTAGGCACTTGGTGGCATCAAGGGTGGTCCAAACGGGTCGACAATGGAGGTGCTCTGGTGGAGCAACAATGGACATGGCCTAGCCAAAGCAACAACGGACATGGCCTGAACAAAGTGACAATGGAGGGGGTCCGTACGTCGAAGTGCAAAGCCCATGAGGATCGTCTGGGTGTTAAAGTGTGAAGCCCATAGGGACGATCTAGGTGTCAATGTGTGAAACCTTTGGAGGGGGTTTGGGCGGTATAAAGCACACCCCTCAAAGGGGGTCCAGGCGGTCAAAGGTAGAACCCCTAGAGGGGGTCCACGTGACAAGGAAATTGATCCCTGACCGAGGCCTAGAGGGGAGAATGGAGGACGAAGCACAGCAGTCCCATAAGCACTCCGGAGAAGGTTTGGAGAAGATCCTTGGTCAATCAATGTACAGGTGAAAGCACTCTGGGGGTGTCTAGGCCAGGGCAGGAGCTGTCTGGAGGCGCGTCGGGTAGAATGTTGGAGAAGAGGAAGTGAAGTGGAAGTGGGGTTGGAACAAAAGGTGAGGATAGAGTAGGAGCATTGCCAGTCCATGGTGGACCAGGTCCACTAGGTGCCCCTTGGGGAGGTTTCATCCATAGTGGAATAGGTCCACTCGGCACCCCTGATGAGGACATCACTTCTTCGGATACACACAACACTCCTCCACTTGACATTCAAGGACCAATCACTAGAGCTCGCGCCCGACAATTGAATTTACAGGTGAGCTCGTTCCTAAGTACTTCTTTTTGTTCATTTGAGAATCGATTGCTACCTAATGATTTAATTATGATTAGGAACCATGGAGAGGACCTGGAAGTACTTGGAGAAGGACTACGAGTCGCACAAGTCCAGCAAGTGCGGTCGAATCATGTTGGAGGGCCAACTCAAGCCGACTTCGAATCCAATTCGGAGTCCAGGATCAGGCCGCACTAAAACGGACGCCCAGATCGCATCTGGGCTTCGTTTTGGACGTTCTACATATGGATGGAAAGCTGAGAATACAACCGGGCTAGCTTCCTTGTGTTCTTTGATTCGCAAGCGAGGATTAGCCTTCTTGGCGAGGTCAACCGGGCTGTGTACGGTTGATAACCTGAGGAGACGTGGTGCTGCAATTACGGGGTTCGGAACGTGTTGTTCGGAAGCCGGATCGATTTGTGTCGCGCCTCCACCAAATCAAACATATCCAGAACCTGTTGGAAGATCGGGACCCCGTTCCTATCAAGTGGTAGTCAAAGCTTCGGGTGTTCCTTTATGTTCGAGTTTACCCTACCTTTGTTGTTTTCGGTTTCATCCTAGAGTTCGAGAAAAAGCCCTAAAAAAATTTGTAGTCATAGGTTGTTTCCTGTCCCAGATCTCGTTTAGCCTTTTGCACAATTTGATTTCAGAGTCCGTAGTGTTGAGTTTGTGTCCTTAGTCGAGTTGTGTTGCTGGTTTAGATCGTGTTTTGTTTCGGGTTGTCTTGCTTCCGCTACATCTCATACAAATCCTAGCCGTCAATTTTGTTTTCCCACCCATATCCCACCCTCTGTTTGAGTCATCCATCACGTCTCGTGATCTCCCAGCACCATCCCCCACCTTTCCCCGAGCTTCCGCCCCCAAATTCCACCAATTTCCTCCACCCGATTTCGTTTTCAGCCTCCACATTAACCATAACTCGGAGGTCCTCCTTCAAACGGCCGTAACTTTCTCATACCGACTCGAAATCAGGCGATTTTTTTTTGAAATTGGGTGAAATTAAATTTTACATCCTAAACTCCCCGACTCAGTCGGGTTCGGCGAATTTATTTTTCCCAAATTCGGCCTGGAAAGTGAAGTACTCGAACTCCGAAAGTTCATCACCGAATTTACAGCACATTCATCATTTTCTGTAGGCCACACCTTACATCAGATTGAGGTGAAACTTTGTGTGGTTCCTATTTCTGTGCTCTGCTTTGTGAAAAAAATAATAGAAAAAAGAAAAAAAGAAAAATTTCAGCACCTGGGCTTATAGTGTTGAGAGTGCTATCCGTGCCCCAAAAAAAAATGGGACAGAGCACAGTTTTAGGTGACAGAGCTTCATTTGTTTTGTGCTTATGCTGAAATAAGTTTTTCATTGCCAGGCCATCTTTGTTGCTGTCTTTGCTTTCCTATTCTGGTCTTGACTCCTTGTTCATCATATCCTAACACTGATATAGGACACATTTAGACCAGCAACTAGGACCAGTGCTTTGGACATTTATTCAGCATTACTATCTGTTATTGATTTGTGTTCCACTCACATATTTGGCCTGCTAAGCTCCATATACCTACTTTCGGATAGCATAGTTTTTGACCCTTGCAATCGCCGGATCACACTCTCCAGGTATCCTTTGCCTTGCTTTGGTAAGAACACTTGTAAGAGCTTGGTAAGCCACTTCCTTTGCGAGTTTCCACTGCCCTTACCTTGTAGTTGATAGGGATAATCCTTTTGTTTTCCCTGTGTTTCCACTAACCATGGCAGGAGACGAAGGGGACGGGACACTGGTCAATTTCAACGAGTGTGTTAGTCGCGGCCAGCTACAAGCTTCACTCGCTGATCTCAGTACGAGAATGGACACCATCGTCGCTGCCATTGCCAAGTTGAACACCACGGAAGGCATTGAGCAGGTGGAGCGGCGGATGGCTGACTTCACTGCTCGGATGGACACATTAGAGGCATGCCTGCCACCTGTCAATGACGGCCATCATCGTGATGATGACACAGTGTATGATGCCGATGGCAACATTGATCAGCGGGCGACACAAGATGCACGACTTCGTCGGCGTCTTCAGCAAATCCGACATGGTATGGGAGGTAATAACTAGAACCGTCATGGTAACGATGACCCTTTCGCTAAAGTCAAATTTACCATTCCATCTTTTTCTGGTCTTTATGATGCTGAAATATATCTTGATTGGGAGATGACGGTAGAGGAGAAGTTTAATTCTCACTTGGTTCCTGAACAACATAGAGTTAGACAAGCTACTAGTGAGTTTAAGGACTTTGCTATTATCTGGTGGAATGAACTGGGTACCATGCGCGTACAACCTGATACATGGGAGCGGTTAAAAGATGCTATGCGTAATTGTTTTGTTCCTCCCTCGTATAAATGTGATTTGAGAAAAAAATTGTAGCGCTTAGAACAAGGTGATAGTTCTGTTTAGGACTATTATGCTGAGCTTCAAAAGGGTATGGTGCGTTGTGGGGTTGTTGACGAAACAGAGGATAAGATCTGTCATTTTTACGGGGGTGTAATACCCTGATCGTCGATTCGGCGTAAGTTTTAAAATAATCGCGGAGTCACCGGTTTTTCGGTAAATCGTGGGAAGGAAAAAATAAAAATTGTAGAACAGTGTAAAATGAATAAAATAAATTAAAAATTAAATTAAAACCTCGGATGGGCTACCGGGAGAGGGTCGACCACCTTGGGCCGGAGGCCCAAGGGGTGGCCGCACCTCCCCTCTCCCTCCCCTAAAACCCTAAGCCACTCTCCCTTTCCCCACAGCCGCCACCCCCTTTCCCACCCTCTTGGCGCAGCCCCCTGGTTGGTGCCCCACCCCCACAAGTGCTGCTGCCATTGGAGCCAAGGAGAGGAAGGAGAAGGAGAAGAAGGAAGGAGAAGGAAGAAGAAGAAGAGGAGGAGGAAAAAAAGGGGTGATCCATCATCTAGGTAATTTTTCCTCATCCCAAACCCTCTGTTCTATGGAATAATTAGGGTTCTTGGCACGGATTTTGAAGGTAGTTAATAGATTAATTGCCCGATTAGAGATTAGCCGATGTCTGCCTGTAGATTGATTCGCGCAGCGTGTCTGTTCGCAAAGTTTTGACCTAGTAAACGAATTTTCCTGTGGACCTTCCCAAAAGGAAAGTTGTAGAGGACTTCCAGACGCATCTCCTGTATTTGTTTCGGAATTTTATGCCTTGTTATCTGGGAGTTACAGGGTCGGGAATACTGCTGTTTGTCAGGCGAGCAGATTGGTACAGACCGACGGTAATCTGGGAATTAGAGGTCGTAAATGATTTTATGACCATGTCCGTAATTGAGAAAATTGTAGATAATTTAGAGATATAGCTGATGTATAAAATTCAGAATTTTTAGACCCTTTTACTGATGTTGGGACTAATTTGTTTATTGCCGTCCAATCTGCCAGAACAGAGTTCTTCCTCTGTTTTGGGGCATTAAATTACACCTAGCTGTGATCAAAATAAAAATAGGTGTTCTACATGAAAAATGTAGGCTTTTAAGCGATGAATCCAGAGAGATATCGTTTGCTGTAAATGGATAAATATTTTTTAAAGTTACGAAAATGTTAAGCAGCACTGCTGTAGAGGGTAATTTGCTGAATTGTTGAGCGGAGAGGAGTTTGTGCGGGTTCGGGGTTCTAGTGACGTTTTTAATTATTAATGTCATGTTTGTATGCTGTAGCTGTGTGCTGAGAGTTGCCTTTTGGACAGGTGGTCTTGTCCCTGAGCGCTCTTGATTTTACTTAACCGTCGGTTTGAGGCAAGTAAACGTAGCGGTGGTTGCTACCGCTTAACTTGTTATTCCTTCTACTTGCAGTTTACATTATTATCATAATTTGATACATTATGCCATGATTGCATGATAATTTAATTGTGGAGATGGTAGCAAGTACTTATCCATTGATATGTTGATAATCTGCTAGTGGCCATGTGGAAATCTTGCTTAATGTTATAATGTGGAACATGAAAATAACATGTGGTGGATGTGGATATGTCGTGAGCATGTTGATGCTCCTTTCAGGATGGATTAATGTGATTTGTGATTATCATATCATATCATGTCATATGCATATGTGGATGTCGCCAAGACATAGCCGCGATCAGACAGTCTGACATCGTATATTGTCAGTAATACGATGCACCTCTTATCCCGCTGGAAGCATCGTATATTGCCGTAATACGATGCACCTCAAATCCTGCCCTGAAAGAGTGATGTGGAGCATAGCATTCATATGCATTGCATTGTGGAAAGATTCATTTGCATACATATGCAATATGTTGTGGTGAAGTTATTTTGTGGAATATTCAACTCATAGTTGTAATGTGGATTATACAACTTCATAGTTGTAATGTGGAATTGGCTCATGTGAGCTATTTGTGGTATGAGGATTATGGTTGTGGACGTGGAATGGGGTTCATCCCTTGTGTACAGTAAGGGTTGTGATTGTGGCATGAGATTCTTTTCTCTTGTATTAATTGTTGATAACAATTGTGGATGTGACAAAATAATAAAGTGTTGAATAAAACATACATATGTTTTATTGCTTTTGCTAGTGGTAGTGGTTGAGAATTTAAAGTAGTCAAACAAGATTTATTTGTTAATACTTTAACGTCATTGATGGTGATTTGAGGTTGAGGATAATAACATTGTAATTGTGGAAGAATGTTGATGATTAACCTATTGTGGTTTGTGGTAGATTAAATGTTTCATTTGCATTTAATTGTGGAAGAATGTTGATGATTAACCTATTGTGGTTTGTGGAAGATTAAATGTTTCATTTGCATTTAATTATGGATAAAATGACTGCATTCATATGCCAATAAAATCTGAAATTGAAGAGGTATGATTCATGGAAGTTTGTGGTGGTTTAATAATTGTGGACATGAATTGTGGTTATAGTTGTATGGAATTATAAATGATGATGTATAATTGTTTGTAGTTTGAATAGCTGTTAAACAGTTTGCTTGCTGAGATTTTTATCTCACCTTGTTTCCCCCTCCCTACAGGTGGACTTTGAGCATGCATGGGAAGGGTAGAACGGCACCACACTGATGCACGTGAATCATATTTTTATGCTGTAATAAAGTTGAAAGGATTCTAGACCTTGCATAGCTTTGTTTACATTATCTTAATAATGTTAAATTTGTGAACTATGTTTTAGATTAAAATGTTGGAGGATGTTTTAAATAGTGAATTGCTATCACTATCCTGTTATTCCTTAGTTGTTTATGCTTCCGCTTATACTATCTTGTTTAGTAATTGTTGCCAGTTTATTTTATCTTGTAAATTGGCTCGTTGTAGAGCAGTTTTAGTAGCATCCCAGGGTAATGTGGGTCCTGGGGTGTTACAGTTGGTATCAGAGCGGGCGTTAGGTCCGTGGTAATTAAATTATTAAATTGACACACTGGTGCACATTAGGATGGGATGGGTCAAGCATTGCATTTATGCTTTTGACATGTTGTATTGATGATTTACATTATGAGATAACCTTGTATGATTATTATTTGCTCCTATGATCATTATGAGTGAAGAATTGTCAATGATAAGATGTAGAGGTTGTATTTGCTGCCTTGGCATTGCGAGTTATACCACTGTTTGTAGCATGGGGATTAGCGATGTAGTTACCTCGTAACTTAGTTGCGGATGTTGTGAGTGAGTTTATTTAGAAATGTTGATATCTTCCTTGAGTTGATTTTGGCCAATTCTTTGTCTATTGCAGTTAATGAATTTCTCTTGAGTTTGTGGTTCATTGTAGTTGAGGGTTTGCAATTGGTCTCTATCTGTTCGTTGAAGCAATTATTGTTTCTTTTCGGACTAGTAAGACACTATTGCTGCTTGTGAATATTGTTGATTTGCAAGGTTAGTCCCTTTGTGGGAATTTTGTCTTGTTGTGAATCATGACTCATTGGTTCGCTTGGTATTTTTACCAATGAAAGTTTTGTGTTGCAAACTCATTAATATGTTAAAGCCTTGGATCTATGTATTTTTTAGATTATTTCGGGTGTTGAAGTTTATTTCCATTCCTTTCTCAAGGAGAGTGTTAAAACCTTTGTGGTGTTTTGCTATGCTTAAGTGGAAGGTGGTAATCATATAAACTAATTCATAAGGTATGAATTATCAAGTTGAGATGTTAGCGTGGTGCATAATTAATTTGAACTAGCATTCTTGGAAGTGTAGTTGATTAATGTGATATTGCCTTGTAATAGTTTCTAGAAGAACGTGATTAAGAATTTGTCTATACATGATTGGAACTCATGGAGTTATTGAGGAGTGTGCAAAAGAATTGGAATGATTATTATGATTGTTTAAATTTCTATCATGTTGGATAAATTGAATTATTTTTGTTTATAGTAATTAATCGACCGTTTGGAATGATTAAGTAAGGAGGTGTTGGAATATTGCCTTGGTAATATTAACCTTTAATCTGTCCTTTATTTAGATACTTTATGAGCATGTACAATTGCTAGATTCATCTATCTTTCACCATGCTAAATTGTTGAAATATGTATAAAGAAATAGAGGAAGGTGGATGTATTGACTTGTAGAATCTTGTCTTACAAAGTCGGTATTATTGAAGTTTAAAGTTATTTCGTTCTAATTTCTGAACGTAAGGTGGGATCTTGAATCTATGCTCATGATTGTTTTATGATTGTAAAACGGAGTTAGGATCATGAATGTTGTTATGATAAAATAATAACAAGTATTGCTAGTAATGACTAGAGTACAATCAATTTGTGCTAAATTAGAGTTGAGCATCAATAAGAATTGAATATATGGAATCTAATAAGAGATTCATACTAGCATGTTTGTGAGATTGTCATGTTCTAGCATCATCTTGTTTAAAAGCTTTGATTTAATATGGTGGCTTATGCACTAGGATTTCCTAGATTAAGTAGTCGCAATCTTACTCAGATAATAGAAACATGATGAAGTGATTTCTTATGTTTCTTTTGGAAAAGTTTATGAAGGGATTTGTGGATATGATGATGCTTGTTAAGAATGTATTATTCTGATGTTAGCATGATGGTTAGTTGTGGTTGTGATGATAATGTTGAATGTTCCTTAAATAAAAGAATTTGATAACTTCCATGATACTACTTAAATCAAAAGTTTTGAGATTTGCGTCGCAATCTTTTGATCTCATGACTTATGTGGCAGCTGAAATTGTTTGAGCAAAGTGACGTGTTGAGAGCTTTTATTAGTTCTTAAGGGATTAACGTGTTGTGGTCTTTAAATCACTTTTGTTGGAATTGTCAAGGTGATACCGTAATCAAAGAAAGTTGTTCTCTTTGTTAAAAGAAAGAGTGTGGTAAAAGTATTGGAGGTTGAAGTCATGTCATGCAATTTTTTAGGTTTGTTTGACTTCTTAATTTCACGCATAAGAGCTTCTTGAACTCAAATGGCAATATTTTTTCCGTCGCCTAAGAGTTTCTTGAGCTCAAATGGCAATATTGTATTCTTATTGGTTGAGATTTGGTATTTTCTTCTTGAGGGGCATGTGCCTTCAACTGTGTTCTTATCTTTTGCTATCCAAGATTGTTGCTATTTCTTTTGGTCTTGCATTTATTGCGGATGGTAGCATCATCCTCTGTGCTGAAATTTACTTCTTTTGCCTCTTCTAAGAAAGGGTAATCAATTTGGGTTGCAAAGTCCTTTAAGAGGTGTATGGCATCTAGTTGGTGTGGTCATGTGATTGATTTTGGTGAGAATGTGGGTGTGATATGAATTTCGAGTTGTTATCCTTAAAAGGATTGAGGTGTTTTAGGAATTATCTATCAAAGTAATTCCATTGGTCGTTGTCTTGGCTAGAATGTATTTTTGTGGAGACAGTAGAGTCTCTCTGCAAGGGTGTGGATGATATACTCAATTTGAGCACATTGTCGAAGTTGCCAACCTAAGATAAATGAGTTGGTGTGTTGGGTGATGATTTGAAAATCCTTGGTTCGAGGAAGTTAAATTTCCAAAGGGAATGGATTGGGGAATTATTAATAACTCGAGTAGTAATATGCTCTCTTGATTCTTGTTTAAACTGTGTGTTTATGGCAGAGGTCATCTGCAAATTGAGTTGTTATATGTTGTGGTGTATTCTTTTCCAGTTAGGAAAAGAAAATGATTGTTTTGGTCTGTCGAGTGATTTTCACTCTTGGCTCGTGCAGTGTGGTTTTTCCAAATGTCTATTTGGAGAGTGTGAATGGTTTTGTTGTGAATCCTTTGTTTTGGATTGTGGTCCTTTGAAGGAAGGTTGTTTGCTAGTATGTTGCTTGAGAATCCTTTATTCCTCTTTTGGTTGGGTTCCTTCATAAGTTATTGTTCGTGCTTTGAGTAATGTTATGAGTGGAATCTGTGGTTGAATTCTTTAAAAGGGGTACAATGTATTATCCCGATTATAATAAACAGAGGAAAATGTTGTAGGAAGAAGGATGGTATTAGATAGTGGCTTGATAGTTGTGGCGGAGAATTTTGTGAGAACGACAGGATCTGTTGGCCGCTCAGAGCCGATAAAAGAGTTGTGGGTGCTCGGCGTTGACCGGCGCGTGTCGTGGACTCATCGGAGTTGGACATGAGGAAGAGAACCACCATGTATGTGGAGGCCCTCTTGGCGAATCAATCCGAGCGGGAGGTGACGTGGGAGCTTGAAGTTCAAATGTAGAAGAAGGACTCGAGTTCTTCAAGGCGGGTGAGAACCCGTAGTAGTGGTTCCCTTGGGATGATCTATCCTTGGGATGCTCTTTCTTGTGGTTGTTCTTTCCTTCATTGCTCTTTTCTTTGCTGTTCTCTTGATTTGTGGTTTGAGAAGTTAGATTCGAGGACGAATCCTTTTTAGGTGGGGAGAATGTAATACCCGATCGTCGATTCGGCGTAAGTTTTAAAATAATCGCGAGTCACCGGTTTTTCGTAAATCGTGGGAAGGAAAAATAAAAATTGTAGAACAGTGTAAAATGAATAAAATAAATTAAAAATTAAATTAAAACCTCGGATGGGCTACCGGGAGAGTGGGCCGACCACCTTGGGCCGGAGGCCCAAGGGTGGCCGCACCTCCCCTCTCCCTCCCCTAAAACCCTAAGCCACTCTCCCCTTTCCCCCACAGCCGCCACCCCCTTTCCCACCCTCTTGGGCGCAGCCCCCCCCCCTGGTTGGTGCCCCAACCCCCCACAAGTGCTGCTGCCATTGGAGCCAAGGAGAGGAAGGAGAAGGAGAAGAAGGAAGGAGGAGGAAGAAGAAGAAGAGGAGGAGGAAAAAGGGTGATCCATCATCTAGGTAATTTTTCCTCATCCCAAACCCTCTGTTCTATGGAATAATTAGGGTTCTTGGCACGGATTTTGAAGGTAGTTAATAGATTAATTGCCCGATTAGAGATTAGCCGATGTCTGCCTGTAGATTGATTCGCGCAGCGTGTCTGTTCGCAAAGTTTTGACCTAGTAAACGAATTTTCCTGTGGACCTTCCCAAAAGGAAAGTTGTAGAGGACTTCAGACGCATCTCCTGTATTTGTTTCGGAATTTTATGCCTTGTTATCTGGGAGTTACAGGGTCGGGAATACTGCTGTTTGTCAGGCGAGCAGATTGGTACAGACCGACGGTAATCTGGGAATTAGAGGTCGTAAATGATTTTTATGACCATGTCCGTAATTGAGAAAATTGTAGATAATTTAGAGATATAGCTGATGTATAAAATTCAGAATTTTTAGACCCTTTTACTGATGTTGGGACTAATTTGTTTATTGTCGTTCAATCTGCCAGAACAGAGTTCTTCCTCTGTTTTGGGGCATTAAATTACACCTAGCTGTGATCAAAATAAAAATAGGTGTTCTACATGAAAATGTAGGCTTTTAAGCGATGAATCCAGAGAGATATCGTTTGCTGTAAATGGATAAATATTTTTAAAGTTACGAAAATGTTAAGCAGCACTGCTGTAGAGGGTAATTTGCTGAATTGTTGAGCGGAGAGGAGTTTGTGCGGGTTCGGGTTCTAGTGACGTTTTAATTATTAATGTCATGTTTGTATGCTGTAGCTGTGTGCTGAGAGTTGCCTTTTGGACAGGTGGTCTTGTCCTGAGCGCTCTTGATTTTACTTCGCCGTCGGTTTGAGGCAAGTAAACGTAGCGTGGTTGCTACCGTTTAACTTGTTATTCCTTCTACTTGCAGTTTACATTATTATCA
This sequence comes from Dendrocalamus sinicus, assembly GCA_036346575.1. Taxonomy (NCBI): domain Eukaryota; kingdom Viridiplantae; phylum Streptophyta; class Magnoliopsida; order Poales; family Poaceae; genus Dendrocalamus; species Dendrocalamus sinicus. The sequence goes on along the minus strand of JAYEVI010000049.1, from coordinate 70,224 downwards.
TAATTTGATACATTATGCCATGATTGCATGATAATTTAATTGTGGAGATGGTAGCAAGTACTTATCCATTGATATGTTGATAATCTGCTAGTGGCCATGTGGAAATCTTGCTTAATGTTATAATGTGGAACATGAAAATAACATGTGGTGGATGTGGATATGTCGTGAGCATGTTGATGCTCCTTTCAGGATGGATTAATGTGATTTGTGATTATCATATCATATCATGTCATATGCATATGTGGATGTCGCCGCACATAGCCGCGACCGTACCGGTACAGCATCGTATATTGCCGTAATACGATGCACCTCTTATCCCGCGGGAAGCATCGTATATTGCCGTAATACGATGCACCTCAAATCCTGCCCTGGAAAGAGTGATGTGGAGCATAGCATTCATATGCATTGCATTGTGGAAAGATTCATTTGCATACATATGCAATATGTTGTGGTGAAGTTATTTTGTGGAATATTCAACTCATAGTTGTAATGTGGATTATACAACTTCATAGTTGTAATGTGGAATTGGCTCATGTGAGCTATTTGTGGTATGAGGATTATGGTTGTGGACGTGGAATGGGGTTCATCCCTTGTGTACGGTAAGGGTTGTGATTGTGGCATGAGATTCTTTTCTCTTGTATTAATTGTTGATAACAATTGTGGATGTGACAAAATAATAAAGTGTTGAATAAAACATACATATGTTTTATTGCTTTTGCTAGTGGTAGTGGTTGAGAATTTAAAGTAGTCAAACAAGATTTATTTGTTAATACTTTAACGTCATTGATGGTGATTTGAGGTTGAGGATAATAACATTGTAATTGTGGAAGAATGTTGATGATTAACCTATTGTGGTTTGTGGTAGATTAAATGTTTCATTTGCATTTAATTGTGGAAGAATGTTGATGATTAACCTATTGTGGTTTGTGGAAGATTAAATGTTTCATTTGCATTTAATTATGGATAAAATGACTGCATTCATATGCCAATAAAATCTGAAATTGAAGAGGTATGATTCATGGAAGTTTGTGGTGGTTTAATAATTGTGGACATGAATTGTGGTTATAGTTGTATGGAATTATAAATGATGATGTATAATTGTTTGTAGTTTGAATAGCTCATTAAACAGTTTGCTTGCTGAGATTTTTATCTCACCCTTGTTTCCTCCCTACAGTGGACTTTGAGCATGCATGGAAGGGTAGAACGGCACCACACCGATGCACGTGAATCATATTTTTATGCTGTAATAAAGTTGAAAGGATTCTAGACCTTGCATAGCTTTGTTTACATTATCTTAATAATGTTAAATTTGTGAACTATGTTTTAGATTAAAATGTTGGAGGATGTTTTAAATAGTGAATTGCTATCACTATCCTGTTATTCCTTAGTTGTTTATGCTTCCGCTTATGCTATCTTGTTTAGTAATTGTTGCCGGTTTATTTTATCTTGTAAATTGGCTCGTTGTAGAGCAGTTTTAGTAGCATCCCAGGGTAATGTGGGTCCTGGGGTGTTACAGGGGGGTTACGGCGTGAAATTCAGGACATTGTTGATTATAAAGATTTTACTACTGTCAACCAGTTGTTCCAGCTTGCTATGCTTGCAGAAAAAGAATTGCAGGGACGCAAGGAATCAGCGAAGGCAAGCACCGGACGACCTTCTACACGCCGCGAATGACTACATCGACGGGACTGCCCAAGTCTTCTTCGAGTTTCCGTTCTCCTCCACCACCTGTGAACAAGTTTGCAGCAACGCCACCGAAGCCACATTCCACAACACGCCTTGCAGATTCTACAAACAATTCTTTGCAGGGTCCAACTAAGAGTTCTTCTTCCGTGGCTTCAACTGGCCACTCCTCCGACATTCAGTGCCACCGCTGCCATGGGCTTGGTCATGTGCAGAAGAATTGCCCTAGCCAACGGGCATACATCGCCACAGAAGATGGAGGCTACATCAGCACTTCGGATGTCGAGGAGGATGATGATGTTGCTGCTGCCTCGGACGCCAATGGCGGTGGTGATGATGACCTGGTCCTTGGTGGGGCATCCACAGCGATGCTACGGAGCATCATTGTGCAGCGAGTCCTCAGCACACAGGTACAACAACCCAATAAGCTTCAACGCCATAATTTGTTTTAGACTTTCTTCGTAATCAAGAACTGGCGCGCACGTGTCATCATTGATGGAGGAAGCTGCAACAACTTGGTGAGTTCTGATTTGGTCAAGAAGCTTGGCTTGACCACGCAACCGCATCCACATCCATACCATATTCAGTGGTTAAATGACTCTGGAAAAGCTAAGGTAACGCAAACATGCCGAGTCCATTTTTCCATTGGTGCTTATGCTGATCATGTTGATTATGATGTGGTTCCCATGCAAGCATGCTCTCTTTTATTGGGTCGACCATGGGAATTTGATAATGATGCTTTACAGCATGGTAGTAGTAACAAATACACTTTTATGCATAAGGAAAGAACGTTACTTTACTACCTTTGACCCCAAATTGAGATTATAGAGGCCGATAGGGAGAGCTGCTGCTACTAATGATCCAAACGAACATGAAAAATCTGAAAAATAGCAAGTACTCCATTTGAAAAATTCTGTTATGCTTGCCACAAAATCAGACCTTGCTGCAATTGATGATGTTAATGATACATGCTATGCTTTTGTGTGCAAAGATGCTTTATTTTCTCTTGATAATATGCCTTGCACTTTGCCTGCTCCTGTCACTAACCTTTTGTAGGAGTTTGGAGATGTTTTCCCTGATGAGATACCTCCAGGACTTCCACCCATTTGAGGGATTGAGCACCAGATTGACTTGATCCCTGGAGCGAGTTTACCAAACCGTGCGGCGTACAGGACCAATCCCGAAGAGACTAAGGAGATTCAGCAACAAGTCAAAGACCTTTTGGACCGTGGGTACGTACGTGAGAGCCTTAGTCCTTGTGCTGTTCCTGTTCTTTTGGTTCCAAAAAAAGATGGTTCTTGGCGTATGTGTGTAGATTGTAGAGCCATTAACAACATTACTATCGTCATCCTATTCCTAGGCTAGACGACATGCTTGATGAGTTGTGTGGTGCTATAATTTTCACAAAGATTGACTTGCGTAGTGGATACCACCAAATAAGAATGAAACTTGGCGACGAATGGAAAACTGCTTTTAAAACTAAGTTCGGCTTGTATGAGTGGTTAGTCATGCCTTTTGGTTTAACTAATGCACCTAGCACTTTCATGAGATTAATGAACGAGGTTTTACGTCCTTTCATTGGCAAATTTGTGGTCGTTTACTTTGATGATATCTTGATTTATAGCGAGTCCATGGGTGAACATTTGAATCACTTCCGTGCTGTTTTTAATGCTTTGAGAGATGCACGTTTGTTTGGTAACCTTGAGAAGTGCACCTTTTGCACGGATCGAGTCTCTTTTCTTGGCTATGTTGTGACTCCACAGGGAATTGAGGTTGATAGAGCCAATGTGGAGGCGATATGGAGTTGGCCCACGCCCACGACGGTCTCCCAAGTGCGGAGTTTTCTTGGCCTTGCAGGATTTTATCGCCGCTTTGTCAAGGAATTCAGTACCATTGCGACACTGTTGATTGAGTTGACAAAGAAAAGCGTCGTGTTCCATTGGGGGCCATCACAAGAGGAGTCCTTTAATCTTTTGAAGGACAAGCTTACACACGCACCATTGCTCCAACTTCTGGATTTTGGTAAGACTTTTGAGCTGGAATGTGATGCTAGCAGAATTGGTATTGGTGGTGTTTTGATGCAAGAAGGCAAACCTGTTGCCTACTTTAGTGAAAAATTGAATGGTCATGCTCTTAATTATTCCACGTATGATAAAGAATTGTATGCTCTTGTTCGTTCTTTAGAGACGTGGCAACACTATTTATGGCCTAAAGAATTTGTCATTCATTCCGATCATGAATCACTTAAGCATATTCGTAGTCAAACCAATTTGAATCGTAGAAATGCTAAGTGGGTTGAATTTATTGAATCTTTTCCTTATGTCATTAAACACAAGAAAGGGAAGAAAAATGTGATTGCTGATGCTTTGTCCCGACGCTATACCATGTTGTCTCAACTTGATTGTCGCATTTTTGGTCTTGAACCTATTAAAGCACAATATGCTTTTGATGCTGATTTTAAGGATGTGTTGCATTGTAAAGAGGGACAACCATGGAATAAATTCGTGATCAATGATGGATTTTTGTTTAGAGCTAATCGCCTATGCATTCCAGCTTGGATCCGTTCATCCGTTGTTGTTGCAGGAGGCGCATGGAGGCGGTTTGATGGGACATTTTGGTGCTAAGAAGACAGAGGATATTCTGGCCACACACTTCTTTTGGCCAAAGATGAGGTGAGATGTTGAGCGGTTTGTGGCTCGCTGCACTACATGTCAAAAAGCTAAGTCTCGCTTGAATCCACATAGTTTATATATGTCTCTTCCTGTTCCTTCTATTCCGTGGGCAGATATTTCTATGGACTTTGTTTTAGGATTGCCCAGGACTAAGAGGGGAGGGATAGCATTTTTGTTGTTGTGGATCGCTTTTCTAAGATGGCTCACTTTATACCATGTCATAAAACCGATGATGCCGTTCATATTGCTGACCTCTTTTTCAAAGAGATAGTTCATTTGCATGGTATGCCTTCTACTATTGTTTCAGATCGTGATGCCAAGTTCTTGAGTCACTTTTGGCGTACTCTATGGAACAAGTTGGGTACAAAGTTGTTATTCTCTACAACATGTCACCCACAAACTGATGGCCAAACTGAGGTGGTGAACCGCACATTGTCTACCATGTTGAGAGCTGTTTTGAAGAATAATTCAAGCTGTGGGAAGAGTGTTTGCCGCATGTTGAGTTCGCATATAATCGAGCGGAACACTCCACCACCAAGGTAAGTCCTTTTCAGGTAGTGTATGGATTCAATCCACGCCCTATTGATATTTTACCTTTGCCTACTAGTGAGAGAGTTCATAATGATGCTAAGGAGCGTGCTGATTTTATTGTCAAAATGCATGAGACTACTAAGGCAAACATTGAAAAGATGAATGAAAAATATAGGATTACTGGTAGTAAAGGTAGAAAGGAAGTTAAACTTGAATCGGGTGATTTTGTTTGGTTGCACTTGAGAAAGGATAGATTTCCTGAGTAAAGAAAGTCAAAATTGATGCCTAGAGCTGCTGGTCCTTTTAAGATAGTTGAGAAGATAAATGATAATGCATATAAACTTGAGTTGCCTCCCGAGTTTGGGGTTAGTCCCACCTTTAACATTTCAGATTTGAAGCCATACTTGGGAGAAGAAGATGAGGCTGAGTTGAGGACAACTCCACTTCAAGAGGGGGAGGATGATGAGGACATCACTTCTTCGGATACACACAACACTCCTCCACTTGACATTCAAGGACCAATCACTAGAGCTCGCGCCGACAATTGAATTTACAGGTGAGCTCGTTCCTAAGTACTTCTTTTGTTCACTTGAGAATCGATTGCTACCTAATGATTTAATTATGATTAGGAACCATGGAGAGGACCTAGAAGTACTTGGAGAAGGACTACGAGGCGCACAAGTCCAGCAAGGGCGGTCGAATCATGTTGGAGGCCCAACTCAAACCGACTTCGAATCCAATTCGGAGTCCAGGACCAGGCCGCACTAAAACGGATGCCCAGATCGCATCTGGACTCCGTTTTGGACGTTCTACATATGTATGGAAAGCTGAGAAGACTACCTTTCCAATGGATCTGGTCCCATGTCAAAATTCCTTCTAAGTCAACGGGAATCGTCGAAACAAGTGGGCATTCAGAATCTGTCAGGTGCTGCGTCACCGTCTTTTGGGCCGCTCGGCTTTGTATCGTGTTGGAGCCCATTAGGGCGCGTCCAGGGTTTTGCATGCCCTCACTCCTTTATATCCAGCTGCCACCCCCACCATTAGGGTTTGGGTTTTGCTTAGATTAATCTGTTTTTGAACAGTTTCACCGCTCATCGGTTTGTGAGACCCGAACTTTCGAAAGTGCTAAATCAATACATCTGCAATTCAGTTGTGTTCTTCCTTGTGTTCTTCAATTCGCAGGCGAGGATTAGCCTTCTTGGCGAGGTCAACCGGCTGCGCACGCTTGATAACCCGAGGAGACGTGGTGCTGCGATTGCGGGTTCGAACGTGTTGTTCGAAGCCGGATCGATTTGTGTCACGCCTCCACCAAATCGAACATATCCAGAACCTGTTGGAAGATCGGGACCCCGTTCCTATCAACCCCCAAGGAGATTCAGTCTGTAGTGGACCCAAACTACACATCACCCCCAAACAATTATGTTCTATGCTGCAGTAAGTCTTCTCCATTCCCCCTAGGAGGTTCCAATGGTGCAAGGGCACGCCCTCATACTGCGTGCAGATCTCGATCCTAGGGTGTTCCAAACCAAGGCCAGAGTCCATGATCCATCACTTGGAGTTCGCTCTAAGACTAAGGTACCACAACATTTCATGACTTCTTCTAAGTTGTCAGGAGTTTGGGCTCGAGGCTATGCACCAACCTATATCGATGAGGGGCTACTACTGAGGGAGAATCCCCATGCCAGCCTTGATGAAGTCCATAAGCTAACCTTGGTGAAGTATGCAAGTCCAGCTCAGAGGGTCCGGGGCCAACCTTGGATGAGGCCCGAGGACAGCTGCAGAAGGGGTCTGGAGCCAGCACTAGAGGGGATCTTGGGCCAACCGTGGACCAAGTCTAGGGATAGCCAAGGAAGGTGTCGAAAGCCGACCCCAAACGAGGTTTGAGGCCAGCCACGAAATAGCCCTCAGGTTCTCTCGGTCATTGTGGGGTCTACATGGCAAAAAGGATGAAGATACCCTTAGGAGTATGTTAGGCCCTGTGTAACATCCCAAAAATCCTATTTCTACAAAATTTAATTTCAAATTAAATATTTTTAAAGTTTTTGAATTTCAGTTGGAGTTATTTGGATTTTTTTTATTTGGTTTCCTGAGTTTTCTCGAGTTAAAAACCTATTTTTTAAAATTTAAAAAGTATTTTAAAGTATGAAAATTAAATACCAACATTAGTTGAAAATAATTTTATTAAGTCCAAAATATCTCCAGGAGCTTCTGTAAATTTTTCTGGAATTTTTGGAGGTATTTTCATATTTTTCGAGTCTTAAATAATTTCCAGTGCTTTTCAAATTAAAATCAAATTCTAAAAATAAAATTCATATCCTCCTTCGCCAACGCGTGGATGGCCCAGATCCGCCCACGTAGCCGCCCGCCTAATCCTCGCCGCTCTCCTCCTCTCCGCCGCGGGCCCGGCCCGTCAGTTGGCTCCGCCTTCCCCTCCTCTCGGGCTGCCACCTGGCTGGCCCAATGCGCACCACGCCACCCGAGCCGGCCCATCCCACCGCCCGCACACCGCTCCCTCTCTCCCATCACTGCCCCGCGGGCCCCGCACGTCAACCACCCGCGCCCCCACTGCCGCCCGGGCCCGCCTGTCAGGCCCTTCTTCCTCCTCCCGTGCGCCTCCTTCCTTCTTCTCCCTCCCTCTTTCCTTCTTTACTCTGGCCGATCATTTCTGCGCCAAATCCGGCCATTACTCGCCCGCTCCTCTCCGGTTTGGAAACCGTCGTGCCCGAATCCCGTCTCCCCCGCCCCGTCCTCCCCTAATTCCGCCCGTAACCGCCGCACGGCGTGCCATCTCCGGCGATGACTTACCACCGGCCCGTTGCCCTCCGCCCCCCTATAAATACCACTCCCGTCCCTGCCTCCTTCCGCACTACCTCGCCCCGACCTCCGCTCTCTCTCCCGAGCTCCCTAGCGCCGCCGCCACTGTGCCCCTTCCCTCCGAGCTCCGCCGCCACCGACAAGAAATTTCCGTCGGCTGCTCGTCCCCAAGCCCCGCTGCCTCCGCGAGCCTTGCCGCACTCAGGCGCTCCTCGACCACCCGTCGGCCGTGGCTCTTCGCCACCGAAGCGCAACCCCCGCCGCCGGCACGCCGCCTTTGACCTCCTCTACCCGACCCCCGCTGCCGACTGGTTCAAAAGGTAAAAGCCCCCTTTATGGGTAAGCAACACCCGAGTGACCAGATGGCTAGCAACGTTATCCTTTTCCCCTTGGCTCCCTCGGCGAGCGTTCGAGCCCCGGCTCTGCACGCTGAGGTTGAGCCATTCTTTTAATTTCCGCACTGACAACAGGGCCCCACTCATCAGCGGCTGCCCGTCTGTGCGCCATTGGCGTCTGGGCCCCACCCGTCTATGCTAGCCACTGACATATGGGCCCAGAGCCTGATGGGTCCCACCTGTCAGTGACCAACAGCTAGTATGTTCACTGACAGAGGGGTCCCACATGTCAGAGACCGAGCGCAGTGGGTTCACTGTCATGTGGGTCCCACCTGTCATAGACTCAGAGAAAAAAATAAAAGAAAAAAAATAAAATGTGAATTTTGCAAGTGGGTCCCACTGCCGTAAATTTAATAATTTATGAATTTATTTAAACTGAGATTTTCAAATGAGCATAACTTTCTCGCTTTAACTCCAAATTGAGCCGTTCAAATTTCTAAATTCTTCTAAAATCAACTATCCAAATATGTGCTCTTTTTGAATTTTTGAATTTTATTTGAATTTTGTTGGTATTTATTTGTTTTGTTGCTCCATCTTCTACTTTACATAGATTCCACCGTTGTCGAACATCTCTCCACTCCGCAGCAAGAAGACCCAGAGAGCGTGCAAGAAGGCAAGTCTCCTTTGATCATTTTAAACCTATGTTTGCAAACTATTTTAAATTATTTTAAATTTATGTGCATCGCTATTTACATAGAACTCTAGTTTTGATCTTAAGGCATTAGTTAATCCAACCTTGTAATGCCCTCAATTGAACTTGAATGCCATGTACCCTTGTAACCCTAGGATGACTTTTGTCTCAATAATGAGAATTCCATAATTCTTTGGTAATATTAGAGCGGTAGTATAATGCTTAGTCATGCTATTTAATTCCTTGGTAATCTTTAAAATGGGAAACCTTTGTTTTATTGAAATAATCTTGTATTTAGAATTTAGTGGCGATTGGAGTTGCCACTGTTCTTTTAAAATAAATAAAATTGTGAAAGTTGGTTTAGACCGGGGCGGATGGTTAGATTGGATTGGTGCGGCAAGCACGAGATCTTGTAAAGTGTATGTTCCGCCCTAGTCGATTAAGGACCGACGCTTGTGATTGTCCAGACTAAGCACTACCGTACAACCCCGAGTCTATATGGGTACGACCTAGCTGAGTAAATCATGATAGTTTAGTCTAGGTGCCACCAGTGGAAAGTGGGTGCCAGGGATTTACTGATTATTCACAGTGAGGGATAGGGATTTACTGTACTCATAATGCGCAAGAGGGGGCTTCGGACTGGGTGGATTTAACCCTTCTGCGGTGAAACCTCAGCGGGTGGTGTCTAGCTAGACTAGAATGAGGTAAAGGCTTTGTGATATTTTATCTGTGTCTCGTGCCAAAGGAAGCATGGTGACTGTTAAGATAATTTATCTCTTGGGGGTAAAGTTGTACAACCTCTGCAGAGTGTTAAACTATTCGAATAGCCGTGTCCACGGTCAAGGGCGGGCAAGGAATGCATTCACATGGTAGAATTTTGGTTTTGGTTTTGGTTTTTAAAATCAAGGTTTTAGTGTTCCGAGAGTGGAGGGAACTCTCGGAAGGGTATCCTGGCGGTTGGAGCCAGAGAGGGTGGATGGAACCCGTTGTTTTGAAACTTGTTCGGTTAGAGATGGTTAATTAGTGTTGGTGGTTGGAACCTTCACTATAGTTATTTACTAGTTTCATCTAAAACAAATAATTGGTTAAAATGATGCCTTCAAAAATACTTAGTAGTAATCGAAATAAAATATTGCTTTGTGCACAAGAACCATATAACCCTCCTTTGTTGAGCTTTGCATCTATTGCATTTTTCCCAAGACTTGCGGAGTACTTAGTAGTACTCAGAAGAATATGAAGCTCAAGAGGGAGACTACGAATACTTCACTTGCGGATTCGACGAAGGATTCCCGGAGTACTAGGTCGCGCTTCCCCAGTCAATTGCCTGTGGCGTAGTGATGGGTCTCTGCTCACTACTACACAACAGGGATATAGCAACACCAACATGTGTTACTATAGATTAAAGAAAGTGTTACTAGCTCTCCTAGTAACACATTTTTTATGTGTTCCAATTGCCTATGTTACTATATACTGGTCTATTGGAACACCATATATGTGCTCTTTTACATCCAAAAAAGTGTTACTAAACTGTAACACATTTACTTATATATTGAACATTTGTCTAGTGTTACAATGATTCTCTCTTGTAACACTTTTTTTAGCTCTAGTAACACTTCCTCATTTTTGTAGAGCATATAGTTTGGAACAAAGGAACATATGGTTTGTAACATATGTTGTACCTATTGTAACACTTTGAATTTTGGGAAAAAATATTTATTTTACCTTTGTATGTGGCATATAGTGTTATTATTGATTTTCATAGTAAACATGACACATTGCTGAATCACATAATCTATAAGTTTCAATAATCATATAAAGATCCACAGATAATAGAAAGGTTTCAAACATAGTACTTGCTCGGATGAAGTGATAGTATATTACACAATGATATGACTCTAGAGAGTAAACATGACATAGTAGTGAAGAGTACAAGTCCATACTACTAGAAACAAAAATGCAATATCTAATATTCTTAAAATCCATCACTTCTTCATCCATTCTTGTACGCATCGATATATAGGAATTCAGCCATTGATCATTTGAACTCGCAAATAGGTAGCAAGTTGTAACATTAAGTATTTTTCTATCCATGTACACCACAAGAAAGTAAAGTTTAGAAAGCTAGTTCAAACATACAAATATCGAAGGCCAAGCAATTGGTACTCCTTTGGCATGGGCGTCACCAATGTTGTTGTAGGTAGGCATAGGCCTCACTAATGGCTCATCTTTTTCAACGGGATGATTGATACGCACTTTGTAGAATTGTTTTCCTGTCTCAACTCCACCAACATTTGCTTTTGGATTAGTGCTAATAATAGTTGTATATGCCACAATTTCCTTATTTGGATATTTGGCGGACATGAGTAGCAATCGTGGACCCAACTGCATTAATTTGACATAATCACTTAGCGACCAACAAGCATTTGTTGTGTATATCAAGATAGCGGCACATGTTGCTAAGAATATGTGCGGCCTATATCTTTATGAAAATAGAATCGACACTTCATATTGCAGAACTAATAAGGATAACATTAACAATAAATTGTTTGATAGCACCTAAAACCTACTGTGCAGCAATAAACTTCAAAGATAGAACATTATGGCCATCTTAATTTCATGATCCTTTTGCATATGACATAGCAGATTATTAGCAAAAATATGCAGCTTTGACGTGGGAAAGTATGGGGTGAGGACTCACGAGGGCGCTTGGACTGGTAGATGTCGACCTCCTCCGGGGACGTGGCGGCGCGATGCGGATGGCCTTGCGGAGCGTGCCGTCGAGGCGCGCGCCGGCGCGATGATGCGCCGCCTCCTTCGGCCTAGGTGCTAGGCCCCGCTACCGCCCGCCTAGCACATAGCATCTTCTTGAACATTGGACCTACTAAAATAAGATTGACTCTAACAATGCTTCCGGATACAAATTAATCGACATTCGCCAATATCACATGAAATATGTATGCTACAGGCGAAAAGGTGACATGCAAGAGAACAACAATTTGGTCCTTCAGACTATTTACTGCAGAAGCTTAATACACCTAATGTGTCAAATTTGAGTTTACCAAGAGCCATTAAGTCAAGCAGAATCGCTAAACCTGGCCATGCATACTTGGGACTTTTTTAAATGAACGCACTCCTCCCAATTCAAGACAGAAAAGGTGAAGACCAGACACAGCTTGTGAGTTCTTGATGCGAGATGTCACAGCTAGGTCATGTGTTTTGTTCCAATGCATTCAGCTACTAATTGGCCAATGCTCATGAAATCGTAAGTAGAAGAGACAGGATGTTTCATTATGTTCTTCTCGTTATTCGAGTGACTACGGACCAGATACACTTAAATGAACAAATGCTGAAGGTAGTCCAACTCAAGTATGTTGGACTCGAAATATGGCGATCAATACATAAAATTTAGCGCAGCTTGTACGCACTACTTTATGATTATCCATGTAATTATGCAACTCCAGATAATTGTAGAGTACGTAAAAATATCACACTGGAGATTATGAGCATGTGCTCTCAACAAGATCGATTGGTGTCATCAAATAGTTTTCTCGAATCGAACAACATCTCTTTCCATGGACCAAGGCCAACAACGTAGTTCCTAATATATCCAAGGTAGCTATCTCAAGTGATTTCCGGTATGACTGCAAGCAAAAAATAACATAAGTAATATCCATACAGATGGTTCCACTGATGTTGCACAAAAATGAACACCGCAAGGAGGTAGTTCATCCAAGATATCATTCATTTTTCTTTCATACCATTGAAATAGATGTATAAGATACATTTTATTACACAAGATTTGTACTGGTTTGTGTCTTGTGTTCTCACCGTGAAATCATCAATCGAAAAATCTTGGGGAGTCTCACAATTTTGAGACATGTATGAGGGAAGTGGGTGCAAACGATTGTATAAACAATGGCTGTTTTAGCCAGTTTTCTGACATATATTGACCTTTATATCCGTACTTTAGTAAGGTATCCACAAATTTTGCCCTCAAGCTTCTTTCCATCAGCCCGCTTAACTCACAAGAGTAGAATACAAACTCCTTGCTTACTTACACTTCAGAATTGGAAAATTATCCTAAGATTGTTCTCAACTAATTCAAAGTTTTCGCATTGTAAGCTCATCAAAGTCAAGCTATAGCACTTTTAGGTAAAATGTATCAGTTATTGCATTGTTGTCACCACCCGTCTATCAAAAGAAGAGAACATGCAGGGTATGTTCTTCCAGGAACCAAGGAATGCACGATAAAGCAATTCAGTTGTGACTTGTGACAAAAACAAATTCTTATATGAGGAAAAAACACAATACAAAGCAATATCTTGAGGCATGTTTGTTTGCCCGATATTAAAATCATTTGATTGCCTTGCAAAAGCTAAGCAGCTATCCCATACTATAATCATTTCATAGGAAATTTATGTATACCATCAGCATCTAAGCATAATTTCTTGCTGGAAAAGACTTAATTAGAGAATGACGAGAATCCTAATAAAGTACTTATTGCTTCCTGAGAACAAGGGGACTTACATGCTTCTTGATAAAAACTGGATGTTTAATCTCTGGGTATATTCGACCGGTTCTGCTCGCATCTAGGGCGATTGAAATGAATTCTTCAAATGCGATGATCAAAAACTTACCTAGATGAATGCGATGATCCTCCTTGGGGATGGAGAGGAGCTCGCCGCCGCTGCCGTTGCCGTCGGCAAAGTGGCCATGGTCGGGAGGTGTACGGGTTTGGAGAGGAGAATGGGGAGAAGCGGCGGAGCGGAGGAGCGGGGAGGAAGCGGCGAGAGCAGAGGAGCGGGAGGAAGGCGAGAGCGGAGGAGTGGGGAAGAGGAGGCGGCGGCGCGCGGGGTGGGAGGGAGGGAGGGTAGGAGGCCGCGCCGGCGCGGGAGGAGCGGGGGAGGAGGTGAGGGGCGGAGCGGAGGAGCGGGGGAGGAGGAGGAGGCGGCGGCGCGGGGTGGGGTGGGGAGGAGGAGGCGATGGGCGGAGCGGAGGAGTGGAGGGAGGAGGAGGCGGCGGCGGCGCGGGTGGGAGGAGGAGGCGGCGGCGCGAGGTGGGAGGAGGACGAGGCGGCGCGCGAGGAGCAGGGAGGAGGCGGTGGCGCGGGGGAGGAGGAGGCGGGAGACGAGAACTTTCGAGACGGGGAGAACGTGGGGAGACGTGGGAGATTGGAGACGGTGGGAGGAAGATTCGGTGGGAGGGGCAGTGAGCAGATTTTTTTTCTGAGAAGAGGTGAGTGAGGCTGGATTAACCACCAACTCCTTCTTTTATAATAGTAAAGAATAATAAAGATAAAGATATATATAATTGGGTCAATTTAAATGTTTGGTCATAGTCACCGTCACACCAAATTTCGCCCCACCGAGCGGCGGCGCGTCTCGCGCAGCGCGTGAAGCCCACCATTGCGCGCGAGCTCCTCGACCCCATTTCCCCGACCGCGTCGATCCGCTCCAGCCTCCAACGGTCCCGACCCTCCGCTCCGCCTCTCCGCCCGCTCCGCCCCTCGCTTCCGCCGGTGCTCGCCCCTCGCCCCTCTCGCTCGGCGCTCGCACCTCCGCTCGGCCAGCACCGGACCGCCCGCTCCGCCAAGACCGCGACCGCGCGCCAGATCTGGGCGCTCATCGCCTCCTCCGCCCTCCGCCTCCGCAACGCCTCGCCACCGCCGCCCTCCTGGCCAAGAAGATCACCTTCAACCTCGCCGCCTCCACCTCTCCGCCCCTCCGCTCTGCCAACACCGTGACCACCGTGTCAGCACATGTTCCATTTATGTGTTACAACATAGTACAATCTTTGTAACATTTTACTTGTAACATTAATTTTGTATTACTATAATTGTTCTCAGTAACACATTTTTATAAAACAAGTGATTTGTGTTACAACCATTGTCTGTAACACATTGTTTTATGTTACTATAGAATTTCTTTGTAACACATTGACGAATGTGATACATGAATGTATTACAGTATCCATGTTTTGTAGTAGTGGCTGGATTTATTTTTGCTTCCGCTGTGTTTCGTGTGTGCGAGGTCTTGAAACCTCTTTTGTAATAATGAGACCTTTCGGTCAGTACTCTCTATTATTGTAATAAAAGTGATGTTGGTTATGTAATCATTTCTGTTTAACTATGTGCACTAGCTTTGATCTGGGACTAGTACTGTAATACACAGAGGGTCTGGGTTTGTAAATCCAGGGTCCCGACACCCTGAGGGCAAACTTGTAACTTTTTTTGTCTCCCACTCCCATTCTAGAAATAGGACACCCTTGTAAAGGGAGAGGAGAGTAACCCTAGACCGGGGTTGCTTCTAAGTTTACTATCTGGTCTTGTATCGATGATAATTTGACAAATTAGTTTTATGCTAAAAGAGACATAACACCTTCACTTGGCTAAGCCTTGCATGTAGAAGTATTTATAGAGTTGCATTCTGCCGTAGAGACTTGCTGAATAATTTTATACTCATTGTTGCTTAATATGTGATTTTAGATGATGGAAGTGATGATCTGGTGTATGGGTTCACCTATGCCTCTGGCTATGACATGGAAGATAAAGGACATGACTAGTTTTAGCCCCAGTTGATTCCTTGTGGCAAGATATGGAGGCCCCTTTGGTTTTCTATTATGTAAAACTTGGCCATAAGACCTATTTACAGTTGTCTATATCATATGAAGTATTCCTTTTATTTACTCGTATGGATGCGATATTTGCTGATGTTATTGTGTGACGAGCTACTGATCAAGGGACAAGCTCGCAATACATAGGAAAATCGAATTGTCAAATCCGAGTCCCCACAATGGTTTAACATGCGGAGTACATTTTGTACTCATCGTTTCTTAAATATTGTTTGCTTAGAGGATGACTACTTTGACTTCAATAAGGACTAGGATGAGTAGGCTATGTCCCATAGTCATTTGCCAGTGGGCAGATAGCATGGGCTTCTTTTGCTTAGGCTTTTCTTCTACTACTTATATTTAATTTTGGTGTATGGGGTCATTGATGTAAAACTTGCCCATAAGGCCCATACTCATTTATTTAATAATATTTCTCATTATCGATGATAGCTATCTTTGTTGTCCACTGTATGCACTTATTGATTCTAGACTAGTGTGCTTTATATAGAGGATCTTGAGGTGTTGTTTTCGGGTCTGATAGAGATCATATCAGAGCCATGATGACTCTAGGACATGGTCATAGATATAATAGAATGGTCAAACTGTAAGGACTTATTTTAAATAACCAGTGATTTCAAAAAGTTTTGCTTACCGTTACCTTTTAATCCTTCCTCATCTTTATGTCATTATTTGAAATCCTATTTCCAACTCCTTTGTTCAAAACAACTATAGATGGACAACGATTGGGATGCACAACACGATGGATGCACAAAACAACTATCGATTACTTTACCGTCAGGTTTTCGGCATTTACCTATCTACATCCACCAAGAATGATGTCATGGAGAACAAACAATGGGACATCGTGTTACTTCACTTATCACAAAGCAAGTTGGACATGGAAGCCTTCGCTACTGCTTCAAAGGGAACAATTTCTCCTATGAGACAAACAAGCAGATGCCACTTGTAAAGTAGTTCGTCGATTCTGCCACCACTTCAATCTTCGCCTTGAAGGATCAACTTTGTACCTTACCCTTTAGGTTAAGTTGTTAAGCTACTCATTTCAATTAGACAATATTGTGAGCTATTATTTTCTCTTTTGTCAGTAGCAACGATAACTATTAATTGCTATTTGCTTAATCAAGCTTTTGCTAAGCTGGTGTTTTGTGTTGGATTGTACAAAATGACCCATGTTTCCTTAGTTTTAAGTATTGTCTTCTCTCCCTAATGTATGGAAGCATCAAGCAGATGCTGAACACCCGAAGTGATGGAGGCAACACAAAGTAGCCACACTTGAGACCCTTGAGCTCCAGCAAGGCCTCACCTATAGCGAGCGTCCAATCAAGATCCTTGAGATAGCACAACGCAAGACCAGGAAGAAGACCATTCATTTTCGCAATGTGCAATAGAGCAATCACCCTAAAGATAAAAACACTTGGGAGTGAGAAGAGGATCTAAAGACCAACTATCGGACCGGATTTTTAAATCCGAATCCTCGTGATTTATCGCACTATTCCTGGATTAGTAGATAGTGCACATACGCACATTGTCAGTATCAATTCATACATCGCATAAAACTTAATATTATAGATCAAAATTTAAATTACACCACATCGCTGATAGTTTACAAAAGGGTCAAACAGTTAAATGTCTCTGCTAAGCATGCATCAAACAGAGAGAGAGTATGGTAGTGGGAGTTAGGTGAGCAATGGCTTAGGTTTCTCCCCATGGCACGTGTCGTATATATATATATATATATCCATATGAGGAGTGCTTTTACAATTATACCCTTACATCTGAGTACTCCCCTCAGGGGTACTTATGTCATTACACATGTCCCACTTTGGGCCTTACATTCCTCTACTAGGCACTTTGGGCCTTACATTCCTCTACCAGCTCTTTGGCTTAGGTGGGGCCACCCCTACAACAGAGCCTCTCATGGTGAAGGGCTTCACGGCCGGCCATGTTGTCGAGCCCTTTGGCCCCCTCCGTCCCTGCGGCCTGTGAGCTCTCCCAATGTTCAGTGGGGTCTTAATGCTTGGTGTAGTGTTGGTCGTGCCGCAATGGTATGGGGCTGGCCGGGTTGGCAAAGTCTTCGCCGTCCGCAAGGTGACGCCGCCATTGTCGGAGTTTGAGTCGGTCGTGGCCAAAGGCGCATCCGCTCGACGGGCCGCATGGTGCCTGTGCCGCCTTCAGCCACGGGTTCTTTGGGCTACGGAGGCGAAGTTGGAGCGGAGGCAGATCTCGCGCCGGTGGCTTTTCGTGGGCGCGAAGTGGGCATGGCTCCGCAGTCTGGCGGCGCGCCTTAATGGCTTCGGGAATCGTGCCGACCCTTGGACGGTCGGGTCAGGCCACTACAGCCATACATGCTTTCCCACCCGAGATGCACATGCGGCGGGCCATGACGGGCGCGTCGTGGGCTGTCAGCGGTCGCCCGACCATGGTCGCTCGCCCCTTCCCTAAAAGGGCAGGACGCGTGGCAGGGTGCTATGGGCGCGTCGTGCGCCCCGTGTCCACCTACCCGCAGCGCGCCAGCTTCAGCGGTTGTGCTTCCGATCACGGGTAGCCGAACCATTCACTACAAGAGATGTGTCATTTTGTGACATATATGGCATGACAAAGGGTCTAAATGTCACTAAATCATCTAGTTTATGACGTTTTGTAGAGGTAATTTGGCTTAGTGACAAAATAATATGAATGTCACAAAAATGTCATGATGCAAGTCTAAATCAATGTAGTGACAATATTTGTTGTGTCATTAGGGCTACTTTGCGAACGCCATAAATTAATGACAAAACCGTGTGTCGTAAATTATTATATATCCATGTAGTGACAATATTTGTTGTGTCATAGGGGCTACTTTGTGAATGTTATAAATTAATGACAAAACTGGTGCATCACAAATTATTATATTGAATTATTTAAACCATCATTTTCCTTGTTGGCATACGGCCCACCTGTCAAGATAGTCCCACCGCCACATGGCCCAACCAACTGTTTTTTTAATGAGCTTGCTCAGGGCCCAACCAACTGGTTTTTTAATGGGCTTGCTCAGCCCAGGATAAGCGGATGGAATTATTTAAAAAAAAGAAAAATAAAAGTTGGTGGAAGTGGCGCTCGAACTCAACACGAATGCGTAGGATCTGTTCGCGATGAAATCGGAGTTTCTAAGGGGCAGAACGGAAGAAATCTCATGAGAGAAAGACCTTATTTTAAACCCTAGAAACCAGGAGGGCAAAATCGCAAAACTACCAACTCCTCCCATTCGGCCGTAAGACCTAGCCGCCGCCGCCAGAATTCCTTTGAGCCCTTCTTCTCGGTGCCCCTGCGCCTTCTTCTCCTTCTCCCCATTCTCCTCCAAATCGGCGCGGCGAGGGCCGGCCTTACCTCGCCGGCCGCCCATTCTCCACTCCCATCCTTCCCTTTCTCTCGCCTCCGCCGCATCCACCCGCCGCTACCTTCTCCACTTCCTCGGCACCGCCCAAATCCTCCTCGCTCCATCGCACGCACCTCCCCTCACCGAGCCTTCTTCAACCCCGGTCGGCCGCCTCTCTTCTCCACGGCCGCCGAGCCTCACCTCTTCTCCGGCAGCTTCTTCTCCACATCCGCGCGCCACCGCCTCTCTCGCGCAGCCAAGCTTCACCGCCCTACCTCTCTCCGCCGCCTCTCCTCCCTTCTCTACTCCCTCCGCCAACCACGCTCCCCCTTCTCCGCATCCACCACCGCCTCCTTCTTTGCTCTCCCTACCGCGCCACCATCCACCCGCGCTCTCTCCGGCCGCTCTCCACCATCTCCTCTTCTCCGACCGCCTTGCGCCGCCTCAACCGCGGCGCTGCCGACTCCATCAGCGCCGCCATCCCGACGCCAAGCTCGGCGACCACGACTCGACTTGTTCCACATCGCCGACCTCTGCATACTCCACGGATCCGCCGGCGCTTCAACCTCTCAACCGACGCCCACATCGGCGATCTCTTCCCGACCGCTCCATCCTCGCTGCAGCTCCGCCACCACTTCATCTACTCTACCGGTGACCCTCCTTCCTCGGCTCCGCTTCACCGACAACTCAGCCCTCTGCTACTACTCCCTCTCTCGGTTTACTCCAATCCCCTCTCTACTTCAGCGTTTCATCTATTTCTTTGCTTTCTTAATTACTGTTCATGAATAATTGTTTATTATTACTATGTTAACTCATTTGCAATGTGCTGGTGAAATGTGGATTCTGATCCATTGCATTGTGATGATTAACTGTGAATGTTATCTGTGATGAATGTGATCAATGGATATATTCATGAGCCCTGTTAATTTGAGTTCTATGAAGTAATTTTACATGCTAGTTTTTAGAAGTAGCTTATCGATTTTGTACCAAATTCAAGTTGAATTTTTCATGACAATACCAACTCTTATCTCGCTTTATGTTACAGAGCTAGAATATAGCAAAGCCTATTAGACAATAAGTGTTATTTGGATGAGCAATATTGTTGAACTTCGGGATTTATTGGCGATCCGTAGAGATGAGTCGATCGGTCAACTGAACTTCGGGCTACGAATTGGTAGATCTGGGATCGGTCGCTGAACTTCTAGATTTTTGGCGTTGTTTTGGTTTTTGATAGAGATGAGCTGCGAAGTTTTTGCATTTCGTTACGGTCTTGTGTTATTAGGTCGATCAGTTTGAATGGAATCGCAGATGTCGACAATTTCAACCGTTGATTTGGGACTCCTTTTTGAATTCATTGCCATAGCTGATTGGTGCCTTTGCTTATTTTGTATCGTGGAGGTTTTGCATTGGGTTGCACCGCAGAGGTTGGGCTTATGGTATAATAAAGTAAACACTCGATGATGAGTGTTTTGTACTTCGTGTCCGATCCGCTTGCTTAGTGGGCCATTTGCAGGATGTCATCGATTAGCAAATGTTCAGATCATGGTGTGACTTTTCCATCCTTAGCATTTTAGTTTCCGATCCGCAATGAAGTTTTATTTGTAATTGCACGCGAGGCCTTTGGTGAGGTGGTTATGTGAATCGATGATTAACTTTGATTGAAGCCATTTTGATCGGGAACTCCTTTCGGGAAAGTGTTAATTTTTGAATTGTACTTTTCTTTCTTTTAAAAGATTGTAAGGTTCCATTAACCTAAGGTCCGCTTTAGCTTCTAACATAAGGAAGTCGGATCCTTGTAATTCCAACCGCATGTGACAAGTCAGAATCCACATGGTTTGTTTTTATGTTAGCTCCAGCTTTCTATTACTGGAATTTATAGCTATCATTTTAGAATCAAGAAGTTGGAAGTTATCATTTGGTCCAATTTTGAGGACAAAGTTGTTTGCCCACCTAACTTCAATCACTTGTAGCACCAAAAGGATGTTCCAACCTCTTAACAATCAGCAGATGGGGTTTTAGATCTTCCTGAGCTCCTCTTGGGCCACAACATAGAGTGTCTATTTGGCTTGCTAGCTTTAGCTCCATCTAAATCAGCTTGGTGGAGCACCGCCAAACAAGGTCTTTTGAGTTGTGCACATGTGATGTAAGCTGTGATTTCAAGCCCCTACAATTTTAAGTTCAATTGCTTCAGTCAGCGATCTTGGATCACTGTCAAAGAAGGTCTTGCTGCCTTGTGTACATGAGATGTAATCTGTGATTTTGAAGATACTACAATTTTAAGATCAATTGCTGAGTACCTTTTCTCTATCTTATCTTATATGATGAACAACAGTTGGGATACAAGAAACCTGAATTTTTTGTGCTATTGCTAGGCTCAAATGGAGGCCATCATTGCACAACCAACACAAGAAGGGCAAGATCCGAAGACTCTTATCCAAGCTGTAGCTCAAGTTCTTCCAAAATCAACTTTCCTTCGAAATATTGGCTTGCGGTCTGCAGCAATGAAGAGGAATGCCAAGGCTGCTGCAATGAATGAGCGTGTCCATGAGCTTGAGAGCGAACTACATGCTGAGAAGGCAGGAGCAGCAGAGCTTCGAGCACAGATGGGTAATCTGCAGAAGCAGGTAGAGGATACCTGTGATGAGGTTGAGACAACAACTATATGTGTTTTGAATTTGTGTTGAGACACCAACTTTATGTGTTTT
Organism: Dendrocalamus sinicus; assembly: GCA_036346575.1. NCBI lineage: Eukaryota > Viridiplantae > Streptophyta > Magnoliopsida > Poales > Poaceae > Dendrocalamus > Dendrocalamus sinicus. The sequence goes on along the minus strand of JAYEVI010000049.1, from coordinate 48,808 downwards.
GAATTTGGTGATGCATGAAATGCTTGATATTTAATATCAGACCTGATTTGATTTGAATGTGTGTTGAGACAAAGAACTATTTGTGCATTTTGTTGGATGGTTTGAATGTATGGGTGATAAAAATATATGTGTCTAAATCTGCCATGTCATCCGCCACGTAAGCATTTTTATGACGCTTTAAAATCTGCCATGTCGATGCCACGTTAGCATTTTTTATGACGCTTTATATCTGCCACGCCGGCATTTTTATGACGCTTTTAAATCACACGCCGCCACGCCAACATTTTATGACGTTTTTATCCTACGTGGCGCTTGCCTACGTGGCAAGGCCTAGGATTTTGTGACATAAAACAAATGTCATAAGTTATTGTGACATTAAAATGAATGTCATAATTTTTGTGACACGTAACAAACAAACGCCATTAAACAAATTTGTGACGCCATTTTTTGACATAACGATTTTTGTCACACGATGTCATAAAAGGTGAATTATGACATAATTTTAGATATTATGACATAAATGATATGTCAAAAATGGCACTTCTCTTGTAGTGATTGGGCTCTCGCCGCTTGCGCCACGCTGGTTGGGCTTCTACCGCTGGACTCGCGAGCTGATCGGGTATATATATTCGGTGATGCTGCGTTGTACCCGCATCATACAGCCGATAGGTGGCCTTCGCTCGCGCACCGTGTTCCCATATGGAATGGCGAGGCTTGACTGTTCGTGAGACGATATGCTTGAGTCCATCCACATCCTCCGATTGCGCCACCGCGCTACCATTAGGAAATGTTGATGTACTGAAGCTTATCTATTTATGAGAACACGCCAAAACATGCCGTAAATCAGTTTTTATGCTCCCGAATTACGGGAACCCGGCACCGGATTCTCGCCGGTTTGGGCTGTGAGGTTGCCGCGTGGACTCGCCGCGGTGGTTGCTCGCGCCGCTCGCGGGTTCGCCAGAGCTGAAGGTTACACGCGCGTCGAGTCGCGGTAGCTTCCGACCTTTGCGATGTCCCGGTGAGGTGTCCTTCGTGGGAACGGAGGCAAAGCCGACCCGGCCTCGCCTGGGACGAAGACCCCGCCGGTTGTTGCGTTGATTGGTCTCGAGGGTCGTGCCGCACACGCCGGGGCTGCACTACGCCGCACGGCCTGCATTTATGTCCGGTGGGAGCCGACACATGGCGGGTGCTATCGCGCGTCGTGGCGCCGACAGCCTTTGTACACCGCGGTCACGCCTGACTCGCATGGGTGGTCGCGACGCTTTGGCTCCGGTCGCGCTGCTTCAGGTCCAGTCGTGGGGAGGTGAGAGGTTTTTCATCCGCCGGTATGCTTACCGGTCGGTGCGGGAGGCGAGGGGTCTTTAAATACCCCCACGGTACTTCACCTACGCCCCCTCCACATGCTTTCTGATTGCCCTTCTCGTCTTCTGCTCTTTGGTGGGGACGCCCCAAAGAAAGTCCACCGTCTGCCACCGAGGGTAAGTTACCTTGACATAACCTGTCGTGGCTTTGCAATACCCCTATGGGACACTAACCGGTACACCCTCTTGCAGCGACGCTCATTTCAGAGGACGGGTGATCTCTGGGACGTGGGGACATTCCCTTGAGGGGGGTGTCTAACGTACCCGAGGTTGGCGATGCGAGTGCCGCGCACCCGAACCTAGCAAACTTTGTGCCCCCTTCGGAAGTGATGGGGGCGTGGCGTGGGGTCACGAACAACACGGCCGCGAGCGTTGATCCGCAGGTTATGTCATCCTACGGGACGAGGCGCCTTGGGGACGCATTGGAGGTATCGGGAGTGAGGGTAAGCATTTAACCTCATGATGACACGTTACCATTTTAGAATCTTGCTGACCACTCTTTCGTACAGACCCTCGTTTTGGCCCAGGCGCTGTAGGCAGCTCATGCCCGCGAGCGGGGGACGCTAGAGGGCCGGTTGCAAGCCGCCGAAGAGGCTCTGCATGCTACCGAGGGGACGCGCACCGCCAAGGACGACCACATCCGCCGCTTGGAAGTAGAATGCGCGGAGATGAAGTCGTACGCTGAAGTGCTTGTGGCCATGGCGTGGCGTCAGCCACGAAGGCAGTGCGGCGAGAAGTTGCGGAGGAGCGGGATGGCTTGCTCCAGCAAATTACCGCGCTAGAGAAGGAGAAGGACGGACTTGCCGTGTCTCTGGCGGAGCAGAACCAGGCTCTGGGTGAGGCTTGAGTGGCTGCTTGGGATGCCATGCTGCCCCGAGAGCACCGTGAGGATCTTATCGGCGGCGCCGCCTGCTCCTTTGGGCCCGAAGAGCTATCGCGACTCTTCGCGGATTGGGGATGCGCCAACATTGCCCGCAGCTCTGCGATGACATTCGCAACCATCGCCAGATGTGACGTCGTGCTCGATGTGCGTGCTTCGCGGCACCGTGGCTGCCAAGACATCGACGGGTGGCGGATCCCCATTTAGAGATACCGACCGGGCCGGGTGATGTCCGTGCCGTGCGTGTTGTTCGGCGCCTGCGTGATTCTTCTATGAGAGGACCTGGGAGTACATCGGGAAGGCTACGGTGCAGATCGAGATGCGGAACAGCTTATACAACGAGGAGGACCTCGGCTTGTTGCTGGATGAGGTCCCACGACGTGACAAGGACGGCCCCGAGGGCTCGGAGGGCGGCGCAAACCCACGGGTGTGATGCCATGGTCTCCGTGCATTGGTGTGTGTTGTAAAACGAGGCATTTTCCTTGTGAATAAAGTGCAAGTTGCCTCACCGATGTTCTGATTTGTGTGCCCGCGTGTCCCGAGCAGTTACTCGACCGGGGCCGGCTGCTGGTTTCTGACCCTGTGACCCGGTGACGTCTCCGGCGCTAGCGGAGGGCCGAGGAGTCGCTGGACTTCTGGGCAAGCCGGGCTTCTTCGAGTGAGGCCCAGGCGCGGATGCGCATTAAGGAGGAGCCTGTCGAGTAGCGACTTTGGGCACCCTAGGATGTGTACGCTATACTGCGTACCTTTGTAAACACCTTCCGATGAATACACAGTATGGGGGCGGGTTTGGTTGAAAAATGTTGTCCGTGCCTCCATCCTAGCCTACGATGACGTAATCCCGTTGTCGAATGGCGAGGCTACGCTGTGCCCGCCTACATGCAACGAGCCGCCTAGCTGGCGGATGCGCGCGAGCGCTCGTCCGCTACCTTTGGCGGGGGCAGCGGAGCTGGCACCATAGTCAAGGTAGACGCGTGAGCACTCCGCCCCTACCTCCGAAGTGGTGGTGGTCGAGCCGGCGCCTAAGTCGGCAGACGCGCGAGCACTCCGTCCCCTACCTTTCGGAGTGGGGGCAGCGGAGCTGGTGCCATAGTCAGGTAGACGCGTGAGCGCTCCGTCCCCTACCTCCGGAAGTGGTGGTGGTGGAGTTGGCGCCTAAGTTGAAGCAGACATGCGAGCGCTCCGTCCCCTAGTTTTCGAAGTGGGGGCAGCGGAGCTAGCGCCATAGTTGAGGTAGACGCGCGAGCGCTCCGTCCCCTACCTTTCGAAGTGGGGGCAGCGGAGCTGGCGCCATAGTCGAGGTAGACGCGCGAGCGCTCCGTCCCATACTTTTGGAAGTGGGGGCAGCGGAGCTGGTGCCATAGTCGAGGTAGACGCACGAGCGCTCCGTCCCCTACCTTTCGGAGTGGGGGCAGCGGAGCTGGCGCCATAGTCGAGGTAGACGCGTGAGCGCCCGCCCCTACCTTTCGGAGTGGGGTAGTGGAGCTGGCGCCGTAGTCGAGGTAGACGCGCGCAGTGATGCCCGTGAGTGCAAGTTGCCGCCACGCCTTACGCCGACTGTACAAGCACATATGGAGGCGTGCCTTGACTGTCTTTTGCGATCACGGCGAGGTGCCCTCAAAGGCGAGTCTCTAGTGCGTCTTACCAAGACTCATGGTGCAGGAATCATCGATCACGCGATCTTTATATACTCCGAGAGTGCGCACGGGGTAATACCTATGTGCACGCGGGAGCTTCGCGTCTTACTTATACTCAGAGTGCGCGAGGTAGGCCTCACGTTGCGCCTAATTTATACTCCGTAGAGTGTGCACGGAGGTGGGCCTCAAGGTGCGTCTTATTTATACTCCGTAGAGTGCGCACGGAGGTGGGCCTCATGTTGCGTCTTATTTATACTCCGTAGACTGCGCACGGAGGTGGGCCTCACGTTGCGCCTTATTTATACTCCGTAGAGTGCGCACGGAGGTGGGCCTCACGCTGCGCCTTATTTATACTCAGAGAGTGCGCACGGAGGTGGGCCTCACGTTATGCCTTATTTATACTCCGTGAGGCGAGCCTCCATGCGTTGCGAGCGGTGAAGGTGCATGCGAGGCGGACCTCAATGTTATCGAGAGACCATGTGGACGTGCCCCATGTTTGTGATGAGTGATTGACGGTTGCTTTTGAAAGTTTGAGTTTGATTTGAGTGTTTTCTGCAAAGTCGTAGCTCTTTTCCTGTGGTTGTAGGTCTTCAAGAGGGTGTACGACCGGTTTTCACCATTATCGTAGCTCTCTGACCGTGGTCGGAAAGCACTAGGAGCTGTTTCGACTGGTTTGGCCATGGTCGGAAGGCTATTCGACCACATTGGCTGTGGTCGAAGCCTGTTACGACCACATTGCTCGCGGTCGATGGTCGTAAGTTGAAGCTACAACTGCTACGGTCAGAAGTCGACGCTCGAGTGAACGACCACGTTGGCCATGGTCGAACGCTGCTACGACCACGTTGGTCGTGGTCGAAAACTTGGTTCGCAGTTTACGACCATGTTGTGTCATTTATGACCACTCTGGTCATGGTCGAGCGCACTTACGACTACATTGGTCGTGGTTGGAAGTCTTTAGTCGGAGCTACGACTGTAGCGGTTGAAAGTCGGCGCTCGAAGTTACGACCACGTTGAGTAGTCGTGGCCTATGACCACGTTATCGCAGGAAGCGGTCGGAAGCGCTCGGGTGAAGTCGTAGCGCGGTCGGGTGTGGTCGGAAACCCATTCGATCACGTTATAGACTTAGGCTGAAAGTCATAACTTCTGTTGTCTGGTCGTATGGCTTCCAGAAGCGATCGTATCAGCTGGGAATCGATCGTAAAGACTTATGAGGTGGTCATAGACCTTGTGCATTATTGTTTAAGTGATTTCGACCGGTCGTAATGTATGTACGACTGTGTGGAGTGTAGTTTGAGTTCTCTTTTCGATGCAATTGGTTGTTACCCTTGTGTTGTGCGGTGCTATGAATGTTTGCTTGTCTGTGATGGTTTGCAGGACTTTGAGACTAGTCGTGGTGAGGCATGGATGGTCGAGACTAGGCACGGGGGTGCTGAGGTCGTGAGCGGCGGGAGATGCCAAAGTCGACAAGGTCTGTGAGGTGGTTGCAAGCGTGATCGGCAAGGCAGGAGGAAGCTTCCGGGAAGGCAGCGGAGTGGCATTTTGGAGAAATGCGGAAAGCTACAAAGGGAAGCTGTGTCTCTGCCAATGCACAAGAGTTGTTGGCGCTAACGCAAAGCACCGAAGCTTGTTCTCACTAGTGGGTAAAGTGAGTGGTAAAACCCGTGTTAGGTGGGGTTAAGGGTTCTCCCCGAGCGTAAGGCTATAAATAGAGAGGGTAGAGCTCGGGTGCTCGGTGAGGTTGTTCTGAGTCACTCAATTTTTCGCTTCTAGTTGTGTGAGTTGTCTCTGGTAGAGCATGGTTGCTCTTGTACCTCCGATGGAGTGGTCAGAGAAACCTCCATGATCAATCATTCATCTCTCTTCTTCAAGTTGATTTCTGTCATTATGAGATGTTGTGATTGTTTTGTGTGCGATCTGTTTTGAGAGCTTGTTCTTCATGCTATCCTTTTCTCACTTCTCTTCTTCGTGAGTCTGCATTCATTTTGGTGTGCTTCGATTTGTTCAGAATCGAATTGCCTCAAGGCCACTTGGCCAGTTCATTCTCGAGAGCAGGAGTCGAATCAGAGAAGTTCTCTTTGCTGAATGGTCGTGCGCCTCAAGTCCTCTGTTTCGAGTTCGACCACGTTGCTCTAGCTGACCGCAGCAAAGACTTTGGATTTTCTTGGTAATTTCTCTTCCAGAGGTTGGATTCTTTCGATGCCTCAAGTTTGAGGACCAAAAGACCAGAGAGTCTCGCCATACTCGGAAATCGGCTATGCGAGTCCTTCCGCTGTCAACCCCACAGTATTCACTATTTGCTTTCTTTTGTCAGTTCGAGTAAGCTTTCGACTGGGGTCGGCCTTCCAGTAAGCTTTTCAACCCGAGACTTCATAGCTCAGTGGCTATTGGAGAAGTAGGGTTGTTTGCATACTTGGGGAAATTTTTAAAAGGCTCCATTCACCCCCCCCCTCTGTCGCCATTTCCGATCCAACAATTGGTATCAGAGCAGGTTAGCTCTTTTCAATAGATCTTAACCGGTCTCTAAGAGCCATGGCGACGACAAGTACTCCACCAAGCCACCCGTCTTTGATGGCATCGACACCCCTTTCTGGAAGAGCCGAATGGAGACATACATCCAGGCCCAGGGGTATGCCATCTAGTGGAAGGTGAAGGTGCGATTTGTTGTTCCTGCCGATGAGAACATCAACGCTGGGAATATGGCTGATGTTGAGGCAAACGCTAAGGCAAGGAACATCATAATCCAGGGGTTGAGCCAAAGCGAGTTTGATCGCATCTCTCATCTCACGTCGACTTTCGACATCTGGGTGACCCTTGACGCATACCATGAGGGCACCACCCAGATCAAGACATTCCGACAGGACCAATTCAAGCGAGATTACAACAAGTTTGAAATGCTCGCTGGTGAGTCCTTAGATGAGTGCTTTGCGCGCTTCCACAAGATCTTGAGCAACCTCCGAGCGATCGGTCTCACATACCCCGACTCGGATAACGCTCGTCAGATGGTCGCGACTCTCGATTTGCGGGTTTGGGAGATGAAGGTGACTACCATCAAGAACACTACGAACCTCTCGACTTTGACTCTTGATGCGCTGTACTCGCGCCTCAAGACTCACGAGATTGACATTGTCTCTCGCAAGTCGAAGTCACAGTCGATGGCCCTAGTCACCGATCCCAGTTTGGCTTCTGGTCCTTCTTCTGATTCGCTGTGTGGTTTCTCCCTTGCTGCTCTCTATGACATAACTGATGATCAGTTAGAGCAGCTTGCGGCTGAGCAGCTAGCCCTCCTAGCTCGGAGATTCTCCCATGCTTACAAGAGGAGGAGGGACGGAAAGAGAGGAGGATCCGTGATTTGCTTCGAGTGTGGTGGTCCCAACCACATTCGAGCAAACTGCCCCAAGCTGGGGAAGGGCAAAGGCGACTACGGTGGTTCAGGCAAGAACGACTACACCGACAAGAACCGCAACACGAAGCCCGCAGCACCTGCCCAAGGCAAGAAGAAGTTCCGCAACTTTGGCAAAGCCAAGAAGCTGTTTCACCGCGTCCTCATCGCCTTCGACGACCTCGACCTCAGCGAGGTGGAGGGTTGGAGCGACGGTGATGGGACGGGTGATCAAGATCCCAAGGGCGGCGACGACTTTTCCGGCATGTGCTTCATGGCCCTCGAGGGCGAACTGAGCGACAACAAGCTGTACTCTGACTCAGACGAGGTATGCCCCACCTACGACCAGCTTAATCATGCTTTTCTTAAGCTAGGTGGATTTCATGCTAGAGCTAGGGCTAGGTATACCGAGTTAGAAAAGGAAGTAGATAGACTATCACGGGAGCTTACTTCACTTACATTTGCTCCCTCCCGTGATGATTGTGATACATGCTGTGCTCTGTTGGGTGATATGGAGAAATTAAGTTCCTCGCATGATAGTCTGTCCTCCGAGCTTGATATTGTTAAGGTGGAGAATCTTAGTCTCTTAGCTGAACTAGAGATGAGTAGGGTTGCTTCTACTTCTTCTACTACTGTTGAGACTATTGCATGCACCTCATGTGAGGATAAGGACAACGCAGTTAGAGGTCTTTATACCGTGCTTCTGGATCTGCCCGAGTCTTGTGAAAATTGCAATAATTTGAAGATGAATCTAAAATGGGCAGACCACAAAATTGCTGAATTGCAAGCTTCACTACTTGAGCCCATTGATTCATGTTTGAACTGTCCTAAGTTAACTGCTGAACTTGAATCTGTCTCAAAACAGTTTCAAGAAATAATTGACACTAATAACAAATTGGCTCAGTTTGCGACTAAGGATCCTGTTAGCTCACCATGCATTAGTTGTGATAAACTAAAAATTGAACTCGTTGCTTTGAATGAACAATGTGTGAAGCTAACTAAGGATTTACTAGAGAAGCCATCAACTCATTGTGAGGTGATTGCTGAGGTGGGGAAGGAGCCCAAGGGTAAGGTGGAGACGCTTAGTGACGTGAACCAACTGGCTAGTAGTAGGACTGTCCCCCAGAGTCGGCTGTGCGTGCACAAGCCAATCTTTCCTCTATTGTTGGTTCTTCTTTTGCTCCCTTATCTTCTGCTACTCCTTCTTCCCCCTGCTCTTCTTGCACCTCTCTCTTTCGGGAGTGTCAGTATCTTATGAACACTCTCAAGAGATTTGTAGGAGGCAAGAAGAAGCTCAATCTTATTCTAGACCAATCTAAGATCTGCAGATTTAATCAGGGTCTAGGATATGATTTCTATGAGGACATGAGGAAGCATCCACCGCCGTGCTCGCACCCATAGCACCGTGTGTGATCGAGACCGAGCCCGGACCGAGAAAGTCCAATTTAAGTCAGCGGGCTTTGTCCAAGGGATTTCGACGAGAAGGTGAGTCCACCTGCTGCTTCGGCCTCTCAGAAGGTGAAACCTCACCGTGTTACTTCTACCTCTCAGAAGGTGAAGTATCACTGCACCTTTTGTCAGAAGGATGGACATCCGGTCTGGCCGATGCTTCAGTGCGCTAAGATCGCGCGTAAAGACCGTGTTGAGTCTCTTAGGCGTATTCAGGGTCAGCCCCAGACCTTGAGTGCACCTAAGACCAACACAACATATAGGTTTATTTCAGCTGATGGGTTTGGGTAGCATCGAGGACTTGGTTTTTCTGAGTTTTCTGGTTTTTGTCCTCATGCTCCCTTTGGTCGTGACTTTCGCCGTTCTAAGGGTAGATCTCGCTTTCCCGGTTGAGATGGCTACTCACGTTGTGATCAGCATGTTGCCGGTGCTCCGACTCGCTCTCCCATAGTAGTAGGGTAGTTAGAGGTCAGTCATGCTTGACTACTTCTGCTGCTCGACATGTTACTCAGTATTGGGTGCCAAAATCACTCTTCATTTACCCCAGTACTGAGACTTTACTCTCTGTTTGACTCAGGTTCACCGGGCAGGGAAGGGAAAGGTTTGGCTTGTAGACTCCGGGTGTTCACGACACATGACCGGAGACTCCCGTTGGTTTTCTTCCCTTGCCCGTGCTCCAAGTGATGAGACAATCACCTTCGGAGACGCTTCATCTGGGCACGTCATCGCCAAAGGTACATTGCGCGTTAATGATTCTTTCATTCTAAAAGATGTTGCTTTGGTTAGTAAGCGGCAGTATAATTTGCTTTCCGTTTCTCAGCTTACCGATGACGGTTTCGAGGTGAGCTTCAAGAAAAACGCTTGTAAAATTCTTGATTCCTCGGGTAGTCTGATTTGCGGGATTTCTCATTTTGGGAGGATCTTTTGTGCTGATTTTTCTGAGTCTTCTGGTGATCCTCTCAGGTGTTTAGTTGCTTCTGAGTCCCGCGACCTTTCTTTCTCGCATTGGAGACTTGGTCATATTGGATTTGACCATTTGGCCCAAGTTAGCGCCACAACCTCATTCGTGGTCCGCCAAGCTCAAGATGGTCAATGATCTAGTTCAGTGCTCCTGCCGACACGGCAAGATGGTTGCCGCTTCCCATCCTCCATCCACAATCACTATGACCGATGCACCGTGACGCTTGCTCCATATGGATACAGCTTGGACCAGCTCGAGTGCGATCGGCGGGAGGGAAGTGGTATGTTCTTGTCGTGGTCGATGACTTCTCGAGGTATTCTTGGGTGTTTTTCTTAGCCTCGAAGGTTGAGACATTTTCACATTTCCGAGGTCTTTTCAGAGGCTTTCGCTGAGCTCCCGGTGCCTTACGAGCGATCCGCAGTGACAATGGCACGGAGTTCAAGAATTCCTACTTTGAGAGGTTCTGTGTTGAGACAGTGTAGAGCACCAGTTCTCCTCTCCGCACGTCCCACAGCAAAATGGCGTTGTGGAGAGAAAGAACCATACCTTGGTCGAGATGGTCAGGACGATGCCTGATGAGTACTCTACACCGCGGAAGTTTTGGGCTGAAGCTATAGCCACCGCGTGCCATGTCTCAAATCGAGTTTTTCGAGGGCAACCTTGGACCGTACTTTTATGAGTGAGATATGGGCGAAAGCCCAGCGCCTCTCATTTTCATGTGTTTGGTTGCAAGTGCTTTATTTTGAAGTCCGGGAACCTAGATAAGTTCGAGTCACGTTCTTGTGATGGGATCTTTCTAGGCTACTCGACTTCTTCATGACTTATAGGGTCTTGTAACATCCTGAAAATTTAAATTTGAAAAGCGTGAAGCTTTTGAATTATTTTTGCAATATGTTTTATTTGAATTTGGAGTTTATGATGTTTTTTGAGAAATTTGGTGAAGGTTCCAAAAGTTAAAAGGATCCAAGAAGCAAACACATTTAATTAATAGAAAATCAAGATTTAAAATGCGAATCTGAAAAGATGATCCAGTATAAGAAGAGAGAAACCTGAGTTAAAAATATAAAATCTCATTTTGAAAATAATGGCATAAATAGCAATAAAAGCGGATGAACAAAATACAAACACACATACATATATACATATATGTGTATACACAAATTGTGCAAGAAAGAGTTTAGCAATAGGAAATAATAATAAATATATATATAAATATACATATAACAGACACAATAATAATAATAGAAGCTCTCATTTAATATCTGAAAATTTAAAGCTTAATTTCTAAATGACATGCAAAAATCAGTAATCATAAATAAGAAACAAAAAATTAAAATTAAAATTCAGAATCCCAATGCTCAGGTTTTCCTCTCCTTTTCTCTCTATGCCTTGTGGGCCCCACTTATTTCTCTCTCTTCTTTTTCTTTTCCTTCCTACCTCTTCTCCCTGCCCAGCGGGCCCCCCTGCGCGGCGCCTCCCTCCTCCTTTCCTCCTTCTCCCGTGCGCCGGACCCCCTCCTCCTCCTTTCTTCCTCTTTGGCTCTCTGCCGTGCACAGCTTCCCTCCGCCCCGTGGCATCCATGCGCCTGCCCCGCCCACAGACTTCTCTATCGTCGCCCCCGGTTTTTCCCCGCGTGCCTGCTCCGTCCCGTCGCCGCCCGCCCGTCACCCTCTGCCCTACACCACCTCATCTTGTCGCCGCCCCGCGCGTCTCCACTCCCCAGAGCGTGCGCTCGCTTATAAGGAGCTCCCAGCCCCCCACGGCTTCCCACGCACTCCCCTTCCTTCCTTGCTCAGACCGAGCCCGAGCACCCCACGCCCATGAGCCGCCGCCGTTGCCTCCTCGCTATTCCCAGCCGTCCGGCGAGATGATCCACTGGTAACCGCACAATCTCGTGCTCCTACACCCTTCTTCTCCTCCTCGGCATAATTGAGAATCCGTGCACCCGAGGCTCGCCGCATCGCTTCCATCCCCATTGCCAGCCGCCGCCGCCAATACCACCGCCGCCTCCTCCCCGGGCACTCTTCCCTCAATTCCTTGGAAGGGGAGCATCTTCCCAACACCGCTGGCTATCCCAAGCACCGCCCCACTCCTCCTGCACCGTAGCATGCTGGCCATGGTGACCTCCCGCGCGCCCATGGCCTCGCCGCCACCACCACGGCCCTCCCGACTCACCACCGGCGCGGTAAGCATCCGACCACTTTCCTCCCGCCATGCGCGCACTATCCTCCCCTTTCCTTCCCGGCCGCGGCGCATCACTTCCACCTCACCGCCGCCGCCCGTGCCGCCGCCGCGCCACCTCGCCACTGCTCGGCCACGCCGCCTCCTCCACAGCTTCTAGGGAATCCGTTTTGCCAGCTACCCCCGCTGCTCCGGCCACTGTCCGCCGTCGGCAGCATCGGCACCGTGCGCCGCCCACCTTCCTCTGTTCTGCCTTCCACGACCGCACGGCATATCTAAATAACGAGCCTTTCTTTTGTTAGCCCAGGCACTTTGCCCTCTTGGCTAGACCGAGCGCGTTTGACATTCAGCATGTTCCCAGGTCCTGAGTTCGAGCCCAGTCGGCTGCAATTTCTCCCCACTTTTTGTTTTAAATTTTTTTTGTAGCTCTGTTAAGTTAATAAAAATCAAGATAAATTTAGGAATAACCTAGAAAAGCTAATAAATTTAATTAGGTCATAAAACTAGATTGTTTAATATTTAAATGTGGAGTAGTTGGCATATGTGAATGATTAATACTATTTGGATAATTAACTCAAAGACTGAATATTACTTAAGGGCATTAATAAAGAAAAGTTTCTCTGGTTAGATATTCGAATTTAGTAAAGATCTTAATTGGAAGGAAATTCAAGAGAAAGTTAAAAGTTTGGATATTGTATTTAGATATGAAATCAAGGCACTAAGTTAAGGACTACTCTTATTTATAATTAAAATCTATGCCCAATATTTAACATGCTCCCATTAAATATGTTGTTATAGTAGGTTTTGCTAACTCGCAGATATTGAAATACGACCTTATATGCCAAGTTGTGCCTAGATAGCTAATTGTAAACTAAAAATAGAAGTAAAGCTAGGCCTAGTAGAAGCTAGGGTATAAGCAAGATAATAATGGTACTATTAACTAAATCTTAATACTAGATTTAATAAATAATAATGATGATCATGAGATAACACGATGTGGCCCATACAACTGAATACTAATTCAATTTGAAATAGGCTTAGTGAAAACTGAGGCTACATAAAATGTCACCCCATAAAATGCTATACACCTAGATTCTAAAATTAATTCGGTAAGCTAAAATGCCCTGAACAATAGCACTCAACAAAATAATGCTAAGATAAACTTGTGCACCTATTCATAGGTCTAACCTAACTCATGGAACTTCCTTGATAAATACAAAAATAATAAAAGAGATTATTAATAAAAAGATCAGGTCATCGTATTCTACCACCGGCCTTACCCCAAATCACATAAATCACCCGTTAATTCCTAATAAAACTAAATTGAGTTTATTCAGATTTATTTTGATCTTTTGAGTTATTTGCTTTTATTTGGATTCAGTCATTTGTCGCGTAATTAGAAATTGGGAGTCATGAAGATTCAGTGGATCCAGCGAGATTAAGCTTGAAGTGAAGATAGAGACCAGAAGCTCAAGAGAAAGCATTGTGTGAGCTCAAGACCGTGATAAACCGTGCCAGGCGAGTCAATACTTTGATCATGTTGAACCTACATTTTCTGCAAATTATTTTTGTTTAAATTATCAAATTGCATGATGTTATTTTATATGCAAATACATGTTTAATTTAAGATTTTAGTTATATGCCCATTGTTTGCTTGATTAATATTACACCTCCTTTGGAATACTTGAATATGTGAACCTTGTCGCCCTAGCAAAATTATAATGGTAACTTTTGAAAATAAGTCCCTAATTATATGCCATGCGAATACTTGAATATGTGAACCTTGTCGCCCTAGAAAAATTATAATGGTAACTTTTGAAAATAAGTCCCTAATTATATGCCATGCTTAGTATCGCATAAATACTGTGGGCACCAAATGCCCCAAACCTCATTATCATTTTTAATCATGAGAAACTGGTTTGGACAGTCATGGTGGGAATGACTGGTATATTTTGACATGATTATTTTATGCTCCAAAAAATCCCAACTTGCTTAAATATCTGGGCGGATTGGTTCGAGGGTATGAGTGTGGTGCAGTGGATGCACAAAGTGGGTTGTGGTAGGCCACCCGATACCACTAAGGACTGAATCTTGTCATGACCTCCTATGTAAAACAAGACAACCACAAGTCTGTAAAGTACAACTTGGCTAAGTAGACTTATCGAACTCCGGACTCATCTCACCGGTAGTGGATTGATGGGGCTACGCTATGGCAAGGGGGCTTGAAGGACACCAGTGGTGGGTGAAGTTTCCCACTGTCCTAACGCTGCGGGAAGTAGGAGCCCAAGCTGCGTTAGTGGTCTGGGAAACATCCCACGATAGATGGGACCCACCGCAAGTGGCGGCTACCCATAAGGTGAGATGAGAGAAGGAACTAGATATTTTGAAAAGTCACCGTGATGGTCGCTCAACCACATGTCTAAGGCATCATGTGGGGCAACGAGTTGATTGTCTCTTGTGGTGAAAGTGTACAAACTCAGAGAGTCAAAACTATTCGAATAGCTGTGCCCACGGTCATGGCGGACATGGGAACTTAACCGATATAGTTCTATTTCAAAACCTTGTGGGTGGGAATGGAAAAGTGGAGGCGTGGAAAGCCCCGATTTGAATTGTCCCGGTGTCGTCCCAGGGTAAGTTAAGCGGCTATAACGCTGAAAGATGCTATATGGTGCGGATGCCATGTAATGGTGGATGGAATCTGGATCGCTATTATTATTGCATTTTCTTGAACATTATGTTTTTGTTCAAAACTGCTAGGTCTCAGGAAATTTTTATGTATCATATTGCAAAAGTAAAATGTTTTCTTCTCGCAAAGTAAAATATATGAGGAAATAAGTAGAGTCGGAGTAATGAAGGTGGAAGTTTGTGGTAAAACATAAATATATTGGTGGACTCATGTCGATTATAAAAGAAAACGATAGTGTGGATTCGGGAGAAATGAACCCAAATGGATATCTAGACTAGATAGATGATTTATATGATATTTGGAGTATTAGGAAGTGCAAGGGTATTGGTTGGATTACAACACGATATTTGATATAAATTCTTGGGAGATGATGACAATATTGGGATTAATAGGATTTGAACAAGTTCGGATGGATGAATTGATCTTGGGAGTTTGGAGTATGGTAACAATTCCTAGAGTATAGACCTAATCAATGATATACTTGGTGGATATATACTAGTGAATCGTATACTTGGTCAATGATATTCTTGGTGGATGTTTACTCATGAATTAGTTAGAGATAGATAATAGAAAATAAGATTAGTTATTGAAGAAGCAAATTATGGTTGTCGATCAATAACGAAAGGATTGGATTGTTAAGAATTTAGAATGCAAAAGATACTACTGGAATAAATAAATGATATTAGATGAATGATGTCGCTAGTGTTTGGAGTTTTAGGCAGAATTGATCGATGGATTATATAAGTTCTGATACTCGCTATTTGGGGATTTAGGCAGCAAAGAAGGTATGATTGGTGGATTGCATAATTGATGATAATCGCTATTGTGAGTCTTAGACAGCAAACGATAAAGAAAGTGTATTTTGGTGGATCAAGTCAATTATGGTAGTCGCTAGGAGGAGTGTAGGCAGTAACAATAACACTATGATTAAATAACAACAATGCTACTAAAAGTGATTTTTGGCAAATAAAATAACCCGAGCCTCTCCTTTGTTAAGCCATGCATACTATTTACTTGCATTCTGTGTATTCGCTCGCGGAGCACGGGGTTGGAGTTCTCACACTCGATTTTGCGACAAAATTCAGCATCAGGAATCAAATCACCTCGCCTCAGCAACAAGATTGGTCAAGCTGGCAGAAAAGATGAAGATGTCAAGGGCTAGGTCGTGCACCTCCAGCTTGGCTGCTGTGGGCATGTCCCAAGGTCCCACCGTGTGCTCGTTCTTCCGCCGCTGCAATTTATTGATTTCGCCTAATCGGCCCTTGAGTAAGTCTATTACCATATTTACGCTCCGCATGATATGTATTTTGATATTCATTGCTGTAATCGTGAGCACTATCTACCGATCCGTGGAATAGTGCGGTAAAATCACAATGGATTCGGATGGTAAAACTGGGTCCGGCAGTTTGGAACCGTGAGTCTAACAAAATGGTAGAGACATGTGGTGACCTTTGACGAGGCCGTTCGCGACTGGCCCGATATCTCGCTTTCTTTAGAGCGATCCGAGACCATCTTCGTGGATGACGAGGACGATGGAGACGAGGGTTGTCTACCGATCTAGTCCTCATCCACCCCTTGAGGTGCCTTCTTCCACCGCACTCGAGGCGATCACCCATGCCTTCGCTTCTTATGGAGCTAGTGGCTCTGTTCCTACCTCGTCACTCATGAGGTAGAGGCCACTTCTTCATCTCATCCTGGACCTCCTCGGCATATCGAAAAAGCTCATCCTTTGAGCAGATTATTGAAGACCTGTTTGAGCGAGTCACTCGTTCAAAATCTGGCGTGTCTCAATTCTGTCTCCATTATGCCTTTGTCGCCTCCTTTGAGCCCAAAGACGTTTGTCATGCTCTATCTAACGAATCTTGGGTCAATGCCATGTATGAGGAGCTTGAAAAGTTCGAAAGAAACAAGGTCTGGTCGCTTGTTGAGCCCCCTCGAGGTCACAATGTCATTGGGACTAAGTGGGTGTTCAAGAACAAGCAGAGTGAGGATGGGGTGGTTGTTCGAAACAAGGCTAGACTGGTAGCTCAGGGCTTCTCTCAGGTTGAGGGTCTCGATTTCGAGGAGACTTTTGCCCCTGTAGCTAGACTTGAAGCCATTAGAATCCTGCTTGCCTTTGCAGCTTCTAAGGGTTTCAAGTTTTACCAGATGGACGTCAAGAGTGCCTTCCTTAATGGCTTCATTGAGGAAGAAGTCTATGTCCGACAACCTCCAGGTTTCGAGAACCCCAAATACCCAAACCATGTCTTCAAGCTTTCCAAAGCATTGTATGGACTTAAGCAAGCCCCTAGAGCTTGGTATGAGAGGCTTAAGTCCTACTTGTTGAGTCATGGTTTCGAGATGGGTAAAGTAGACAAGACCTTGTTCATCCGCCGGCATGGCACTGATCTTCTGCTCGTCCAGATTTATGTGGACGACATCATCTTTGGCGGCTCTTCACATGCTCCCGTTTCCCAGTTTTCCGAGGTCATGAGCTCGGAGTTTGAGATGAGCATGATGGGCGAGTTGAGCTTCTTCCTTGGCTTCCAAATTAAGCGACTCGGAGGGTACCTTCTTGCATCAGGGTACACTCGAGACCTCTGGCGCTTGATATGAGTGATGGCAAGCCGGTGTCCACTCCTATGGCTACCTCGGCCACTCGATCCAGATGAGGATGGCGTGCGATTGATCGAAAAGAGTATAGGAGTATGATCGGCTCCTCTTGTACCTCACCGCCTCGAGACCGGATATACACTTTGCCGTGTGTCTCTCGTGCTCGGTTTCAGCTTCTCTCGCGTTTCTCACCGCCAAAGGTGATGCGCATTCTTCGGTACCTTCGAGCTACCATTGACTATGGTATCTGGTACTCTTCCTCTTCCTGTCTTTCCCTTAGAGCCTACTCGGATGCAGACTTTGCCGGCTGTAGGATAGAGAGGAAGAGCACTTTGGGCACCTGCCAGTTCATTGGCACTTCTCTCGTTTCTTGGTTTTCGAGGAAGCAGTCCAGTGTTGCACAGTCCACCGCAGAGGTCGAGTACGTTGCTGCAGCCAGTTGCTGTAGCCAGGTGCTTTGGATGGTCTCGACCCTACGGGACTTTGGGTTAGTTATCGATAGTGTTCCACTCTTTTGTGATAACACTTCTGCGATCAACATTGCTAAGAACCCAGTGCAGCACTCCCGGACCAAACATATTGATATTCGCTATCACTTCCTTAGAGACCATGTAGAGAAGGGTGACATCGTGCTCTAGTTTGTGGAGAGTGACCACCAGTTGGCTGATATCTTTACCAAGCCATTGCATAGCTCTAGGTTTTCAGCTCTACGGGGAGAGCTTGGGGTGGTTTGTCCTTACGAACTATAGTGAGGGGGAGCTTTGTGTTTTACTGCTTTATTATATTAATTATGCTCTTGCTCCTTTCTGTTGCATTGCATTTTGGGTGCATTCGGGTTAGTCCTTCTAGCATAGGTTAGAGTGGTCTTCTTGTCTAGCGTTTAGACTTCTTGCTCTTATCTTGTGACTCTAGGATGCTGCTTGTTAGATGTCTCTCTTCTCTCTAGGTTGAGCTTACTCACTTCTTGTGGGTTCTAGCAAGGGTTGGGCCACCCTCGGGTAGACAGGGCACGTGTTTGCTCCCTAGGTTGTTAGCAGACCAGCTGATAGTCCTCGAGTCATATGGGGTAGATGAGAGTCAGTTTGAGCCATAGTATCCTTTATATCTTGTCTATACTTTAAGGACTGCCCTTTCGGATTTTCTTTGCCAGCTTCTCTTGCTTATTGCTTTGGTTCAGGGGGAGTTCATTTGGGAGCTTCTAGATCTTAATGATGACATAACTCAACTTGAACTAAAAGTGGCATCTCATATTGAGGGGGAGCTGAATTTTCTTGCATTTCAGCATTTCGCATTGTAATATAACTACATGGAGCCTTGATTATTATCCGTTGATGACATGTTTACAATGCATTACATCTTGTCATGACTTGTGCTCATTTGCTAGATTTATCATGACTCCATATGTGTAGACTAGCTTTTGCCATGATAAGGTAATTAATCTTGCTCAAATTGAACTAAAACTTGTCATGTTAGTACTCGAGACTAGTCTTTCTTGAGTTATCCTTTTATGATTCATGCCATGTCAAATAGGCTAAGTTGAGCGTTGCATCTCTATGAAGTTTTAGATTGAGCTATGTTAGTTCTTGATGATGCATAAGTTAGTACAATCTTTTATGGATGCTAAAAGATCTCTTTGTGCGGAAAAAACTGATCTCACCAATCCTCTCCTATGAGACTGCTTGCCATTGCACTTGGCATGAACTTAGGGGGAGTTTTGGATGACCAAGATCATTGTCTTAAGTTTCTTGCTTGGCATGATCGCATAAGGCTTGATATCTAGCACATGACTAAACAAAAATCTGGTTGGCAACGACCTTGAATTTCAAAAGAAAATATGTCACTTGTGCTCCATTTGCTTAATCTACAAAAAGAACCAAGTACTTAAACAAATGTTTCACCCTTGAGCTTATAGCACTCTCATGAGGCTCAATACTAGCTTCTTGGTTCCGCTTGGCTTATTGACATGGTTTGCATCATCCTTGGATACCTCTAGCTAGACTTTGATCATGGATGACTTGACATGCTCACAAATTGCACTAAATTTCAGATTGTCATCTATTTAGTTTAGCTGGCTTATGCATATTCTATCATGATCTAGATAGCATTCTATTGAGTTATGGCTTGTTGTAATACTTGTTGGTCATTTCGGATAATCTTCATGGCTCTAAATGTTTAAAATAAACAAATCTCAGCCATTCCTTCCAAGATCATACTTGATTCTCTCCTTTGCTTCCTTGATGTGTTTATTGCCAAAAGGGGAGAATAGCGGAGAAAAAGCCATTTCGTGGAGCTTTGAGGAAAACTTGCTCTTTCTTTTGCTCCTCTCACAACATGGTCATGAGTCCCGCTTGCTCTTTTGTTTGGACCATGTTTGACTCTCTTTCTCAAACTCAAACTCAACTTTGCGCTTTTGGTGTTTGTCAATATACTCATCAAGGGGAGATTGAGAGACCATGTGGACGTGCCCCATGTTTGTGATGAGTGATTAACGGTTGCTTTTGAAGGTGTTTGTCAATATACTCTTTTGAGTGCTTCGATTTGTTCAGAATCGAATTGTCTCAAGGCCACTTGGCCGCTTCATTCCCGAGAGCAGAGTCGAATCGAGAAGTTCTCTTTGATGAATGGTCGTGCGCCTCAAGTCCTCTGCTTTGAGTTCGACCATGTCGCTCTAGCCGACCGCAAAGAAAGACTTTTGATTCTCTTGGTAATTTCTCTTCCAGAGGTTGGATTCTTTCAGTGCCTCAAGTTTGAGGACCAAAAGACCGAGAGTCTCGATTACTCGGAAATCTAGCTATGCTAGTCCTTCTGTATCAACCCCACAAGATTCACTATTTGCATTCTTTTGTCGGTTCGGGTAAGCTTTCGACTAGGGTCGGCCTTCCAGTAAGCTTTTCAACCCGAGACTTCATAGCTCATTGGCTATTGGAGAAGTAGGGTTGTTTGGATACTTGGGGAAATTTTTAAAAGGCTCCATTCACCCCCCCTCTGTCGCCATTTCCGATCCAACAGCTACGTCTTCTTTATACTCCATAGAGTGCGCGCAGAGGCGTCCCCCCACGCGTCTTTGTTTATACTCACGCCCGCGTTTTTCGCAGCGAGTGCGCGCGCGAACGCGTGTCTTTGTTTATACTCATGCCCGTGTTTTCCACAGAAAGTGCGCGCGTGAACGCGTGTCTTTGTTTATACTCATGCCCGTGTTTTCCACGGAGAGTGCATGCGCGAACACGTGTCTTTGTTTATACTCATGCCCGTGCTTCCCACAAAGAGTGCGCGCGTGAACGCGTGTCTTTGTTTATACTCATGGAGAGTGCGCGCGAAGGTAGTCCTTCGCGCGCTTCTTGCGAGAAACAAGGCAATTTTTGCAAACGATGAACTTTATTAAAGTCCCGTTTGCGTGGGTGAGCGATTATAAAAGGTGGGATATTGACCACTGACCGTTTAAGAACGGGAACGGCTACGGCTGTCATCACCCGGTGATGAGGCGGGGCACGGTGGGAGCCTCTGCTGCTGGGGTAACGCACGCGGGGTCCCGGCGAGGTGCTTTCCGGAGCCGCCAAGGATCTTCGCACTTGCACCCCCGGCCTAAGTGTTTCGTCGAGCGTCGCGGTGCAGACCTCTGCTACAGAGCTCTATGCGCCGAGCCATGTCCTGGTCGCCATGGACAGTGATGATGGCACGCGGTCCGGGAAGGTTCATACGTAGGAAGCCGTGATGTGGGACTACCTCGAGAGAGTTTAAGACTGGCCGCCCCAATATAGCATTGTAGGGGTACGAGATGTCGACAACGTCGAAGGTGGTGTCCTCACTCCTCACATTGTCGTCTTAGCCGAAGGAGACTGGGAGGCATATCTGGCCCAATGCCCGCAGAGGTTGCCCTCCGAAGCCTTGCGGCGGGATGCCCGGCGGCCAATCGACTGGGGATCCCCATCGATTGAAGGCCGCTGCGAACAAAATGTTCGCGTAGCTTCCTCCGTCGACCAAGATGCGCCTGACTTCGCATCCTGCGATGACGACCTGGACGACCAGGGGATCGTGGTGGGGGAATTCCACGCCTTTAGCGTCAGCGGGCGTGAAGGTGATTTCGTGTTGTGCCCACTCCGGTGTCGCCTGTGCTGGGTATGCCGCAACGTGGTGTAATCTCCTCGCATAGGCCTTCCGCTGCGCGCCGAGGCGAACTCCAACGAGGAGCCCCCGGAGATGACATTTATGACCCTGTGCTGGGCTCCTTCCGAGGCTTGCAATTGCAGGAGGCCCTCCCGAGTTTGCTGCACGTGGGCCTGGGTCCACAGGGGGCCTTCTTGGGGTTGCATTCCTTGGTCCTGGGGGTGTTAGACATGGGCCACGATAGGCGGGCGCGCCTCAGGGTTTCTGTCTCTGGCGATGCTCTGTCAGAGTGCTGCGATGGTGGCGCACGCACGCGTGTCGCCGCTGCCCGACCGTGGACTTTGCACCACTACCCTGGTGCTGGTCATTGTACTCTTCGTGGGCTCTGTTGTCGCGACCCGCCCGCGCCCGCCTCTAGCCGCGCGCCTCTCCGCGCGACCAGCAAGGGCGTTATCCTCGAGCCACCTCGATGTCGAAGACGTAACAAGGTTTTCAAGATTTGCGTTGGTCGCGTTTGGCTTTGTCGCCCGACGAGTCTTTGTGCTGGACCTCCTGGCGCCCGGAGGCGTCCTTCGATGGCTCCTGCTTACGCTTACCTTTCGATGAGCCCTCCTTGGGTGAGCCATTGTTTTTTGCCGAGCCATCCGCCTGATTGGTGTCGAGTCGCCGCCATGTCTCCGCGCGCGCCCTCTTCCGCTCTAGCGCACTCTTCCATCTTGTCGAAGAGCTTGACCACCGCCTTGATTGGTTTTTGCGCATTATATTCGCCATCGGTCCCGGCGGAGGCCTTGTATCGCTGCATTGATGACGGTTGTTTCATTGACGTCCTTGACCTGGCAACGCACCTTCGCGAAGCACTTAAAGTAATCCCGAAGCCTCTTTGAAGGCTTTTGCTTGACTGCGAAGAGCTGGTCCGCGTCGACGCGCTCGACGTAGTTTCCCTGGAAGTTGTTGTAGAGTCGGTCGCGGATCTGCTCCCACGCGTAGATGGAATGTGGCTCGATGGTGAAGAACCAAGAGAGCGCCACCCCCTGCAACGCGAGCGGAGCCCTTCGACTTCGTGGTGTCATCTCCGCCCGCGGCTTCGATGGCAGTCTCATACACGCGCACGAATTCCCGGGGGTCTGTGTCGCCTTTGTACGCCTCAATGACGCTCGGGAACTTGAAGTTCTCCGGCCATGGCGCTGCTGCAGCCCGCGAAGAGTGGGGACTCGGGTCCACGCGCCGTATGGGGACGCGGCCGACGTGGGGCCGCGCTATCCGCCTCTACGTTGTGGGCTCCGGCGACCACCGGTGGGGCCTGTTGACTCGAGCCTCTTGTATGTCCCGCACGGCCCGCGGAGGTCCGTTAGCTCCCGCTGAAATGCGCCGAGGCCGCCAGCAGGCGTTCTCCATCGTGGGCGTGGTTGGGGCCATTGGCGCGCTGCGTTCCCGGATTGCCCGCCGCACCGGCGCAGCGAGACTGGAGCGGTGGCGATGCCGCGTTGCTGCCGAACCGCCACCATTCCTGTGCGGATGGGGAGCTGATGCCGCGCTCGCGCGGCATCGGCGTCGCCGCCCGACCACCCGAGCACCGCTGTCGGCGATCGCGGTACCGCAATGGAGTTACCATGCGTGGGGTGGTTGTGATCGCCACACCAGCCGTGGCGAGATCGGCGCCGCGGCGGTGGTAGCGGATCGAGGTCGCGGCGGTGATGGCGGGACCGAACATCGCGCGGTGGTGGCGGGTCAAACGTCGCGCGATGGTGGCGGGATCGAGCGTCGCGGCGGTGGTGGCGGGATCGAGCGTCGCAGCGGTGGTGGTGGGATCGGGCGTCATGTCGTGAACACCGGTGTTCGCAACCGCCACACCCGCATCGCCACCCACGCCTACAGCTGCCAACGCCAAAGCCCTGGTGTTGACGCAGGATTTCGTCGCTGCCACATTTTTCTTCTTTGTCGCCGACGATGAAGCTTTCTTTGGTGCCATCCTCCTTCGAATCTGGAGGCTTGCTCTTGTCCTCCCCACAGACGGCGCCAACTGTTGTGGTTACAGACCAAACAGTGAGAGAGAGAGTGTGTGTGTGGTAGTGGGGAGTTAGGTGAGCAATGGCTTAAGGTTTCTCCCCATGGCCTGTGTCGTATATATATATATATCCATATGGAGAGTGCTTTTACAATTATACCCTTACATCTCGAGTACTCCCTCGAGGGTACTTATGTCATTACACATGTCCCACTTTGGGCCTTACATTCCTCTACCAGCTCTTTGGCTTAGGTGGGGCCCACCCTACAACATCTGCATCATAGAATATCAGCGAAACAAAAGCGGAAGTAAGACCATATCCACAAGCAAGCGATCAGGGTAAATGTGTGCATTATATATCACCTAAACTTAGGCAATATATATAGGCACACAATATCCATTTAGTCAACTTGTCCGGAGCCAAAACGTAGAAGTTGCCCTAATTTCTTCGTTATTTCCTCCATCGCAGCTGGGGTATCTTCATGAGCATAGTGGTCTTGGGTCCTGTTTCTGATTTGATAATGCGAGTGTGAGCACATATCCACCGTGCTCAGCGAGCCAACACACAACATGCAATAGGTAACATGCATGGTTTATTCAAGGAAAGGCTTAGGTTTTTTTGCCATAAATTGCTTTTACATACAATACTTAAAAGGTTCCTAAGACATAGCGGTTTGAAATCAAGACTTCAATTTCTGTGAGATAAGACCATAATATAACAGCACGGATTCCAACCACCATTAAATGGCATCCACACCATATATTCACTTTCAACATTACATCCACTTACCTTATCACTGGGATGACACCCAGGGCAATTCAAACTAGGGCTTTCAACTGCCCTCTAATTTTCCAATTCCACCCATAAAGCATTTTGAAATACAACTATATTTAGTTAAATTACCATGTCCGCCCTTAACCATGGGCACAGCTATTCGAATAGTTTTCACTCTTTACCCACAAGAGATAATCTGTTCGTTGCCCCACATGATTCCTTGGCCATGCAGTTGATTAGATTATCACAAGGCTGTTACAATGTATTTTTCCTAGCAGAGTTATGTCCGCTAAGGTTTCACTCCCTTGGGGTACGACCACCCTTCCAGGAGCGCCCTCTTGCGCCATCACGTCGGAGGATGTGGTCATCCTGTAATATCCTGAACATCGATTTGGCGTAGGTTTCTAAAATAATCGTGAAGTTTCCTGATTTTTTAGGTAAATCACAAGACGTGAAAATTAAATTGCAAAATTGTCCAAAATTAAAAAAAATAAATTAAAATGATTAATTTGGATATTTTGGGCTGTCCGAAGGGGTGGGCCAGCCAGCCCAAAGGGGGGTCGTACCCCCTCCCAAACCCTAGCACCCCTTTATAAACCCCTCCCTTGGCCCCTCTCTCTCTCTCTTTTCCCCACCTGGCCGCCACCCCCATCTCCTCCTTGCGCCTCCACCTCTCCCCCATTGATGTCCCTTGGTGCTAGGAGAAAGCGACAAGGAAGGAAGAAGAAGGGAGGGAAGGAGAAGAAAGGAAGGAGGAAGAAGACGGGTGATCCCAAGGGGATCCCCTAGGTAACTCTCCCTCATCCCAAATCCCTCTGATTTTGCTGTGATTAGGGTTCTTAGCCTAAGAATTGGTGGGGATTAGCAATTAAATTCTCCGATTAGGGAATTCATGCTATCCGTCTGTAGGTCAATCCACGCAGCGTGGATGATTGCACAGCTTTAGACCCACGAAACTATTTTTCCTACAGGTCTGCCTAAAAGGACAATTGTAGAGGACGACGAGACCTACCTTCTCTTTTTTCAGAATTTTTGGCCTCGGGATTTGGGCGTAGCAGGGTCGGGAACCTCGCTGTCTGTCAGGGGTGCAGATTGGGGCAGATTACTGTTCAGGTGTGATTTAGGAATAGTAGATGATTTTTATGTTTTTTGTCACAATTGAGCAAAATGTAGGGAATTCAGTATTCTAACTACTGTATAAAAATCATAATCTTTAGAGCCTTACACTGTGGTTGGGATGTGTTAGAATCTGGCTGCCCAGATTGCCAGAACAGAGAACGTCCTCTGTTTTGCGTGTTAAGTTACACCTTGATAGTAACGAAATAAAAATAAGTGATCTGCATGAAAAGTGAAGGTATTTAAGTGAGGAATCTAGAAATATATCTGTCTTTGTAAATGGTTTAATAATCTTAAAGATACACAAAAAATTAAGCAACGTTGCTGCAGCGAGCAGAGTGTAGAACCGTTAAGCGGAGAGGGATGTTGTGGGATTTGGGGTTTAGCGATATCTTTACTTCTTAAAGCGCATTTTCATTGCTGTTGTATTGTGCTGAGAGGTACTTTTGGACCGGTGGTTTTGCTCATGAATGCACGTGATTGCTTCACTTCAACGGTAGAGGCAAGTAAACATAGCGGTTGTGCTACTGTTCAACTCGTTAATTATTCTACATTCACATTAATTAATTCTCTTAATTTGAGGTGCTATGTCATTGTTACATGCTTCCTTAATGTGGTCCATGTGGTAGTATTTTAAGGATTCAATTGTTTATGATCTTGATGGTTTAATTGTGGATATGTGGATTTATTTTTGATGAACCAATATAGTTGTGGGGTAGAATACTTTATGAGCATATTGTGGTCTAGGTGGTAGTATTCTTAGTGAATATTTATGGTTGTGGTGGTAGCATTCTTGATGATTATGTTGTGGTCTATGTGGTAGAATTTCCTATAGATCAATGGATTATGATCTTGGTGAACCGAATGTGGGTTATGTGGTAATGATCTTATGAAACATTGGTATAGTGCTCAATGAGATACAGGTGGGTTATGAGGAAGTATTCATGATGATTAGGTTGTTGACCTTCGTGGTTAAATTCTTGTGGTTATGATTATCATATCATTCATAACATGTCATGACATTTACATTGTGGATGTCGCCGCTTATAGCCGCGACCGTATTTGCATTGTGGATGTCGCTACTTATAGCCGCGACCGCACGTACAGCATCGTACATTGCCGTAGTACCATGCACACTCTTACCTTGTTGGGTAAGGGCGCAGTGGATCATACGCATTCATATGCATTGCATTGTGGAAAGATCATTTGCATACCTATGCAATGTATTGTGGCGGTTATTTTGTAGTCAAATACAACTTCATAGTTGTAATGTGGAATTGGCTCATGTGAGTTACTTGTGGTATGAGGAATGTGGTTGTGGTCGTGGAATGGGGTTCGTCCCTTATGGTATGGTAGGGGTTGTGATTGTGGCATGAGATTGTTTTCTCTTGTAGTAATCAAGTGATAGCAGTTGTGGATGTGAGAAATAATAAAGTAGTAAGGTAAAACATGATAATGCTTTATTGGCTTTGGTAGTGGTTGAGGTTTTAAAGTAGTCAAACAAGATTTATTTGCTATTGTTTTACCGTCGTTGGTGGTGATTTGAGGTTCAGGATATAAATGTGGTCATTGTGGAAAATAAATGTTGATGATTAAACTGTTGTAGTTTAACTAGCCTGTTAAACAGTTTGCTTGTTGAGATTTTTATCTCACTCTTGTTTCCCCCCTTCCAAGTGATTCTCAAGCATGCATGGGACGGGTAGAGCGGCACATCACCAACACACACCATATCATGTTTCATACTGTAATAAATAAGTGCAGTCTCCAGTTATTCATTTTTATCTCTTATTGCGAATCACTTTTAATTATTAAAGTTAGGTCGTGGTTCGCTTTAATTGGTTCAAGTTATTAGCGATTGTTCTTTAATTAGTAGTGTTCCTTTACCTTTGTTTTAGTATGCTTCCGCTTAGTTTAACATGATTTAGAAATTGTTGCCAGTTTAGGTTACCTTGTAAAGTAAATTGGGTAGCTTGTAGCGTGGTTTAGTGGCATCCCAGGGTAATGTGGGTCTTGGGGTGTTACAGTTGGTATCTAAGCGGGCGTTAGGTCCGTGGTAATTAAATTATTAAATTGACACACTGGTGCACAGTAGGATGGGATGGGTCAAGCATTGCATTTATGCTTTTGACATGTTGTATTGATGATTTACGTAATAAGATGATCTTGTATGATTATGATTTGCTCCTATGGCTGTTATGTATGAGATTAGTCAATGATAAGATGTAGAGGTTGTAGTTGCTGCCTTAGCATTGCTAGTTTATACCACTGTTCGCGGAATGGGTAACTTAGTTGCAGATGTTGTGAGTGAGTTTCTTAGAAAAGTTGTTATCTTCCTAGAGTTGATTTTGGCCAATTCTTGGCCTATTGCGGTTAATGAATTTCTCTTGAGTTAGTAGTTCATTGTAGTTGTTGGGTGCCAGTAGGCCTTTAATTGTCCTAGAGACAAATATTGTTTCTTTTTAGTGATGAGTTGCTTTTGTTGCTCGTGAGTAGTGTTATTTTATAGATGGATATCTCATTGTTGTTTCTATCTTTCTTATTGAAAAACATGGCTCATTTATTCGTTTGACATTTTTTTAAAACAAATCAAAGCTTTATGTTGGAAGTTCGTTAACTTGTGGAAGCCGTGGCTCTATGCATTTTTTTTGGGTTATTTCGAGTGTTGAGGTTTGATTCCTCTCTTTTCTAAAAGGAAGTGTTTAAACCCTTTGTTATGTTTTGTTGTGTCTAAGTAGGAGGTGGCAATTATGTAAATAATTGATAAGTTGTGAATTATCAAGTTGAGATGCTAGCGTGGTGCATAAATAATTTCTATCAACATCCTTAGAAGTGAAATTGATTAATATGATTTTGTCCTATTGTAGTTTCTTGAAGAATTGTGGTTAAGAATTTGTCAATACATGTTTAGAACTCATGCAGTTATTGAGGAATATAAAAAAAATGGTTTCATTATTGTGGTTGTTTAAATTCCCAACTTGTTGGGTAGATTGGATTGATTGATCTTAAATAATTAATCTGACCATTCGAGATGGTTAAGTTAGGAGATGTTGGAATATTGCCTTGGTAATATTAACCTTTAATATGTCCTCTCCTTACATACTTGTTGAGCATGTACAACTGCTAAATTCATGTAACTTATGCCATGTTAAATTATTGACACGTGTAAAAGAAATAGATGAAGGTTGATGTATTGACTTGTGGAATCTTGTCTTATAAAGTGGTATTATTGAAGTTTAAAGTTATTTCGTTCTAAATTTCTAAACGTAAGGTGGGATATTGAATCTATGCTCATGATTGTTTTTATGATTGCAAAATAGAGTTAGGATCATGAATCTTTGTTATGACAAAATAGTAATCAATTATTGCCAGAATGACTAGAGTGCAATCAATTTATGCTAAATTAGAGTTGAGCATCAATAAGAATTGAATGTATGAAATCTAATAAGAGATTTATACTAGCATGTTTTGTGAGATTGTCATGTTCTAGTATCATCCTGTTTAAGAGCTTTGTTTTAATATGGTGGCTTATACACTAGGTTTTCCTAAATTAAGTAGTTGGAATCTTACTTAGATAATAACAACATGATGAAGTGATTTATGGTGTTCCTTTTGGAAAAATATGAAGGAAAAAGAGGATATGATGATTCTTGCAAAGAGTATTTTATCTTGTTGTTAATACAATTGATAGCATGTAGTTGTGATTATGGTGTTGATGGTTTTTTAAAATAAAGGAATTTGTTAGTTCCATGATACTAATTGACTTAAAGGATTTGAGATTTGTGGTTGGGATCTTTTTGGACCTTATGACTTGTGTAGTAGCCGAGATTGCTTTGAGTAAAGCGACGTGTTGAACGCTTTTTGTGTTTTTTTTTGCTAAACCTTATGTTCTGGTCTTCAAGCCTCTTTTGTTGGAACTGGCGGGATGTGGTAATAAAAAAAATTAATTATTTCTTGTTAAAAGAAAAGTGTACTAGAAGTATTTGAGGTATGGATGATCTCATTTTGTGTTTTCCAACCTCATTGCTATTTTTTTTCTTCTCTTGGTCTTATGGTTAGTGTGAATGATAACGATTTTCTGTGTGCTAAAATTTATTTCTTCTTACATCTTCTTCTAAGAAAAGGGTAACCGATTTGAGTTGTGAGGTTTTCTTTGTTGCGTGATGGCAACTGGATAGTGGTGGTCTGGTAGATGTTTTTTGCGGAAGCCATAAATATCACAATGTTTATGGTACATTGGATGAAATATTGTTTTCGTAAGTTAATCCTTGGGAAGCATTTGATTTAAATAGAATATGAAATTAAATTCAAATTTTGAATTCAAAATCCAACCTTGAAATTCAAATTCGAGTCTCAAATTCAATCTCCAAAAAATATCAATTCCATTTCTCCTGGGCTGGATTCACTTTAGGTCAAAGCCCATTTTTCCTTAGCCTAGCCGAGCAGGCCCATTGGCCAGCTGACCCACGTACATTTCTTCTTTATTTTCCTTTCTTTCTCTCTGCTTCCTCCTCTTCTTTGCCTGTGCTGCCGAGCCACCCGAGCACAAATGCCACTTATGCTTGCTCCAGCCAAGTCGCCCCATTCATCTAGAAACCATCACCATCAAGCTACCATCACCACACCATCATCACCATTACTTTGGCCATTTCACTTGAGTTCAATGCTCATTAAATCACCATTCCAAAACTATCACCAATTCAAAGCCAGCTGAGCTCCTTTCTTCCCCTCTCTAGCTCCATAAACTAGAGCATTGTGACTGCCTCATACTTCTTTTTGCCTTATCCAACACCATTGTCCCCTTGTGCACCATGTCCTCCATGAGCAACATCTTTCGAGCACCGATTGCCACCTCACCGTTGCCATCTTTCTCTCTAGTGAGATTTTTCAAGTTTTATTAATGTCATATTATGTTGCCGTGCATCTTGATGCTATTCCTTAAGTTACTTTGATTTTGGTGTATCCATCCGCCAGAATTGAGTTCTTCCCAAAACCACCAAAACCACCATCGCCATCGATTCGTCATCTCTGGTGAGCCATGTTCCAATTCATCACACCCACACCATCTCCACCATCTCCTCTACCTGCACCATGCCCCAATTCGACCAAGGTGTTGCTTTGTGGAACTCTACCATCATGCCACCTCCTTTTCCACCACTAGCACCCCGCCACTTCTAACTCCTTTTGGCCAAGCCAACTTTGAAAAACTCCGTGTGACCACGTTTAGCTCATGTTCGCACAAGTTCCCAAAGAGTGTGGTAGTACCACATCTTATATGATGGTAGTATCGCACAAAGGGTAAAACCCTATTTGGCTTGGTTTTTCTTGTAGATTTCATTGTGAATACCTCAGTCTTGATTTTCATAGCTTTGCTTATCTTTTAAGATCCATGTAGGTGGAGTAATCTGGTCTTCTTGGCTTTCATAGCCATTAGAGTGAAATGTTAACAATCCTAGGGAAAAATTTTAGAAACAATCATTCAGCCCCTCTAATTGCCTACATTAGTTCTACATGGAACAAGAAGGAATTTCATGATCTCGTGTTGCTGATCTTCCCTCTCACAAGAGGTGTAGATAGTGTTATGTTTTGTATAATCCTTAGCATAGTCTAAGATGTCACTAGACTGGTTAGGACCCTT
This sequence comes from Dendrocalamus sinicus, assembly GCA_036346575.1. Classification (NCBI taxonomy): domain Eukaryota; kingdom Viridiplantae; phylum Streptophyta; class Magnoliopsida; order Poales; family Poaceae; genus Dendrocalamus; species Dendrocalamus sinicus. The sequence continues at coordinate 18,047 of JAYEVI010000049.1, read as the reverse complement.
ATCCTCAAGACTAGTGTCAGAAAGCTCCATACTTCGGGGAAGTGCAAAGCATGCTAACTTAACATTATAAGATAAATGTGCACAGTTACCACTGCCACCTACAATGAGGTTCAATTTTCATGATTCTATAGCATCTATTTTCATTGCATCCTAAACAATTTCAGCTTGCTCATCAATGCTTTTCAGGTTAAGAGCAGAGGGTAGCACTTATCTCGCACATAATGAGCCATAGCAACTTCATTCTTCCCAAGTTTACTCAAAATGGTATTAGCATAGATTAAAATTTTCTACTATATAAACTAGAGAGCCATGCGAGTAAGAGATCATAGATCATTACAACTAGACATGCAGTGCAGCGGAAGTAGAGTTCATGTGGCCGATTCAACATAGCCAATGTCAGTGTAGTGGAAGTAGTCGATCATCTTCTGACCAACCGTCAACTCCTTATGATTGTCCTAATCAGCACTACAGGCACAACACCACCTCTATCGAGGTCCACATGTTTAGGGATAAAACACCATGCATTGGTGTGTTAGCATTAGCATGCACGATAGGGTTTTTGAGAAGTGGTGGCTAGGGTTCTGATGAGTGTGCCTCGAGATGCCCCTTCAGCATCACGTCTCTCTTAATATATATTCTCCAATTAGATCCTTATCTGACATGATTAGATATTGTATCCAACTCAGAAATCCTCTAATAGGATCATTATCCAATACGAGTAGAGATCGTCTCCCACTTGGCAAGTGTCGGACCCAGATTTCACAATCTAGAATCCTCTGTAATTCCACCGCATCGCTCCCTAGATCAATAGATAGTGTTCATAGTTTCATTGCTATATATCAAAGTACATATCAAGCAGAAGCGTAAATATAATAGTAGACTTACCTGTGGACCGATAAGGACAGAATCATTTAAAAGCAGCATCGAAAACGAAAACTTCACACAGTAGGACCCTAGGACATGCCCACAGTAGCCAAGAGTACGTGACCTAGTTTTTGGCCTCTTCATTTTCTTCACCCACATGTCCAAGAGCATCATCATATGCATAGTGATCCGCTTCCTGGTTTTGAATTTGTTGAATGAGCTAACATGAGCATAAATCACCGTGTTCCAGAGCCAATAAATAGAATGCAATTACATAGATGCATGGCTTATCAAATGATAGCTCAGGCTATTTTATTTGATAAAATCCCTGTTTTAAAGCTACCATAAGTACAAAACTCTATGACTTAGCATTTTTAACCAAACCATACTTTTAAACATTTGTCAAAATGTGCAATAATAATAATGGTGTAGGTTCCATTGTCGGACCTCGGATTAGCAAACCCAGATCCTCTGTGATTCCACCGAACTATTCCCTGGATCAATAGATAGTGCTCACAGATACATTACTGTATATCAAAAACATACCATGCGGAAGCGTAAATAATACAGTAATACTTAATCGTGGGCCGGTCAGGCCGAAAATGATAAAATGCAGCAGCGGAAACTTCACACAGGTGGGACCCGCAGGACTTGCCCACAGGCAGCCAACGAGGGTTCGCGACCTAGTCCATGGCCTCATCATCTTCCAGCTCTGTCGACCCTTTTTAGGCATCGCAGGGCTTGACTTTATTTCCTTTCTGACTGAATGATGGTAATTAAGCAACAATGAGTACGACAGTACTCAGCAAGCCACCACACAGGATGCAATAATAATAGATGCAAGCCTGTCAAAGGGGGCTTGAGGTTCTTTTATTTGCTTAATGCGACATTTGCAATAATCATAATTAAAATTCCTAAGACTTGGCATTTTATAAACATGCTTTAAGGAGTTTGAAATTGTGCAATAAATATAGCGGTGTCGGTTCCATCCATTGATTACATGGTTCCATCCACCTTTGCTAGCTTTTGATCATTATGCCAATTTCATATTATCAATCCCGCTGGAGTACGTTCCTCCAAGAAAAATTCAAAATCAGAGTACATCCCTCTGATAGGTTTTTGTCCCACCCACAAAGGTTTTTGAAATAGAACTAACTCGAGGAGAATCCCATGTCCGCCCTTGACCGTGGGCACGACTATACGAATAGTTTATTCTCTGCAGAGATTGTACACTTTACCCACAAGAGACGATCTGCTCGTTGCTCCACACGATTCCTTAGTCATGTGGTTGAGTAGATCATCACAATAACCTTTCAAAATATCTAGCCTCTTTCGTCATCTCACCTTATGGGCTGCTCCCACTTGCGGTGTGTCCCATACTTTGCACGGGATGTAACCACGAAAACTAGCGCCTTCGGACTCCACTCTCCATAACGCTAGCACGGCTGGAAACGTCACCCTCCTCTCGGTGTCCCTTTAGGCCTTCCTTTGCCCTTGCAGCACTCCTTTCCACTACCGGTGAGATGAGTTCCGGGGATTCGATAGATTTACTTAGTCAAGTTGCCATTTGCAGACTTGTGGTCGTACTATTGTACACGAAGGTGTCATCACAGGATTAAGTCCATAATGCGTCTGGGCGGTTCAATCCACAATCCAATGTGCTACTTCCACACCCACCACTCTTACCACCCGCCCAGACAGGTATAGCATGTTTTATGGGTTTTGAGAAGCATAAAATAAGTAGTCACAAAGTATTCAGCCATGTACATCCCGTGACTATCCCAAAATAAGTTCTTAATTTTTTGAAGATTGATGATCAGGGCGACTAGCGCCCTGGACTTGACAAGACTAGCATGGCACTTAATATGACTTATAGCTAGTAAAGTTATCATTAATATCTATGGTCACAAGGATCAGGTGATTCAAGTATCAAAGGATGGCATAATAAATTTAATACAACATCAAGTGGGCATGTAGCTACCTTAAGCTTTAACATATATTTGCATAATCGATTAGGCATGCAAGTTGATAGTTTAAAAGAACATAATTTTGCATAAAAGGTAGGATCAATATGATCAAAGTGATGACTTGCCTTGCTTGGTGTACTATGGCCCGATTGACCTAATTCAAAGCCTTCTCGATCGATGCTTATAATTTGTGATCTTCGCTTACCCAAGTCTCGATCTGCTCAATCTGTCGCATCGCCAAGTCTTCCGATTCTAATACGTGGCAAAGAAAAGAAAGACCAAATAAATCCAAACGCTTTAAATGCCTGATTTAATTTAAATTATACATTTATTATGATTTGAGAATAGAAGGATGATTCGGATTAGTGTGCCGTGAACACGGTAGATGAATTGGGCGAAGGAGTCGTGGTGAGTAGCTTTATTGTGAGGGAAAATTTTAGGAAAGAGGATCAAAAATGAAAAAGAAGTAATTACAGGAATTATCCTCTTTGGAGAAGGAAGTGGCCAGACTTAGCCGATTTGGGAAAGGCGAGGCTCGATCTTTTATTTGGTGACTTGATCTTAATTAATTTACATTTATCAAGGAAGTCCCGTGAGTCAGGCAGGACTTACGGACAGATAAAAGAGAGTATTGATGGTAGTAAAGAGGAACAAAACTTTGCGATTTTCAGGATGCGAGAGCTTTACGGGAGATGGGCATAATCTTAAATACTCAATGCGACTTTGATATTTCATGTGGCACTATTTACCCAAGATTGCAACTGCCAAATTATTGGATCAATATTTTTAATAATGTAATTAAAGTATGGAGTTAATCGTTCAATCAACTATTATTACGGGCAAGGTTGGTTATTTTATTCATTATCAATCTATTATTCACGGTCTGCGTTTTAGTGAGTGAATGAGTCATGAATTAACATGGATTACCTCGATGAAGCTATTTCTTTTGGTATTAGTTATTTTCAACTATTACATTTGAATTTATGAGATAATGAGTGGAGATTTGGATGTGAGGCAAAGACTATTTTAAGTACTAATGAGAGAGATGACATGATTTTAAGGATGAGCAAACCACACTTGATATTTTATGTGGCCAAATCTTGTTAAATCGATTTATTCAGTCTTCGTAAATATATTTAGATCAATGGATGAAAGATAGTATCTAACGACTCGAGATAGGATTAAAGTCGCTATTCGAGTCTCTAGAGTAAAGTTTAAAAGCATTGACTTTATCTTTTAAGGCTTTATACATGCATCTTCAATTATTTAGGATTAACTCCTATTACCTTTGATTTGTTTTAACTTTTACATGAGCATTAACCTATAAATCTTGGTTGGCATATAAGTTGCAAATGTGAAGTTGTTAATTTAATTGCATAAATCTTTTCTTTATGAACTTATAAGTAGTTTTCTTATTCTTATTATCATCCATAATTTATTTTAGTGTTATGCATGAACATTTGCACAAGAATTCATCATTTAGCCAAAAGGGGAGAGGAGCTATGCAATTAGCTAGCTTGGGCCCACATGTCAGAAGAAGAGACAGAAAGAGTTGGTCTTGGCTGAACCAACAGAGCGGGTAGAAGAGGAGGAAACAGGGAGGCGGCGCGCGCGAGCCAGCGGTGTCGCCGGCGAGGAGCGGCCGGGAGGCGCGGTGATCGGCGAAATGGGTTCCCGGCGATGAGGAGCTCGGAGGTGGTCACCGGCCATGGTGGCTTCAAGGCTAGTGCAGATTGCATTTGGCAGCCGGCGATGAGGGGAGATGGGGCGCCGGTGGCCGGGAAGGGAGAGGGATAGATGAGGCGTGCATGAGCAGTAGTAAAGTATTTGGAGCTTACCTGAGTGATTGATTTGATCAAAGAGAGGCCGGAGCGGGCTGGCGGCGAGCACAGACGGCAGCACGGGGAGACCACCGTGGAGGGAGGAGCTCAGGCGATTGGGAGCTTGGCCGGCGGTTGGGGAAGATTCCTGGCATCGTGGAGATGCTCTCCAAGTAGGGAATCGAAAGGAGCTCGACCGAGGAGGGAGCGGCGCGAGCGGCGGCGATTTTGGCCGGTGATGGGGAAGATTGCCGTCCTGGCGAGCTTGGTGCACAAAAAAAACCGATTAACTCAGAGGGGGAGTAGCTGGGGAGCGGAAACAAACCATGATGCACTCAATTTGGAGATAGAGCCGTCGTGGTGGCCGACACATTGCGAAGGGGTCGTGGGAGCAGAATCGACGACGGGGTACATGGCGCGCATGGGCGATGGCGTGGTAGGGTACGCCGAGCATGGGCGGCGCGTCGGCGGCATGGGCGACGGCATGGGGCGCACTACCGGATGTGACAGGGAAACTAGGGGCATACGCGAATCGGGGCGGAGTGGATGAAACCGGCGGAGTGGCGCGGCTGGCCGCAGCGCGTCGGCAGGGAGCAGCGGCAGCGGTGCACGGCTGCGCGCGCAGCTTGCCTCGGTCGGTCTGGGAGTGCGCGTGCACGGCACAGGGACCGGGCGCGGTCGAGGTCAGCTCGGCTCGGGGGGAGCGACGAGGTCGGGGCACTCGTGCGGAGCGGCGCGAGTCGGAAGAATAGGGAGGGAGGGGAAGAAAGAAGCGGCCGAGCCAGGAGAAAGGAAAGGCCAAACGGGCCAAAAAAAAGAGAGGATCGGGCAGGGAAAGAAAAGAAGAAAAAAATGGTGGCGGGAAAGACGGGTGGGTCCAAGAGGGACTTTTAATGATTTTTAAGAATTTCCAAATTTTGGGGATTTTATTTTTAGGTTTTGCAACTAGATTTTTAAATTTGAATACTTGAGTCAAATTTTTGGGGTTCAACATTTTGAATTTAAAGATGGTTCAATTTTTGAGAAATGATTCTTAATCTTCCAATGTAAATTTTCAGATGCATAAATTGGATAGGAGAGATTTTATGTTCATTTTCACTTCCGTCCTTGGTCTTGGAGTGTCTCGATTTCAATCTAAATTTGAAATTAAAATTTCCAAGGATACTCGGATCTTCCCAATTCTAGACTTTAAATTTTTGGTTCTTGTTTCCAAGGTTTCGATTCTTTTTTATTAATCCGGCTTTCGACAAGAAACCAACTTAAGAGATTCGAATAACGCCAAAGCTTTTGAGAAACACGGAAGAAACGATTAAAAGATTTTAAATTTTTTTGAAATTACACTAGCTCCCTATTTGGGATGTTACAGATCCTACCCCCCTTAACATGAATCTCGTCCCGAGATTCGAGTGGAGCAGAAAGAAGTAGGGGGAACAAGCTGGCTAGCAAAAAGGTTCTAGGGTACTGCTTGATACTACGCACGCTGCTCTTGGTGCTGTCGGAAAAGAGGGATGTTGCACAAGAGTGGGTTAGCACTTGGAGAGAAACGCCGCACAAGGGAAACCTTGCTCTTTTAGATTGGTTGCAACTGACTTCACTCCATTGCTTGACATTTCTGGGGCTTGTGGTTTCTTCAATGCTGATTGCTAACTGCTATTTATGCTGGAGTGGTAACAAGGCCAAACATCAAAGTGTGCTGATACTTCTTGGGTACTCAGGCTACCCCTCTTAACATGACGGGTGGCCGGTACTAATTGCTCTTGTCAGCTTTAGTCATGACAAGTTTGATGGCGATTTGGAGACTCAGTCTTTGTATCTCAGCAGCCTTGGTCAGCAACAGATTCATGGAACAATCCTTGGGGCAGTGATCTTGTCCTTCACAGAGAAAACAGGTGATCTTGCTCGTTGGACACTCTCCTGGCAGTTGGTCCTCTTCACGGTTAGAGGCGGTTGCGTGCATTGATTTGCTTGGTGTCCTTTTTCTCCACAGCGTGTACATGCCACTAGGTTCTTGAGACAACCTTCTGGTAAATGATGTTTCTTGCAGTAAGAATAGGAGTAGGGAACTGGACAATTGTAGCTGTAGTGTCCTGTTTGTCTGCAGATAAAGCATGTAACCTGTCGTAGTGGGGAATGATTGGGCGTCATGCCCTATCTTGCCACATTCAGCGCATGCAAGAATCGCGAGTTTCGGACTGGTAGTAGGGATTTGTTAGGTCTTGTTGGTCCTGAATGATGCACTTGGAGCTACTACACTTTCCTCTGCCAAGACTTAGGTTGGTGGCGATGACATCCTTTTCTTGCTTGTTCGATTTTCGTTGAGGCGATCTCTCACATAATGTCTGGATCATCGCATTTGAAGCGTAACCCTTGGCCTTGCTTCCTCCGAGGGCCTTGATTGATGGTGACAGATCCCGTGTTAATCTTCCTAGATTCCATTGGGGACATTTGTTCACGCAGCATCCGTGTTCTTGCAAAGGGGCGAGCACCATTACCGTTCCCTTTTCTCAAGGCACCTACGAATGTCATGTCCTTCTTCTCCGCAATAACAGCAGATGGTATTCTTTCGGGTCCGCCTAATGTAGTGGTACGGTTGCCTATCATGTGGCGACTCTTTCTTGGTAGTCTTTGCGGAATGGATATGAGTGTTGGCTTGTGCGGTGGTGAGTAGAAACTGGGTTCGGTTTCTTGATTCTAGCCTTCTTTTGGCCATTGACAATGTCTTGATGATGACTAGAGCAAATGAGTCTGCTATAAGAAGGAGACTTGAGTCTTGATCCTTTTGCGAGCTAAGGCCTCTTTGTTGTCCTTTTTGAAGGTGTTGCCTCTTTAATTTCAAAGCTTTGAGTGTCTTGACTTGGCTATTTGCTATCTCTTGCCTGAGACCTAACGATGTTTTCAGCAATAAGGTGAGGGGAATTAGCATGAGGCGTGTAACACCCCACCAATCAATGACCGGAATGCTACCAACCTAACAACATAATAAGGAAAACTAATATTCATCTTACAAAATTTCGAGAACCTCCTTTGTTTATTGAGTAAATCGGAGGTTCCAACAAGCATAATCAAATGGTATGAATAACAAGTAAGCAATATATTTGTTTATAAGCAAAACTGGATTATGTTCACCATCGCACTCATAACAATACTACTTAGATAAAGAACGGATTCAATGTAAAAGAGTTCTAATCTTTTATTACATTCTGAACACGATAGACATTAATCAAATACCACTTAAATTATTCAGCAAATAGTGTTTAATGTTCTTTCTTTCTTGGTGGATAGACCGTGCAAGTGCAACAAAATTAATCCTTCTTTATCCCCATGCATGCCGATCTCATGTAGATACCTAAAACAAACAACAACCACAACAACAACAACAACAAGAGTGAGTTCAACGCCTCAGCAAATATAATAAGTAGTAACAAGAATAAAAGTGAACATCATTTCACGAGCTCATCCATCAATCATATAAATAAACCATGCTATGCAATATGATCAAAAATCTCTTTATCCCTTCTCTTTCACATTTTACCGGTAATGCGGAGTGTGCATCCCTCAATACACACCCATGCCTGTACCATCTGGTACAGGGACCAATTGCCCATACTCCACAAGTATGGGGACCTTTAGCCCGTGTCGGGACCCCGGATTTCCAGACCCGGACCCTCTGTGTATTACTGCACTAGTCCCAGATCAAAGCTAGTGCACACAGTTAAACAGAAATGATTCATGACCAACAACGCATTTATTACAATTATAAAGAGTACAGACGAAGGTCTCATTATTACAATAGAGGTTTAAGACCTCGCACACATGAAACACAGTGAAGCAAAGATAACTTCGAAGACGACCCATCAATTCGCCACGGGCAATTGGTAGGAAGCGCGACCTAGTTTGGGTTAACTTCAATTCCTTTAATCGAGAAATATGGAAGACAACAACAAATCGGATTGGTACATCTTTAGTCGCCTGCAAGCTTTGGGTTAACTTCAATTGCCCTTATCATATCGATTAATTCAAGATTCCACCAAAAGGGCTTAACTTCCACAAGTGTTCATCCGAGAAGGACATAATTATTTCAACTCTTCAAAAATTCTTGATTCCAAAATCATATACCACAAATGCACCTTATTGATTTCGACAAGTAATCTCATTAACTTTTACTCTTTCTGCTCTAATTTGAATCGACGTCAAACCATAGAATTTTTCTAACAAGAATCCAATAACATTGTAGTTTGTGATTTCCACCAATTGTTTTATGATCATTATCTAATCCGACAGATCCATAACTTTGATCAAATAATATAAAATTAATCCCACCTTTTAGTAATCATCAATCAATTTTAAGATCATCTACGCCATAATTTAATATTCATTAATCCACCTACATCATTCTCTTCATAATCATCATTTTGGTTCCACCAATTTGAATGAACTCAATTAATTCTTATCAGACAATCTATCTCCCATAATTAATTTAAATCCTCTAGGTTATCCATTTTAACATCCTTAAATGATCTAGTTAATCCCATAGTTAAAATCCAATTATATAACAATGATCTATTAAATCCACCAATTCAAATGGATATATCAAAGTCCACTTTGCAATGATAAAATTAATCCACCAAGATATCTAAGTGTATTATCTTTTAGAATTCCACTAGTATCCACTTATCATCAATAGGTCCACCAAACTCTGATAATCAATTAACTCCACAAAATTCATCTACTCTTCAAGATTCAACCAAATCACCCAAAATTGATATCATGAATTGTTTATGATAATTCAACTTCTTAATCTTTTAATCTCTCCCTTTACTAGATCAATCTCTTAATACTAATTCTCCAATGATCACAAATAATCCCTTCAACAAAATCTTGTTTTACATCCAGTTGCTCCTTTCAATCCTAGATAATAAATCCAAGGCAAAGTTTAGACTCTTCCCGGATCTAATTAGCTCCCACAAGTTCAACTCAGATTTATTCTCTAGTCAACCCACAAAGATGACACTTTTAGATTTATTTATAATCAATTGGTATCCACAAGTATACCTTTTATCTCAATCCTCTCGAATATTATTCAATCTTGTCAATTATAAATCCAAAATATATCACTCTAGAAACAATTCTCCAAATTACCTAACTTGACATGCACTAATTATGACGGCTTTCTCGACAAGAGTACTTTCCATATATTTGTTGTCTTCCATATACTCTAGGTCTTCAAGAATTCTCCAAACTTGGACTTCGGTGAAAGAATTGGAGCTTGCACTATTGTGGTAACTGGGATTAGCAAAAGATAAGAGGGAAGTAGCACAGATAAGAGATCAGGGGAACAACTAAACAACATCCCGAATAAACACACAAAGAGAAGCAAACAACGACTTAGAAGAAACTTAGCTTGAAATCAAAATAGTTTTTAGGGATAACTGTACTACAAGCATACAAAGACTTGGTACAGTCCACCTAACACACAAGCAAGTAATATATAAGCGTTCTAAAATCATAGGACTTTACTTGGGTACTACAACTAAAGAACTAGTCCTCGCTCCTTCATGATGACGCGCTTCTCAGTGCTGCTCATACGCAACCTCACCGAACCGTCTATAGAAATTACAAAGGAAAGGGGGTACAATTACCATTCCAAAAGGAAATAAGCGAATAGGTAAGAGAGAATGCCGTGACGAAGGCAAGGAAAGAAAGACAAGAAAAGACGAGGATAGCACATTATTAAAATTTTATTTTATAAAATAAATTTTGAAGTTCTTCTTTTAACGACCATTCTAACTAGGTCACATCCTACAGTCAAATTGGCTCTGATACCATCTCTGTCGGGACCCCGGATTTCCAACCGGACCCTCGTGTATTACTTGCACTAGTCCCGCATCAAAGCTAGTGCACACAAAGCTAAACGAAATGATTCATGACCAACAACGCGTACGCCGCGTAAGTACGATTTTAGTGTCTGGGCCTGACAAGGTCGACGAGGACTCGGGGGATCTTCAGGTGATGGCGATGGAAGCACGATGTAGAACACGTCGAGGCAAACTCAACGGTGCAAACGGCTCGACCAAAGGATATCGGATGGTGGTGGAACACGGTGGAGAAGACATTCAACGACCGACGGGTTGACATCGGCGTTAGGGCAAGCGGAGAGGAGTTAGCGGGTGAGATTTGTGGCGAAACGAAGAGGAGAACATGAGGAACGCGGTGCTCACCTCGGTTGTGATGGAAGATGCAGCGGTCGACTCGCCGCGAGGAGAGAAGCGGCGGCGCGATTTGGCCGCGGTGCTCGGCGATGCTCGGCGAGGCGAGGAGCAACACGTAGAACGCGCAAAGCGAAGCCAATGGTGTGATCAATCATGACCGGACTCCACTGCAGCGGCGCAAAGCGGCCAAGAACGCCATTTTGTTGGCGAGAGAAAATGCCGATTGCGGCTTGGAGGAAGCTAGAGAGGCCTTGAAATTTCAGAGGCTTGGTGAGGATGAAGAGAGGCACCGTGCTCCTTTTATAGGCGTGGAGGTGGACCGAATGGGAGATCCGTGAGGGAATGTCTTTGGTGCCATGGCATATTCCCGCGAAATGGACGCATGAAATTGGGGCTAAGGCTAGGAATGGAAAGCTCTTGATGAGAAAATTCAAATGCATTTTGTTTCGCAAGAAATGGTTGAGAAAATCACAAGTTATAGAAGGTTCAAGAACTCAGCCATGGCAGCTCAGCGCGTCGCTCGGTCTGGAAACGAATCGTTACGCTCGGGAAGATGAATAGTGCAGGAGAGAAAATAATAAAAATAAATAATAATTGTTTTTCAAAAATAAAATAAATTCGAAAAAATCAGGAAAAATTCCACAAACATCCTTGGAACTCGAAAATACCAAATAAAATAATTTTGGATTTAATTGAAGTATATTTTGACCATTAAAAATATTTTTACTTTCTAAGCTTTAATTTAATCCAAATAAATTCAAAACTCAAAAATTTGAAAAGAGGATAGAAATGGATAGATCGAATTTTATATGAATTTAAAATTTTGAATTGGCTCAAACGGAATTAAAATGAAGAAATACGATCTTTTGAAAGTTTAAAAGGAGAGAAAAAGAATAAAGCGATTTTTGGAATTATTTTGAACCGAAATGACATCATCAAGGGAAATGATTTTCAGAGGAATTATTTTTCTATGGAAAAGGGAATTTATGATGTTAGGGTGACGTCAACAGAGATTTTGATTTTACGGCGAATTATTTTTCAACAGAAAAGGGTTTTATTCAGCGAGGTGGGACCGACTTTGTGGACTAGGTCCATAAACCGGGAGAAGGCTAAGGTGGCACGCGATTGGCGTAGCTCATGGCTGCTGAGGTGGCGCCACGGGGCCGAGGGCATTAGCGGATGACGGCGGCTGGGGGTGGCGAGGTGCGCGAGGAGGAAGACACGGGAGTTAAGTGCACCTTGGCACGACACTGGAAATTCTCGATGGTAGCGGCGACGAGGATGCGAGGTGGCGAAGTGAGGGCGTTGGCGGCGTGCTCTTGGCGGTGGATTCACTTTCGGTGGAGGCGGGGATGCGCGCGCGGATGCGGCGAAGGTGGAAGCGACGAACGGTTATCGATTACACAAAGTTAAGGACGACGCAAAGACGAGTAAAGAGGGAGATAAGCGGGGTTTAAAGTGGGGAAATGGTGGAGGTTGAATGCGGGAGTGATTAGGCTTTCAACTGTAGCAAATGCTCTGGCTAACGAGAAGAAACAGCCACATTCAAGAGCTCAAAGGGCATTAATGGTGGCGGTGAAAGGTTGAAGAAGGCAAGACGAAAGAAGAAGTCGATCGCGAGGTTGGGCTGTCGGCGAGAGGAAGAGAGGAAGAAGTGGACGGTCGGACAAATGCCACGAGGCGAAAGAGAAATCAGGGCCATCGGATTAAATCAAAGGGGTAAGTGAAGGCAGGTGGCTGAGATTAAACCGGGCGAGGATGGATTGAATCAGGGAGCGACACGTGATGGCCGAGTAGAGAGGTTGAGGATTAAATTTGATTTAGATTTTGAAATAAAATTTAGATAACTCCAAATAAAACTCAGAAACTCACAGAAAATCCAAATAAAATTCAAATATTTTAAATATATAATTCGAAATTAAATTTTTCAGGAAGAGGATTTTTGGGATGTTACAGCCCGTCATGTCATCAACATGATGGGGACCTCAGCGCTTGGTCATCTCGTGACCAAGACTTCAATAAATCAGCATGATGCACAAACGAGAATGTCTCAACAAATAAAACTTGCATTCACAACATCTATGCATCAGAAATTCTCCTGAACACTTCAATTGCAATCGACCATAAACAAAATCAACATATCATTAACATAATCAAGATCACATATACTCATAATATAGATCAAACATCTGCAAACCAACCATCATCAACAATCCACACTATAAAGTTCAAACCATCATTATACTTGCCTTAACCACGAGAAAACGGGGGATGAGCAGAAGGTGCGGCCCCTGGAATCCGTCCTCCTCCTGAACAATAATTATAATGATTGCTAAGACAACAGTAGCGAGTCTTTAGATTAAACAAAAACACCCCCAAACTAACCCAACATGTTTAGCTTGACTCAAAACCCCCAAATCCTTTCGGCCATCCTGTCCCCCTCTACAGTCAGTTAACTTCACAAATTCGTATCTATTGGTACAGAAGTCCGAATAGGGCGTTCTTAAATTTCGTGGAGAGATAATTAAATTATCTAACTAAACCTAGTTGGTGAGTCTCCCTGATTCGGCCATCTGCTACCCGCACCACCCAGTTTTCTAGAAACAGCAGACTCCTATCGGGTCCTCTGGACAGCGCACTAAAATTGCCATAACTTTCACCCAGTGCCCGCTTTGTGATTTCTTGACCTTTATGGGAAGCTACAAAAGTATCTACAACTTTCACTATATGGAGATCCTCTGATTCTCCTGTTCTCTAATCGCCCAAACCAATCTACCGAAATCTGACAGAAATTCCCGATCTGCAGAACAGTCTTGCTAGAAAAATCATAACTTTTGCTACACAAGTCCGAATGATGCGTTCTAGCACTTCATGGAAAGATAATTACATCCTCTACAACTCTCTAGGAGAAGTCCAGATCTGAATTCCACGGATATACCCGAAACAGCCATCATAATCTGCCCTAGCAGTCCAGAATACCGACAAAGCTAGCACAATTAAAATATAGATCTACTTGGGGCAAAACAGGGATTACCCGTGACGATTTGCTGAAGAACACGACGAACACCCCACGAGTTCCACCTCTTCTCTTTTTTCCTCTTTTTTTCCCCTCCTCTTCCCTTCCTCCGGATCCAATCGTCTTGCTGCGAATGATTTCTTCTTCCGCTCGACGGTAGCGAATAGAGTATTGCTCACCGGCAATGGAGAGAGAGGAGGGGAGGTGCTGCTGGGGCGTGCAAGGGCGGCAGGGGCGGCACAAGGGGGAAAGGGAGGCGCAAGGGGAGGGAGGAGGCGCCTAGGGTTGGAGGGGTGGGCGCCTCTCCCCCCTCTTTGGCTGGTTTCCCTCCTGGGCCTTGGCCTAGGCCCAGGTTGTCCGAAAAATTTAGAAAACCCCCTTGAAAACACTATTTTATTCTTTCCTTTAAGATCCTTTTCTCCGATTAATCGATTATTTGTCGAATCTCTTCCGGGATATTACATTCTACCCCCTTAAACAGAATTCGACCCGAATTCTTTCCATGCTTACGCCAAGGATTAATCACAACTAAACTTAATTATAAAACACGCACTTTTTGTGAATAATTCTAGATATTGCTCACGCATGCGAGACTCCAATTTCCATGTGGCCTCTCTGCCTGCTGCGACCAAAGCACCTTGACATACTTTAAAATTTTTATCACTCCAAGCTTGCACCTCGCGCATAGATGCTGGAAGATCGAGCGGTATGCCAATTTCCGATCCGAGCCATGATCGTGAAGGGCCCGACGTACCTCGGGCTAAGCTTCCCTTTGGTGCCGAACCTCACCACACCCTTGGTGGGAGATACTCTCAAGAGCACCTAATTCCCCACCTCAAATTCCAGATCCCTTCTTCTCACATTTGCATACCGGGGCACTCGTTCAACTGTCTTCTAGACTAAATCCGCCCAAGGCTGCCTTTTCACCCACCGCTTCCCAGCAAAGGGTGACCAGCATCTACTCCCATATAACACTTCGAATGGTGCATCTTTAATTTCTGGAATGGTAGTTGTTATTATAATGCGACCGCTAAAGGTAGCTGATCCTACTCGTTGGTCAACGGCTAATGGAAACCCACACTCCAGATCTTTCAAGCACTCCTCGATGCAGTCGTACTAAGCGTGTGTACCCACTCTAGGATCCAAGGTGGTCCTAGTGATACACCAACCTCTGAATCCTTGCAACTAATAGAAGCGATGAATATACCTTGGGTTATCCTTCCCTTTGGTATCAACCCACACAACCTGCACAACACATGTAACTCTTGTTCCAACTCTCAATCGATCTTTTACCTTAACAAGGAGTACCTCCTTTAACTACGGACGCACAACAATGCTCAATGCAAACCAACTCCTTTACAAATAGAATTCAACTGAAAATAAGGGATTCTCATCGCAACCACACATCACCAACTCCCCATCGAAAGGTCAAATCAAAGAGAGAGAAAAACGAGGATTCAACATGAGAACATTTCCACATTCTAAGTAGGTAGTTTGCAAATAAACAACACATAAGTCAAAGGAGAATCACTCAAATATCAAACCCGTCCATTATTTTTCCTAAATCGGAAAAACCACACATGGCAACATAAAGCCAACTCAAACCACAAAAGACTTTTCTATCATCACATAGCTCAAACAAGAATCAAAGAGCATTTTACTACCCGAGAAACTATTTTTCTAGGAATAACTTTCTCTTGATTCGCAAGATTCCAAATCATCACACACCACACTAACTCATTTCTCTTAAATTGGCAACATCAACTCTATGCTCAAACCGAGTGCATCCACCACACCCTTGTAGAGGGACTCTACTGTTCTCTCAATAACATACTCTAGTCAACTCCGCTACCAACAGGTTACTTTAATGAATAATTTCCAATGCACCTCATCATTATTTTCACCCACAATCACTTCACCACAATTGTTTAATGATAATCAACTTGAAATTCTCAGCACACACACTCATTCACTACACCCAAAGGATACTATCAAGGAACATCACACTATTTAGAATCTTCTTGTTCCAATATTCCCACACAACATCATTACCTCCAAGGTTCTAGCATAAAACACCAAACCAAAATTTTCCATCTCCAGGGCTCCTATGTACTTTGATATAATTGATATGAAGACTCTTGAATTCGGTGACTAAAATTCCCATAATCGTACATACTCAATCTTTAACAACCTCATAAAACATATTCTCAACCTAATTATCTTTAGGAAGATTCTAACTCCTGGAGGGTTACTCACTGAAGCCGAGTCATGCATGGCAATAATTTAAAAATCCCTACTATCCCATTGATTCCCATAACGGTTAGACTTCTTCACAATTATAATCTCAATAACTACACCACCATAATCCTCCTACTAAACCTTGCAAAGTGCCCAATCATGATACTCTAATAAGATTGATCAAGATTCTCATACTTTTGATAATTCTAATGTTCCATCAAAATGATCGAAACATTCTTGAACCACAATCTACTATAGGTTCTACGAATTGCAACCATGAAATCGGTTAGCTCCAAAGGCAAGCATTCTATTTAAATCAAATTCTCACGAGAATTATTCCAAGAAATCAATTTATCAATTAATGACTCTCAAACAACTTGACACCTACAATCTCACCAAAGTCATCTACTTGACCACCATTATCATGTTGCCATTATACAACCTAAAAGGTGTTGCAACACGGATTGGTTAATCCTTCCTCATAACAAGATATAGATAGAAACAATTTTCAGCACATAGAAAAACGTTAACCACTCACCGTAGACACAAGACCAAGGAAAAAAGTCAAATAGCCTAGATCTTGGAAAATAGAAGACGAGACCACAGTTGAGTGCACAAGTCCCACAAGAAGAGAATATCAAACTTCAGCCGAAAATAAATAAATAAACAAATAAAGCACTACTTTTGGAAACTTGAGGAATTCCTTTGTGGCAAACCAACAAGGTTAAGCACGCTTCAACAAGCTGCAAGGTACAAAACTTGAATCAACCGCGAATACCTCTACCGCCCTTCAATTTAACAAATGACATAATTTTGTTTAATGGAAACATCACTTTACCAACTTCAAGCAAACGATCCTTTAGCTCAAATCACATGAATCACTTAAGAACCGATAAAACCTTCCAATACATCACTGCGCTAACTAATTTGGATACCACAACAGTTCATGAACTCCCATAGGATCATGAATGCAAAACTCCAAACATTTCATTTAATTGACATCACGGAAGACGAACAAATTCCTTTACTTCTAAAAGAATCAATGTAACATCCCAAATTTTGCTAAAATAAAAATATTAAATAAATAAAAATTGGTTAAAATAAAATTTAAATTAAAATAAGTATTTTGTGCCTAGATTTTAAATTTGGATTTTGCCCTAAATTTGTATTTGAAAAATTTGGATTTGAAAAGCATTTTCAAAATAAAACCTAAAATTATTATTAAATAAAATGATATTTTGATTTTATATAAAAATCTTATGTCAAATTAATCATTTGGAGTTATTTGGCTTTTATTTGGTTTCTGGATTTTCTCGGTGTTTAAAAATGTATTTTGAAATTAAAAGTATTTTAAAGTATGAAAATTAAATACCAACATTAGCTGGAAATAATTTTATTTAGTCCAAAATGTCTCCAGAAGGTTCTAGGAATTTTTCTGGAATTTTTGGAGGTCATTTGGTATTTTTCAGGGCTTAATGGAATTTGTGCTTGTCTGAAAACCCCAAAATCAGAAAATAAAATAATTTCTCTCCCCTCTCTCCGCGCCACGTGGGCGGCGGATCTGCGCCACGTCCCCTCACCCCGCCCATCCCCCGCTCACCCATCCCGCCTCCCTCCTCTCCTTCGCCACGCATCCGGCTGGATTGCGCCACGGCGCTCTCTTCCTCGGCCGCCCGATCCGCCCTCCTCCCCGGTGTGGCGACATCTCTGCCGCACGCCTCTCTCTCTCACCGGTCCCGCCCGGGTGCACCTCCTCTCCACCCCTCTCGCTCAGGCGTAGGCCGGCCGTCGGTCCGTCTTCCGCGCGCCCGCTTTCTTCTTCCGGCGGCGCCGCCAGGCCGTTCGCCGCTCCGCCTCCCGGCGCCCCTCTTCTCCGCCACGTCGCCGCCCTTCATGCGCCAGCCGCCCCGCCTCCCCACGCTCCTGCTTCTCC